>OV121096.1:39502188-40102188 GCA_921293015.1 Phorcus lineatus
ACTTTTGATAAGACAGGATGACAACTTCTACCGCTTCTTTTCGATAAACTTGAATTTGCATCATGAAAGCAAAATACAAATACTGTAAAACTTAATGCACTTATCACTAAAATTGATAAAATGATAATTCACTTTCCTTGTGTTGTTACTCATTAGTTCCCTTTTGCATCAAATTTTCATTTCTTTTACAAATGTATCTTTATATAATATCAATATAAAGATATCGTAATGTTTGAAATTGTATACACTACAAACCGAAAGGTTTTCCACCTACTTGGCGATCTTAGTGCAAATATCATATATTTTTGGGCTTCTTTAAGGGATTTTGATAATTTAAAACCGACACTGTTGTGTTTTGAGGTCAGAAGCAGCGATTAATTTTCCATAACATACAGTGATACCACACTGCTTATTGTAAGAGTTTCGGCAGCTTGTTGGAGTGGCCAGAGGACAGCCTTTCGTAACCTCGCTTTTATTTTTCCTTATAAAATATCTAATAAATTGTCATCAGCGTCAAACAGTAGTCAATGTTTTTCGTTTGGTCGATGGCAACAATTTTATTTCAAAATTACGAAAATTGGACTTTTGAAAATCTGACTCCATCTATTTTACACATGGACTTGGGAAGGTATATTGTTATTGCAAATGAAATTATGCGATTTGTCTCCAAAAGTAAAATTATATTTGCACTTAGATACACAGGTAGGTGTTCACACTTGAAATCGATACGCAGCTGTATCAATTCCTTAAGTGTTGTTTAGAAACTAAACCAGGCGTTACGCAACCGAGTTAACTATTGGTTGAGTTCTTATACATTGAGGCGTTTGATATTTTTCCTTTCTAAATAAGCCATCTAAGGTAATCTATTTAGTCTTTTAACGCCGTCAGCGGATCTATTATTTCCACCTTTGACATTGACATGAGTTCAGTTTTCAAATGTCACTTAAGTTTATGTTGTCAATGAAGAATGTAAAGCATATGTTGTTTTTGCTGCATTCAATTATTTTAGAAAATGAAATACATTTCGACTTACGAGGTTTGTTTATATTTTATCAATAAGTTTTTAAATTCAATATTTTGTTCGTTTAGAATGTTCGTATTAATTGGAAGCCACCAAGAATGATGTGTTTATAAAGCACGAGACGATAGCATAGCCTTTGCTTATAAATATTTTGACATATGGAATATGAAAGAATGCCATATTAGCAAACATCGGTCACTATACCTAACTACTGATTATGTTACAGTTAATATACAAGTCGTTTAGCAGTATATATTACATCAGTATATCAGAGCACAGAGTAAAACTTAGCCTATATAGCTTACGCTGGCATAACTATTAGTCATGTATTTTTTTAAAGTAATGATACAGTCATATTTCAGTGTGAAAAAATATAGCACCACATATTCTATAAAAGTTATCAAATAATCTTATTCTTAGTCGACACAATACATAAGTCACATATTTTATTATATTTTTAAACTGTTCTTTGCCCACAGAGACAAGCCTATATCACTTACGTTAGTTAAACTATTAGTCATGTATTCTTTCAAAACGATTTAACAGTTTTATTTTTGGGTTAAGATAAATATAAATAGATATAAACTCACATACTCTATCAAAGTCGTCAAATAATTCACAGTCCAAAGATATACTTAAGTCACGTTTTCTTTTGAATTATTTACTGTTCAAGTGCCAGTTGAAGATAATATTATTTGTCACATATTTAAAAAAAAATTGTTTAACACACTTCGTCAAATTGAAAATCATATTTTATTTACACATCAATGAAATTATTGAACCAATCTTATAATAAGTGTACCGTATATATTGATACTTTTTTATTTTAAAAAAATGATTTAAAATAATCTAATATATAGATAAAATGGAGTTATATATATATATATATATATATATATATATATATATATATATATATATATATATATATATAAGAAAGAGTAAACATCGGATGGTTCTGACTGGATCAATCTTCTTTAATACGATACGATGAATTCATTTCGACCAGTGTATCGGTCTTTATAATTCAATATATATATATATATATATATACTTTAAAAAAGGGTACTAATATATTTATCGACAGACAGTCCCTGTTACAACTCCATATATAATGTGACTCAATGTACAGCGTTTGTTTAATGAAAAAGAATCCCATTTCATGCTGTTTTAAAGTAGTAAGTAAAACTTCATTATTGCTATTACAGTTTCTGGCTGCCTTTCTAAGCCACAATTTCAATATCACATAGTGCCATTAGTCTATATTCTGAAATAAAGAATACATAAATGACAATAAGCAATAGATGAAATAAGGCAGCTCTGAACTTTTCTTCTGGACTCGTAAAAAAATAACCATATAAATTTGCAAAAATTACAATTTTGACCTGGCGTCTATAATAGATTATTCCAAACACTACGCTAAGGAACCCAATATACCGAGAACAAAGAAGCCAATACGCTACCCACCTTTAAACCTGAGATGTCCTCAGTCTTTGTTACGGTAAATCCATACTATCGTCTTATTTTACAATTTATATCAAACACCCTGTATTTATATCCAACTTCAGAGCATCTTGACTATTAGGTATGCGAACCCTTTGGAAATACACACAGAGATAGAAGGTCTTCGACTAGAGTTCAGTGAAACCTCCCTCGTGCATTTTTAATGAATAGATCAAATTTCAACCTTTACTCATATTGTTATTAATAGTGTAAACATCCTTGTGCGGTAAACGGATTTATTGTTGGAATTTAACAAATAAATATTTTAACAAATTAGATTGGAAAGGTCGTATGCAGTAATTATTTGATAAGATTTTATTAATATTTAGATAAGAATTTTAGAAATATTTTGACATTTAAGAAACGTAGACATCGGGTTACTGGCGAGTTTTATAACTTATCACTTCTAAATGCCCTTCAAATATTTCATACAAAATGACTTTCATCGGCCCAATGTTCAATTGTAGCTTTTTAGATATGCCATATTGGTTTCAAAAATAGCAAAGGAATTTGTTTAAAGCAGCTTCTTTCCAAATCATTGCGTACAATAGTATTCATCGAAACCAAGTTTCATTAATTGTTTTTTAAAGAGATCACAATACGATACCATCATACAATTTGAGGTGATGTGATTTGGTGCCGAGAGCATTTCAGTTGTATCATGGCTGCCAGTGTTCTTGTGGGAAGAAAGCCCGCAACTTTAGTGTGGCTATGCATTGAGGTGAAACCTGCGAACATTGGCTGAAGCATGCGGTCCATACCCTGAAATTCAGTGTAGCATTGCATCCAAACGTTACTGCATGTGGAACAGTTGCCGAGCTCCTGGCTGGATTCGAATTATGTCAGTGCGGTAGTTTGAAAGGTTGTACATTTTAAACTGTTTGAACTCTTGAGTCAAATTTTAATCCCTAAACTTCAGTATACAGTCTTTCCATATCTTCTCTATGCTTAGAAAATGTTCGAATGTTTGTGGAGAGAAGCTTGGATATGCAAGAGGCTTTGGTATCTTTCCCCCATTCACGCTGCAAAAATGGCGTTTTGATTTTAAACATGTTGCGAAATGTGTTTAGATGCTAAATACATAAATTATTATGTGTTGTAAATCAAAACATGTTTCAAATATAAACACATTGCACTATAGTTGCCTGTTGGGAGGGTGGCGCAAAATGTCTCAATTCTTAAGCGAAGGGTTTCTTCCTTTAGCCGAATTTAAAGGGGGTTTCAATATGTGGCTTTTGCCGAAACATAATAAACAGCCAGTAAAAAAGGGGAGGGGCCACCTCTCGAGTTCCTACGCATATGGACATTGCTGAACTTAAAGAGCCACTCCGTGATTTTCATAACATATTGTTTACCTTTGATACGAACCTAAATGTTATATGTGGTGATATAAAATCAAAACCTCTTAACGTTTCATGTCCAAAAGACATATACATGTATATGACAAATACTGGTATTCAATGAAAATCTTAACGCAGCCTTATAAATGCACAGAGGTGTAGATATCACATCCAATATACATGGACACTAGTCATATAACCTAACAAACACTGTCAACTCCTAACTGCGCTCCTGGTTGTTTTAGATAAGATTAAAAAATTACGTTTGACTATTTGACGCGCGCCACTGTCCGGTTTTCGATCATAATTGCTACGTTCTACCTTCATATTGTCACCGTAAAAAAACCCAATAAGCTTTAAAATGTGTCTTTTTCGTAACGGTCGATACTTTGCGATCAAATGACACCATTGATTAAGTTTTGCATATATGACTCCAACAACTCATTAAAAATTCTATAAGAAAATCTATAGACGAAGAAATCAAGACTTGTAACATACTTACACGCATCCGACAGGTTTCTACTACGTCTTGGAGCTTAACTGTGATGGTACACAGTGTCGAAATCTTAAAAATAACAATTGTTTTTCAAAATAGAGGTGCACATTGGGCCATGTTGTAATATCACTGGTTGGAATACTTACAAACAATTCAATGTTTATTTAATGTATTGTTGAAGTCAGACGATCACAGCGCCAGTGAAATTTCGCTCATCAATTGCAACACTAAGTGATCTTACTATAAATACTTGTCTGAAAAAGAGGCCTAATATATCAATTTCAAAATAACCAAATATCTTTCAGAAAAGTATATTATACGGACTTGAATTATTATCTGAGAAACATCTATAATATACATGTGTTTTTCTTTTTCTGAGAAATACAACATTTAATGATTTATTTAGGTAGCGTACCATATAGTTTTAAAGCATCATCTATAAATATTTAACAATATATGGATACTTAACGTTGGATGACAATAGATTCCCTTGATGTTTTTACAGTAGTATTACATCGGTACTCTTTTATTTTGAAAGATCATCTGACAAACACATTATCAAACTGGAATGGAAACCACTCTTTGACCTTCTTCAATCACCTAACACATTCCCTTTTCCCTTAAAAGCTTGGTGCTTAACATATTATCGATCTAGGAACTCCTTTTGAGATATCGCTCGGAGATGATAAACGAGCAGTCTATGATCAAATGAGGAAACAATTCTGGGTACATTCTGAATATTGGATAGGTCCTTACATTTACATACGTTTTTAGTACATTCCTATGCCAGTCTGATTAAAATCTACCGTGTTCCGAGGAATAAAAGTTTTTAAAAATTGACTATAGCGGGTTTCGAACGTCATCTACCAGGTGCTTTCCTCTCCACAACGGTCTGAAAGCACCCCCTGTCAGGTCAAACTTGTCAGGTACATAACAAGAAAATTAACCAGAGGGCAATAGGCTCGTGTCCGATGCTCTCCTTATAAACATATGACAAACTGTTGCTTGACAATTTTGTCAATCAAGGCTTTCATTACTTCATGACTTCTTCAGTGACATGTTTGGTCAATTATGATTAATCCCCCCATCACCAGGGCAATGAATACTTTTATTATCTTCCAGAAACCGTTGGTAGTATACAACTGCCTGATCTCCCTGTGTGACACACAACGTTCACACTTATATAATTTTGTTCACTAAAATAGGTAACCAATTTATTGCTGGACTGACCAAGGAACATTTTAAATGTCACTCTATAGTCATCCATTGTATCTGTGTCTCAATCAGGGTGCTAATAACCAATTAACCATACATTATCTACTGTAAAACTGTTGCTAAGCACCTTGGAATGTATTCTTTATATTGATGCTTAGAATGACCAGAACATGTTCATTTTTCTGATGAAAGATAGATTAAACTATTCAGAAAAGGTCAATATCGACGATTATCGAGTCAACAACGTGTCGATAAGGTGAAGGAGAGCCTCTAGCAGGATCTACAGCTTGACATCTGCTGCTGTTACGACCGGAGGTTCCATGCCTCTACGACTGCTCTTCCGAGTTCCTGTTTGGTGCTTCGTTGAACAAATACGTTTTGGAGATGGTTCCATACATGTTCTATTGGATTAATATCAGGCGAACAATCAGGCCAATCCATCTGCTAAATTGTATCAAAGGTAATGTTCCACCACCCTTGCTCAATGTGGACAGGCATTGTCGTCAATAAGGATGACGTTATCCCGATAAGGTTTGACATAGACATCAAAGATCTCATCCCTGTAACGAATACCAGTCAATGTGTCTGTCAATCCAGCTGATACTACCCAATACCATGACTGAACCTGCTCCATACCTGTCTATTTCAGCAACCTGCCAAACGTAGCCCCTGTATGTCTATCAATAAAGTTAAGACATTATTTAGACTCATCCGTTAACAACACAGGCCTCAAGTCATGAGCAGTCCAATCGACATGCTCGGCAGCCTACTCTCGATGTGCACCACGGTGAGCAGGAATTAAGAGGATTCGAACACAAGGTAGCCTTGTATGTAAACCGTTCTCATGCAGACGTCTACACGGTAATTTGACAACACGTGTTTCGGAGATCACATCTCAGCAACGTGGCATTTTCCGGTGATGTGTCATAGAGCTTGCAGTAGAAGAAAATGGTCATCACGACCTCCAGCATGTCATCTGGCAGCAGTGACATAATTTTGGAAACGATTCCAGCCCTGTTGGTGACAGTTTGGCTTATATCGAGTTCTTCAACAACTTCACGTTGTGTCGTGATTCTTTGCAATATTCTTATTACTCTATGCTAATATTTCTCAGTAGTAAACGTCGCTTACGTCGTGGATTCAACATTTCGGCTAAATGCAAGTTAGGGTGTTTTGTTAACTTCTATGGACACGCAGCAAAAGGACTTACCAAACAAATTGCAATGAGAACCCTTCCATGAAGTTTCCTGATGCACAGGCTTTCCATGATTTGTACGACTGATTCAGACATCACTGAGTGAATATGTGTGTTCGTCATACATGCCCATTCACATTTTCATATGTACATTAAAATGAATCAGTTTTAATGAAAGAGATAATATGGTCCTTTGCAAAATAAAACAAAACAAGGGCAATAACTGATCAACTCAATTATGGTATTTGACCTCTGAAGCCACACAACCTACATGTATATCACATTCCAATTTGTTGCTGGTATTGTAACACTTTATTGTCCCAGTGGCAATGTTATATTGGAAATTGCTCTTGGCACCTGGCAGCAACAGTGCAGCCAGTTAAACTGATGTTCTATCCTTATAATGTGAGTGGTAGGCAAGGTAGTAAGATCTCCATTTGGTAAGCCATGAACAGGAGTTGAACCTCAGCCTTGCACAAAGTTAATCCATATTAAAGAGGGATATATAAAAACAAACTATAGTTTCATGTTTAGTATTTTATTCCACTTTCCTGGCTTGCAAAAAAAAAAGAAGGAACATAAATGAAGACATGAGAGGCGAGGGTTTGCGCCAGTATGAAACCTATTGAACACTGTCAATAACTGTAATGTAAACTAGTTAATACTACAACCTGTACATTCTTACACCTCTCTACTAGCAGAACGTACATCCCTTCTCATGTCCACAGTGTTTCATACAGAATCCATTTCGTAACCAATTTTACTCTTTATTTTTCTCTGAATAAACTTACATTCTATTAGCAGGCTTGATAACCAATTCATTTCATGCATTCATTATTTCACGACATGTTTTCTCTTTCCTCTTTTGCATCTCCTTTGATTGTGATTTTGGCAAATGTCAATGTGTTCAATAACATTTCAATCATAGTCCAATGTTTTTAGTATTTTTGAAATCTAACTAAAAAGTGGTTGTGATAATATACTCTTCAAAATTGAAACATAATATGCCTACGTTCATGGTAGGTAAACTTATTAAAATTAACAAAGACTACCACAAAATGGCACTAAAAATTTCAATGAAATCTGAAAAATGAATTTCAATTGTAATGAAATTTATACATTGTTATCCAAACAAAGCTGTTTATTAATAGTTCAAAGGGCACATTCTCAAAGGTTTGGTAGGTTCTGGCATGTACAATGGATACTTCTATCAAACACTGTGACAAGAAAAGACTTAAATTGTATAAATATGAATCTATGAAAATGATATGACGTGACAAACAGTTCATGACTGTTCTAAATACAATTCCTCATGGATGATTTTGTACAAATTACATATGAAAACATCAAGCAAGTTTCTATTCATTACAGATGACTCATGCCCATTGCAAAACACATTTGAATTAGGTGACAGTTTATTCTGAATGGAGATGAAACTTGAAGGACCATTGAATATCGCATGTGTAGTCCCTTTCAGCTACATAAGCAACAAATGGTCTGCGTGGTAATAATAAGTTAAAAACATAATACATTATTGAGATTAATCGATCAAATTTCAACTCCATAAAAAATATATTGTCATAAATGTTCTTGCTCTTTTATATCATTGGAATGGCTAAACCTATTTAAAAATTTCATATTTCCACAGCGACTTTATACATTATGTAATGTACATGTTCAGTGTGGTTTAGTAAGTACAAGTGAACAAAACAGCTGAAAACATTACACATTGAGATATAACAAAAGAGTGTTCAAAACAATCGGCAGCTTTGAAGGAAATAGACAAGAGAACTAATTATATATTAAGAAATGGTAAAAAACATTTTAAAAAAAGATTGGCAGCTTAGAACTAGTGTTGCATCTTTCTAAAAGACATTTCATGACTTGAGTATTAATTGTAGAGATGATTATGACAATGCACATACGTTGAGAATAACCTGGTCACTGACAGAGAAGTTGATGATGATGATGAGGATGGTGATGGTGATGATGATGATGTGGATTGTGTATGGATTCAATGTACATGATCATGTCCTGTGCCAAATGAGCACAAGATGATAAGATGATACAGTAGTTATACTAATAGAGATTTAACAAGATGACAAATTGATTACTTGTCATGGAGAAATTGAGCCTTCTACATAGGAACTTGAAATAAGATAATGAAACAAAATATAGATGAATCAGTTAGTAGTTTATGTGTCTTCTTTAAAATTGGATATTTTGGGACAAAATTCATATTGAACACTATTCATACAAAGTTAATTGTTTAATATGAACTCTTTTTCTTTCCAAAGTATGGTCTTAGTAAGTGCATTGTGTCTTGACTATATCAAATTAATTCCCAGATAACAAATCATATATCCAATGGCTTTTTTCTAACAGCAGAATTCAAGCCAAATGTAAAATGAGTCATGAATGGGATGCAGGTACTACGGCAGGGCTCAGGTGAGATAACGATGCTGATGATTATCTACAGGTAGACTAATGAATCTTCTCGCTATGGTGCTGTACCATACTTCTACGCAGCTCACATTAATTGGTCTATAGGAAGCTCTCGTCAACTCTACCATACATTACAAGGAAACATAAATAGGTGAATGAGTTTATAAGTTAATTTCCATACTAGTCTTATTCTATGCATCCTATAGAGAATAGATTTTAATCTTTGTGTAAATTCTTGACTAACACAATTTGGTGGATTATAGCCCAACAGCTTTTTGTAATTCCTACTTAACTCTCATCTCATTACGTCCATTTAGTCATTATTTCATAACAATTTAAAGATATTAATGAGAGATAAGGGGCACCCGAAGAATTCGTGATTCCAATCTGAGTCTTAATAGAAATAATCTCATAAACAATTTCACTATCAGATCTACCCTTTTATATATATATATATATATATCTCAGAAAGGAGTGCTATCACTTAGATAAATAAAGTTAATTCAGTCAAAATTGAGTTCAGCTTAGTTCCGAGTTGTTTACTTACATTTATCTTAATCATAAGAGTGTATTTATATAAATGCTATATACCACAATAGCTATCAACATTCGAAAAGTTGAAAGAAACATGACTTTACAACAATTCCAAAATCCTACAAGATACAGCCATACAAAAAATGGTGAGGAAAACCTATTTGAGCCTTAACCCATATCTTGCTGTTGGTTACTCATCAAAGATAGAATGTGGTCGAAAATTAACCAACTCCACGGGTCAACACAACTCATATCTCACCATCATCTCTGTCACAAGACCTCTATTTTTCACTCAAACCATTAATGTAGCCTCATAGAGTGAAAGTACTGCTTTAAAAGACTATGATATTAAAATTAATTATCACTTTAATCAAACATTAAAGACATTTGCCAACTTAAACAATAAGGTGAGATATTTGAGAAGAACTTAGTCTTTAAGAAGAATTACAATAGCTCTTACCATATTTAAATGAAATTTAAAAATTTCTATGTTGACACTTCATTCAAGGATAATGTTACCATTTCAGGAGATCTTGTTTAGTAGAAACATCTACATCAATGAAATGACTATCTTAAACACAAATTACAGAAATAAGTAAATACTGAAGTTCCATTTGGCTATATCATCTCAGGTAAGAAATGACTATCTTAAATACAAATTACAGAAATAAGTAAATCCTGAAGTTCCATTTGGCTAAATCATCTCAGGTAAGATATGTTTCATACTTTAGCATGTGGACAACTACCTAAGAAACTGTTCTAGAATTATGACAATGCCTACACAATACTGATGATCTCAAAGTATCAAAGATAATTCATTAAGTAGACTTAAGTTGTATCAACTTGGGTTAAATGCAAGGGACTTCCTGATATTCTGAGAGAAAAGTTCTTTATTATAGATATTTAACAATGTGAAAATAACAAAACAACCAAATGTACACAATAAAATCTCTATATATTATAAAAGTAGTCTTCATTTACAGTTGAGATGTCATAAAAAATGGAAACAATTACACAGACTAAATGATAAAATCTTTTAACAAGGACAGCCTCCATGAAGCCATGATATTAAAAAATAACAGATATAATCTTTTTTTATGTTACTTTAAACATAATTGTATATATTTTGACAATGGTAAACTAAAAAAAAAAAAAGTACCTCAAAGATAATCTCCCCTCATTTTTAATAATTTCAATTTATCAGAGAAACCTTTTAAACCATTAAAACAACAGCAATGTTTCTGGATAACAACTTCATTACTGTGAAAATCAGGACTATTTTGTACATGCTCACTCCTTCATCAGGTGATTACTCCTTCAAAGTCTGCCACAACAAGTTGACATTTACTCCGAAACTAATGATTTTCACAATATCTATCCAGAAGATTTGCTGTTCTTATATATGTAACTTCGAAAATGCCCTTCAAAGCCTGGATCTAATCGTCCACCAACACCGACAGGAAAGATCGTAATCAACATTATGCACCAACTAAACTAGCTATTGGAAATAGTCATGTTGAATGGGAAAATTATGCTTATTGAAAGTGATCATGAAATATTACTATTTTTAAAGGGACAAGTTGAAGACAGAAGTTTTGTCACTTTACATCATCAAATGACCCAATCTATTATTTTCAATTCCAAACCAAGACCAACCAAAATCTGATTTCAAAGGAAATGTTTAGAACATGGTTATTTAAATCTTGTAAAATGAACATTGTAAGTACGCAGAGATTTTGAGAAACAGTTCCCAATAAAAATACCCTTAACGTCCATCAAGCTGCACCAGAGATACTGATTTATATATTTTTCTCTTACTGTTCATTCAAATATCTAAGAATTTTCAATGAAATATTTTGTTTCCAACCACCATTTACATAGGAAAATATTTCATGTTAACATCAAGGCTTCATGGAAAGTCTTCGCTGACATCTGGGACACTAAAGATCAAAGACATAATACTGCAAAACATATTCTATAAAAATATAAATGAAAACTATGCATGGGATAATCTATAAGAACTGAGCAAATAAATATGTATGTGCCCCTGTGACTCTAATCAGTGCAGTATGCACAATCTGTCGGACTAAGACTAGTTACCAAGGGCCCAGAATCTTTACTTTGCTATTTTATTTTTCAAACCTCAAAAAATTTAGTACATCAATAAAACACTAGCATATAATTTCAAATCTGGAAACATAAGCAAGTTAAGAGGAAATTTCATTTTATCTGGGCAAGATTAAATCACTTCATTAAGAAGAAAAAGTACATAAATATGAAAAATTCTTTTTCCAAAACCTATAGAGAATTGTTCAAAAGAATTAATTTTCACTGTCTATTCGCCTGCAGATATTTTTTCAACCATGTTTAGAGAATGATTAGATTAAAGTAGTTGAGATTTCTGAAGCCCAAGTTGATCCTGCCAGTCCTGTGTGTGCATAGAGCCAAATCAACTAGCCAGGGAACAGCGGTATTGCACTGACAGACATGTGGTACTCAGTTGGACATCGACTATATACAAACATCGACTGTACAATAAACATCTCCAATAGCAACATATTCTGCTTCACTTCCATCTATACGACATTTACATCGACTCGTATCAAAAGCATCCATTTACAGATTTAGTCTGTTGGCTAGATAAGACATGAATTACAACACTGAATAAAATCCTATTTACATAAGTAAGAAATATATTAAAACAAACAGGCTGAACGCACATTAAACATGGACATGTCAGGGAGTGCAAATTTTCCATAAAAAGCCTTTATATTAGGCACAATGGATTGCAGACAATTTACACCCTAAATGCAAGCACTAGTCAGTCACCCCGATCCCTTTAAATATACAGCGCAGGTACAACGCGTGGGACCTCATATACAGACAACCTGCTAGGTACAAGACAACCTTTCTTCACGTTGACTACCTCACTTATGGATGACCTTAAGCATACCACATAACACATACAATGAATTGAATCTGTCAGCAGCATTTGAAAGCAAGCCAATCTGAAGATTGATAGCAATCTGAAGAGCAATAGAGTCTAAATAAAACAGAGTTTGAAAGTTCAGGGGAATAGTAGACCATGAACTACGGAGAGCTTGAAGTTTTACACCATGAAAATCTTGTCATTTCAACAAATTACACTTTAGAACTGGCTCATAGGCATAAACAAACAGTCAATAGAGTCCTCCTACAAGGATAAGCTTGAACAAATAGCAGAATTTGTTTGGAGCAATTTTTGGAGAAAAAAATTGGTTCATTATTGTCATGATATAACTTAACAACATAAAGAACTATCATTTGCAATGATGAATATGAATTAATGATCATGGCAACTTACTTATGTAGAATGCACTTTTCACAAAGTGTAAATATAATTCTTCCTACAACACTGACATCAAACTATCATCTGGTGTTTATGGATGCTGCTAGATTACTTGGTAACAAACCTTGTAGTTAGTGAGATCACAATGCCTATCATGTTTTAAGTGAAGAGATTGAGTCTGCACATGATAAAGTAATGATTTCTATTATGTCTTGTACAATAAACCAATCTCTAAAAGTGAAATAGTAATGTCCATTGATATCATAAGAAGATGCCTAATAAATTGATGCTGAGCTTATGATGAATGGTAGTGAGATCTCGACATTAGATGTTGATGTCATGTAATCAAATGAAGATTAGGATGTCAGCTACTTGGATGAAGACACATACATAAGAGTTGGTTGTCATTTCTCGATATCTGTTGTTATTAATGTTATTAAATGTGTAAACAATTTCATTGATATAAGTATTCAACTTTAAGATCACATCGAAATCCTTGCAATTAATGATAACATCAGTGTCATATCAACTAATGACATAAATATAAATGTATCAATGATGTCATCAATGTAAAACTATCATTAACTATACTATCATGGTCATTTAACAACAAAGTGTACACCAATTAATGATGACACTGATGTCAAATCAATTAACCA
Organism: Phorcus lineatus; assembly: GCA_921293015.1. Lineage (NCBI taxonomy): Eukaryota > Metazoa > Mollusca > Gastropoda > Trochida > Trochidae > Phorcus > Phorcus lineatus. Next base: position 39,515,925 of record OV121096.1, read on the forward strand.
TGTCATTGCAATAGATCCTTCAATTAGTGAAGACATTAGGGTTGTAAATGAAATTACAATGTCTTGATATCAGTGTATCATATGTTGAAGACATTGATGCCCACAACAAGACTAGCAGCTGCCTCAGAGTTGATTGTGAAGCAACTGGATACTAGATGACTCGACTCGACTCTACATGAAGCCAGACAGACATACAGACAGACAGACAGAAGCTTGAAGCAGATACTTGTGCGAGATCATAGCTCCTCCCTCGTCCAGATTGTCATGAGTAAGGCTTGAAGGAAAAGACTCCTTGAAAATTCTTCGTTAACAGAAGCGTCTGCTCAGTCATTTCTCCTTTCAATACTTGTTGTTGCAAATGCTTTTTGTTGATGATGGGTAATTCAAGCTGTACCTGTACATTGTCCTGAAGGTTATATATATATATTAACTTTTTAAAGTTATAGGAAGGTGTTTGTGGTTCTGTGTCTTTATTTTTGAAGATTATTATCTACCCTTCGCATTGAGAAACTGCTGTGGTCTCCCACCTTCTTCCACAGATCTCAGGACACTATTCAGTCATACCAAGATCACTGTCACTGCATTCACTCGTCAGTCTAGGGTACATTCTTTACTTGGTCATGTTGGCTAAATACAACTTCAACAGTCTAGTCAACTAGCATGAACTGGCATCAACCAGTACAGACAATTACAAATCATGTCCAAACTAACATCAGGTTCAGAGAAGTACAGTCTGAAGAAGGTCAGTAAAATCCAGTTTCATTAGTTGCACATGGTTCAGACTTGTTCCGATTACTCTGGTTCCAACTGGTAAACCTTGGTTCCAACTGGTTACCTCTAGTCCAAATCAGTCCTATCTGGTAAAACCCAGAGCAGTGTGAACTGATACCAATACATTATGGTTTCATTAGCCAGACATTTGGTTCCAACTGGTCAGTTCAAGTCTAAAGTAGTTTGGTCTGGCCAATCCCAGATCACCATAAATCAATTCACTAGCCAGACTTTGACGTATAGGAACAGTAATAGCACTTGAAGTTCCTCCCCTCCAGACTACTGTATACAGCCCTGTAGTTTATCGATCCACTCCTGGGCGGCTGATGGACTCACTGCCATGAAGTTGTACTGTCTCCTCACAGTGCGGATCTGAAATATGGTGACAGGCAGAGATGACTCAAAATTCTATGATGAAGATATCATTCATATCACTCTTAAAAACCTACCTTTGTGATTTTCAAAATGTTGACATTGTCTATTCGTTGAAGGAAATTTAGAAGTAATATACATAAAGAGTCAATGAAATTAACCAGGAGCTAAAGGCCTTGCTGCAAATTATACTATGACGAAGTTGAAATGCTACACTAGTATAACATTCAGAACAACAACAATCTTCAACAATGATGACAAAATTATTAATTTCAGACCAGCTTGTGGATAGGTCTAGATAATAGAGACTGTGTTCAATCAGGGCTTGTGAAAATAAGTACAAACTCTGAACAGTGGATTACCTCAAATATTGAGTTCTCCTCCGATTTCTTGGAGGCGCCAGGATGGTTTTTGACTGGCTGGACAGATTCCACTTCGGCCAGGTCAATAAAACCTTTACAGTTGGAGTCTTCCATTGCATCATAGTACCGCAACTGAAGAACCAAGACAGTGAAGTATCAGACTGTGTTATGTTTTATCCTCCAGGTCAACTACTTAAAGGGGAAGGTAAAAAAGGCCAGATTTACCAATGGGTAAGCAATTAAGGCTCCAAGAGCAGTGATTGGCTACTGGCAGACTGGAGAAGATTGTATCAGCCAATGTACCCCGGTCGCTGTAGTCAGGGAGGTCAAAGGTTATGGGCATTTTACTATGAGAGATCTATACATATGCTATAGTAAAATGAGACTTCACCGCAAAATCAAATAAGAAAATGAATGTGTTGGTAGAAGTTATGTTCTTAGAATGACTTTAATGATATTATTGTATTTCCTGATAAAAAGTATTTTAACAAAGATTCCCCGTTTTGAACATTTTGCTTTTATTAGGCTCTTGATATAATCACATATTTCTATTTAAACTTTAGGCTCACATACATGGTGTTTGATGTGGATTCTCAATCCATGAGTGAACCTTTAATCCTTTTTAGCTAATACAAATTTATTTATGTGTCTATTTTTGTCATATGATTATAATTTGAGGTTCAGAATCACCTCTAGTGCTAGTGGCCCATTCCCACAGGCAGCAGTGGCCAGTCTGGGGTCCCAGCTGTCTTGGCGGGGGGGGGGGGGGGGGGGGGGGCGGCGGGGGGGGACTGTTTTACATATGAGGGGGAACTACTGGGGTGAAATTGATATCATGAATGGAAAGCTCTAAGCCACTCAGAGACTGCTGCTATGGCAACACTTACTTATCTTATCATATGACACATACAGAGGCAAATTTGAATCTTAGGTAGGTGTATATCATTTTTATTTTAAAATTTCTCTTTATAGAGTAAGTATATTGTTTCAAAATTACAGCTATAAGCTCTTCAAATACTTGTTTACATGAATGCAAAAAATCATTCTGAAATCATAAGTAATTGTTTTGATAATTTGCTAGACAAGAGTGTACCCAACTATATCTCGACTGAAAAAAACCTCTCTACTGTGAAGATTGGCTCCACCCATTCCGTGTATAGGGATTTACCTTCCCCTTTAACTATAGGCTCAATTTAGTTTACTCTTCCTTGAGTTTTTATGTTATGAGCAAACAACCAACTAATCAGTTAAATCTTAAATATTATCAAAAATAAAATAAACACCAAAAACATAATACAAGATTAATTATACTTAAGGTCTTTAAAAAAATAACTTACAATGACTCTGACATTTCAATCAAATGAAAACTGGATACAAGTGAAATGTCCATGATGCAGCAACAGAAAATCAATTATCCAAAGCAACCTAATTCCTTCCAAACAGGTACTCCATTTGTTTCTAAACTCTCACACCCGCATTTCGGTGAAAGTTTTAAACAATAATAATAATATTTCTATTTGATTGATGTGCAATATTAACACACTATGGGATGCTCATAGAGCTTTGTGTCTTTAGCTAAAAGAAAACTGTGGTAGGTCTACAAGTTATTGGTAATATTTCTTCAAGAAATGGTCTTCAATGAGGATTTGAATGAGTCATGTTTTCCAACAACCAATTTTCGTGCAACTTCTCTGACTGAGTTTGGTCTGATATTGATTGCAACCAATCAGGAATCACTATTTCTGGCCAGCAAAGGGCTCTAGTTAAAACAGAGGTTACATGATAAGTTACAAATTGATCAGCGTCTAGGGAGAGAACAAAACATCTTGTCTACCTGGTGTTTCATGGAGTCAAGGACAAACCATCTTTGTTTCCAGCCTTTGAGCAGAGCACCCTGTTTATACAGGAAGCCCTCGTGTGTCCGATGCTCTCCTAGGTTGGAGGGGAAATTCTCAAAAGCTTGTGTTGTTGCTGTGAACAAATAACAAATTTATTCACAAGGAAAGAGAGTTAGATTCTTAAAAAGAAACTGTTAAATCTTAAATATCCATGGCAGAAAGATAATAGAGCGAAAGAAAATCCAGAGGGAACATTAAATAATAATGCTTATGTTGGATGTTTATTTTGCCATTAACAATTAAGCTCTGAAGCAGAGTTGGCCCCAGAGTGTTCTGACTTGGATATTGGATTTAAGAGTTTAAGGCAAGAAGTACTTTTGTGAAATATCTGGACAATTTTTCAATAATAATAGCTAAATGATTTTCTTTATATATGCATGGAGAACTTGTACGGGATCCCATTATCTTAAATATCTGTACATTGCAACTTATCAATCTATCTTAACTTTGGGTTTGTGTCAGAGTCGCTATCCTGGATATAGTTTATATCATAGCATTTTTTATGAGATAAAATATCCCTTACACACTTGACGGTCTTCATCTGGCCTCAAAGCACAGATCCTGGACACGACTCATTTAGTTTTCTCTGTATATAACATTGTATTCTCTTTCATAGATGCAAAGTTAGATCTGGCATCAGCGCCCCCTACCTTACAGGATTTATAAGTATACATTGTTTTCCCTTTCATAACTTCATAGCTAGAGCTGGTGTCACATTAGTTATCAAGCTTTGAGGTTGAGAAATACTTTGTGAATTATGAAGCTGAGTATAACTCATAGTATTCTTCACATGGCTATTCATACCTGCAGAACTAGAGCTGGCGTCAGAGCCCCCTGTCCTGGATATACTGGAGCTGCTGGCAGATGCATCCGACATGGTCTTCAGCTTGGTGCAGTTCTTGGGCACTGACGGCATGCACTTCTCATGGCAGTTGTAGCCACAGTCTATACAGTGGAGGCCTGTAGCAGAGGAGTAGAAAATGCAAAATCTTTGTAAATATCAATACCCTAATGAACAAATGAAACAAGGCAGGGCTGAGAGACCAGAAATTGGTTAGTTCATAATAGTTCTGTTAACATTTTTTTGCTGTAATTGTGAAACTGAAATTAACAAAATTACACATAAAACTGGCTTCTTTTCAAGCTGAGTTTATGCACTGCCGTCATTGAAAAAATTAAGAACTTTATCAATTGGGTCTGAGATGTTGTTGAAGTTTTCACCATGAACATCGAGGTGAATATCTTAAAGGGATCATTTCCTAGTTATAACCTTGACCATTCAATTGTGTAAAAAGAAACACATTCCAATCAAGACCACACTGCTTAAGAATGACAATTACTGCAGTTTTGATACAAAAAAGGAAGAAAAGCTACAGATATTTTGTTACCTAATAGAGAATAGAGAATGGATACTAGTATCATAGCTGTTACACTGACCTGTTTTTGAGAGTCCCCAGAGTATATGCGAACAGTAATCACAGTACATGGGTGTTGTGAATGTGTGCTTCTCGAAATGGTGAGGCTGAGAGAACATGCGAGCAGCCTCCCCTAGCATCTTGCCCCGGACAAGGATCTCCAGAGTTGACCGCTTGTGTATGGAGCGCCCATGAGAGCGGACAAGTTGGGTGTTGAAGGATGCCTGACGATGCACCTGGTCCCTGTTTGGGGACTCGAGACGGTCCCACAGGATCTTCCACTTCTGAGGTAGGTGACCCAGGTCGTTCTCCAGACGGTGGATCTCCTAAAGAGGAGAGAAGTTGTCATTAGTGTATTACATGGTATTTGATCTCTGACCTCAAAACTTGAATCAAATATAAAATGTTTGATCTCACATGAAAAGGGTTAAATTGAAAATTGAATTAAAATTGCAGCTAAATATTATTCTTGGTACCACTACAAGATACCTTACCTAGAGCATGATAATGTTTAGTTCAACTTGAGCAATATTTCAGCCATTAGCGGCGTGACCTTACCTGGAAGTTGGCATGGAAGAAGTTGGGCTGCTGTATCATGACACTGTCGTAACATGCACTGAGGATCTTCCTGCGGGAGATGCCCATAGCCTCGGCTTCCTGGTCCTCGTTCTGTCTGATCTCCTTGTTGACCACCTCGATGTCGTACGGAGGGCCGTGAGCCAGATCCTCCGCTATGTAGTAGTCCCAGATCTTCAGGTTCGAGATGTTGGAATACGGTCGCAGCACCTGGGAGAGGAGACAGAAGGAATTAGAAGGACAAAGAGGAGGTTCAGGTCTACAGGGTACTCCAACAATAAACTTAAATTATTGATTTTGAATTAATTATTCGCCTATATTATCGCACTTTATATATTTTTAAAAAAATTGTCAATTCGAATCTCAATGATTTGTATACCTGTTTAAAATTGATGTATTGATAACGTACCCCAATAATTAAATAATGAAAAAGAAAAAGAAAAATATCATTCACCTGAAATGAAATGCGTCTTACTCAAACTGTTTTTCAAAATCTCTCTGATCAAACACATGTGTTTACACTTAATATACCCGTGAAACCAGATCATCTCTAAATAAACAAAAAGAGCAAGAAGCAATATAATAGGCATACGATATATCCATCTTCAGGATAACTTGTATAACATTTTCTAGATCAACGACATATATTATGACATTGTTATTATGATATTACGTTCAGGAACAAAAACTTACAACATCCCCATCCTCTGGACTATACATGAAGTTGTGGAAGATGGCTGAGCGCCGATGCTGCTTCTCAATGTAGTCCCAGATTGCGCCTCCGACGCTGATGTTCTGGGAGTGTTTGGGGGAGAATCCTCCAAGTTCCTCGTCTACATCATCCACCTTTGGGATGCGCTTCTCCTCGTGCAGCCATCCCGCCTCCACCCTCTCCAGCTCGTTGTCAAGCATGAAGGTGCGGAACCGGTTAGACACGTAGTGGTAGGCAATGAACTTGAGGTAATACTGATTGAACTCAAAGGACAGAGGGAACTGGTGGTGGATCTGTGAGTTAAATAGATTAAATTTGAGTTGTATGGAACTTAAAGCAGTGAATATAAACAAAGCTGATCTGACATCTCATAGCCTAGTACTAGTTTTATTCCTGATATAGAGTTAATTTTGGCTGCTTCAGCAAAATTAGTCATTAGTGGCAGGACACTTTCAGACTTAAAAAATGAAATCATGTCTATTATTGTTATTATCATAGTGTATACATAATATAGCAAACCTAATAAACTATTTCATACAGCACAACTCTGACCCACAAAAAAAGAAAAATGACGGGCAACTTTCGGACCAGGCTGTTTACTTTGAGTGGTTATTACATCAGTTTGACTGTAGTTTTCAAGTTAATTTCCTAAAAGAAATAGGAAATGCATTTATTAGCAGGTTGTTTGCAGTTGAACTGCATGAAATGGATCAGATTAACCTAGGACGAACATTTCAATAACAATAGAGTATAGATATAAAACCATCTCCACCTGCAGATCAAACCCACCTGATGCACAATATCAAGGAATTGGAGAAAGACAGGAGCGAAACCGCTGGCCTGGTTTGCGGCTGTCTGATTGCTACGATGAGTGAAACGATGTCCGAACGAAAGCCACTCCTTTTCAACCAAAGCACGGAAACCCTCAATGGTGCGGTAGAATGGATCCAGCAGAATCTCGGCAACTGACACAACCTTCAGTCACAAGAGTGAGGAACACATTAGCATATAAGTGATAAGTGAGTGCTGCTTGGTCTCGAGAAGACGTTTCCTTTGAATAAAACATTCACTGATAGTGATTTAGATTTAAAATTCAAATAAAAATTATAAAAAAGATACTTTATATTTAGTTAGTGCTCCAATATTGCTTATTTTCACAAGTTATGATTCTGTTGTGGCTTATAGGGGTGACAACTCCAGAGTGTAAATTGTATGTTAACTCAATTCTTTGACGTAATTGATTAAATGAGTTTTGACATTAAGAAATATCAAGGTCAAACTACAGGCAGGAGTATGTGAGCTCACTTTTGCCTGGTATTACCTGAGCAGTGACGTCCCAGCCATCCTCAAGACAGATCATGACAGACGAGCCCTGTACATCCAGCAGATCCACCGTCGCTCCTGCCAGCTGCATCACGCTCTGGATCTGTGGGAAAAATTTTCACTTTGACAAAACAACCAGACATATGAAAACATATGATACCTACAAGGTAATGTCCAGAGACAGGCTTTTGTTAAAATTGAAACTTTTGAATACAATGGTTCATGAAATATTGTGTTCACAAGAATGATGTACAGATATGCCCCTGAATATAATATCCCCCAGGGCAGGGCACAACAACAGGAAGCGCAAGTTGTGATAATGTAATGCATGATGGGATAATCTTCAACATTACTCCTACATAAATTTTGTAAAAAAATTTCAACAAACCTGGAGCATCCATTCAGACTCCTCGACTGCCTTGTAGAAGTTAGCTTCTGGAGCCACACTGCTGGGTACACAGGCACGCATCAGCTTCTTGAAGCTTGCCTTTACGTGACGCACCTCGTAGAAATCAACCGGGATGAAGTCACACTTCTGGAATGACTCAACTTTGATGCCCTGTTAGAGACAAAACATGCTCAGTCATCGTGAGAATATGGTTTTATATGACAATATTTCATACTGTTGATTTGATTTTGGTCACTATAGAACTGAGACTGAAGAAACAGATGAAGCAAAGCTATCAAACATATCCCTCCCTCATAAATGCCCAGTATTACCTATCTTGATGAGTTCTAGTTTCTGTTAAATAGCCACACATGCATGGTTGAAGCTAAAGGTTTATTTGACCCCAACAAAGCAACTTTTATGTTTGACAATTCTTACAGTATTTTTTTGTCCAATAGCAGTTGGCAATGATTTATTAAGTCACATCTAAGCAAACAAGCTTATGCCAATGGTAGGATATAAACATTTATGAAAAAAATGTTAGACTCACTTTCATCTGCATATCCTCTACAAAAACATAGAGACTCAACGGAGACCTTGTATAGAGATGTTATCAAACGTCACAGACTCACCTTCATTTGTGTCTTCTCTCCCAGCACGTAGAGAGAGACCCTGTGGAGACCCTGTACGGAGCTGTTGATCAGGTCGCCACGTTGTTCCAGGGTGCCATTTTGTCTTGCACGAAGATCAGATGCACTCATTCGCGACTTTTCACGTAAACTTCCAATGCGGTTCAAAGCTGTAAATTATCGACAAATTATCCATCAATATTTGAGAATTAGTGGAAAAACTAACTGAAAAGAAAAAAATAAATCGCCTTAGAGTTTTTATCAAAGTTAAGAAAAAAAGATATTTAGTGAAGGAATTTTAAAATTTATTTACTTTTTGATGTAATTAAAGTGATGGTAAAATGTTGATAAAATCTTTCGGTATAAATGTGTATTAATATTGTAAATACACAAAACCAAACACAATTGTTAGCACATTCAGTAATAGTAAAACACAAATCATACTGCAAGCATATGGCAAAACTTAATAATTAAAACCCAACTGTTTTTTACATCTATCATAAATCTAAGAAAACTCCAAAGAAATGCATGGTATTAAAATCACTAAATTAGTTGCAATATGTCCACTTAATTGTAGTCTTTAGTGCAAAAAAGCTGAAATAAATAACATATCTAGCAAATAAAAGCAAAAATGAAATTACTTCTCTGTTGAGAAGGTTACAGAAAATAGCATCGCTCCATGTGCAGTTGTTGCAAACAAATATTACACTCTGCGCATAAAATAAGAATTTAGCAAAAGAAATTTTAATTATTTTATTCAAAACCATTAACAGAAATACTTTTGATGACAGCAAGAGTAAAGAAAAGTTCACTCAACGCTGCTCAGGCTTCAGTGAACTTTTTAGTAATCAAAGGACATTGCTTCAGTATTTTTGTCAGTAAAAGCAAGATTTCAGTTTTTATTTCAATACATGCTATAGATTCTGATAGAATATCTTCAATATCAAACCTTTTTGATATCATGCATTTTTCTCTCAACTTTCCCTCAAGCTTAATTGATAGTTGAGAGTAAAAATAAATAATTTTATTCTCTTGTTAGTTCATATTCGGCATTCGTTTCCATTAAATACGGGAAAATAGTCACAGATTTACTTCCAAAGAGATTCAAATTGTTTTAAAAAGAGAAAAAGTAGACTTAAAACGGAGGCAAATAACTTTTTGTATTTACATGTGAAAAGTAATCTTAAAATATTTTTGTGTGGAGTAACGGTACTTGAAATTTCACTTAAATTATCATAAACTTATTCACTAATAAAATTTTCTTGCAATGCTCATAAGAAAGAAAAAACTGAAAATAATGTGACGATTTTCCTGTAAAGTGCAAATTAGTCCCTCTCTGATCCAGTCACAATTGTTAATGGACATTTATCTATTTCCATACAAACACAACATGACCATGGATTGTGTGCTGTGCTACGCGGCATGAGAGGAGCATGTATGACAGCTAAGAACACAATGTATAGTGAAGGATTTCTGCCAACAGAAGAGGAGGGCTAGACAACATGCTACACTGAGGGGAAAGAGTTCAATACTTTGCCAGCCTTTCCGGTTTCGTCTCGGCATTGTCAGAACTGCAAAGTCAAAATCCAAACTTTTTCTTTAAGAAAGAATTTTTCAGCTGTCGTAATGGTGAAGAGAGCACCAATTGTTCCTTTTTGTGTTAAGAACATTCATTAAAAAGGTAACTTAATTTCGGGACTGTTTGCTGGCAATAATACCTTGGTGCCTGGATGCTGAACACAACTTTTATGTTACAAACTTCTGGGGTTGAGACTAAATTTTGCAAATTACACTACCTTTGAACTCAAGACTACTTTAGACAGAAATAGCCTTCAACTCTTACTAGCTTCATGATGTCTCTTAATTCCAGTAAACTTGCATTTTTCAAAATATCACTAGCCTAGCCATAGATCTCATATGTCTTATTTGAAGTAAGCGTAATATTTAAGAGAAAGAACTGGCAAATCTAGATATTTTCTGGAATTTTTTTTTTGCTTTTTAAAATTGTAAGAATGAAAGAATGACATTTTTCATTTCATCAGATGTGACAAACTCTACCACCTGAATCCAAAACTAACAAATGAGAGTTGTCATTGAACAATTGTTATTTATGACCTCCTTTGTACCACTAACTAACCAAATTCTTTCTGGTAGAATTCTACTGAGGCCAATAGGCTAAAACAACTTTCAGAATTTCAACCTTAATTTCTGTTCTAACATACCGGTAATTTTGATCCTTTTTTGGTTGGTCACTATTGACTTTGCAGTAATGAAATGAAAACTAAAGAGATTTGAGGGTATCCAAAACAAAACCTTAGCTGAAAACCTGAAGCTGATACTGTTCAAAACTAACTCAGGAAACTAATGGAGAGGCTATTGTTTGATTCTACAGCAAACTGATGATGGAATGTGGTGAAATTTCTCCTTACTTTTCCTCTCTTGGATCAAGGAAAGGTTACTTTGAGAAATCTGGGTAATTTGAATAAATTTATATTCAGCATTGAAACACACATATCATAACCACAGAGTTTCAAGTTGAAAAATTTGAAGCAGCCATAAAATATCCATGAACTGATGTGTGTGTTCTGACAAGGGTGATGTTGAAAGCAAATTAGCAAACTGACTTATTTTCAAAAATAGTTAAATTTTTCCGCCAAATTTTTGTCATTTGGATTGTGGATTGTGAAAAAAAATTATTTTTTATTAGCTGATTTCCTAGGGTGCAAGCAGTAGAACGTTCAAATATAGGGATTTGCTTTATAAGTTCAAATCTTAAACAATGATACAGCTGAAACAAAATGATTGTTTTGTTTTGAGAGGTAGACATGAGTCAAAGACCACAATAGTTAACAACAAGAATTTGATACAAAATAGAAATAAAAAATTATTACAAAAGACAAAGAAATAAAGATAAAATTAACTCCAAGTATTAAATCATAACACCACTAGAATTAATGTTTGGTTGATAAGAAACTTAAAGCCAACTGTTATTGAAAAATATACTTGACATAAACACTCTGCTCAAAGAAATTAGTTTTTTTCAAATATCCAAGTGTTTCACAACTTGCGTCGGTGAAATAATATAACCACAAACTAATAACTACAGCTGATGTATATTTTTCAATATGTTGGGTGGTAAATAGAGGATTATATTGAATGTTTGAATTTGAGTTAGTTAATTAAATACAGAAATTGGTTAATTATTAGATTTACTTAAATTTAAGAATTCTTTCTAATGCTACCGGCAAATAAATAATATCATAAGTATACTTTTTATTTTCAATAAAAACATCTATATATTTTTATTTAACTGAATGAATTGAACAGCAATAAAATTAAAACTATTTGTTTTTGAACAATATGATAATTGGGGAGCAATAAATCACTTAACTAGATGTCTTGTTCTATTTCGTAGATAAGTATATTAGAAACCATTGTTATATTAGACCATTAAATCACACCCTGTGGATATAAACACAGTGATTTGTCAGATATATATTGGGACACAGGACGAACAGGAAACAAGGACCATTAAAGTCACATTGTCATGGTGATACTATACATTTTCAGTTTCATGCTTTTTTAAAACTCTGACTAGTTATAATCTGATTCCGTTCTTGAACTGTATTAAAATTTGCTTTGATTGGAGTTAAATGACTTTCATGACAGAATATTTTAAACAGTAACAATTATTAACTTTAATGTAAAAATCATTCCTAGTAAATTATTCAGTCAAAATAAAAACTTAGACTGCCATCTTAAGAATTTAACATCAATTAAACCACTTTCGTAAAAGACATATTTGTATGGCAAATATAAACTTGCAAAAGGAAGACACATGACAATGAGACTTCAATGTGGAGCAACCTACAGCTACAACTACGACTGGCGCTCAAGCCGCCTTTGCCGAAACTGGCTCGGAGACGGCTGACGGTTCGTACAAAAGAACCATTTTCGGTTCTTCGCATCTTGACTCGGACTGCCAAAAATACAAGCAAGCAAAGAAAAAGGAAAGGATAAGTATATTTTGTCGTACATCAACAATTAAGTTTGGTTAACTAGGTATTTGGGTTTGCATATAACCATATATAGATGAACAGAATATTATTCATCCAACAATTAGGACTTTACATTCAAAATTTACAGCAATATGATGGATGGATGGATCCATTTTCTTTCATAGATATAATATTTTCTGCTATGACGTAGTTCTACAGTATTTGATTTTTTTTGGTTTTTAAATTTGATTTACAGTTACTTCCAATAAAGCTAATGAGGTTAGATAATCATTTTAAAGTTGAAATATCAAAACAGTTCAATAATATTAGATCTCCAACAAGCTGTTATATGTCTTGCCAAAAACCCAAAAGCAAAGGATTTAACAAAATTTGCTTACATTCCAAATCAAAATCAGCTGAAAGCAACATACACAATTCGATTTTCAAAACAAAAACATGAACATAATTGGTAATGTACTCATTTGTATTTTTTCATATTGTTAGATATATAACAATTCTAACCGTATGATTTAATTTTTTGATATTTAAAATGAGGTTAAATGAGGTGAGGTGAGGTGAGGTGAGGTGAGGTGAGGTGAGGTGAGGTGAGGTGAGGTGGGGAGTGGTTAGGTTGGAGTGAGGTGAGGTGAGGTGGAGAGTGGTTAGGTTGGAGTGAGGTGAGGTGAGGTGGAGAGTGGTTAGGTTGGAGTGAGGTGAGGTGGAGAGTGGTTAGGTTGGAGTGAGGTGAGGTGAGGTGAGGTGAGGTGAGGTGAGGTGAGGTGAGGTGAGGTAAAGTGAGGTGAGGTGAGGTGAGGTGAGGTGAGGTGGGGAGTGGTTAGGTTGGAGTGAGGTGATGAGTGAAAATGCAGCCATTGGCTCTGTAGCTCATCAGACTATCTATGATTTATCTTATAAATGATCACAGGATAACCACATAAATGTCACAGGATTACTTATTCAATATACTAAAATCCTCAATAGGTTAGTTAGTAAACAAGATTTCAGTTTTCTATCCCTTTTCTTTTGACAAAACAATAAATGAAGATAGGCTTTCGGGTATGGCCCTTATTAGGGGTCACAGGGTAACCAGATCTATATAAAATTATCCCAATCTGCTGAGGAATCTGTACACAAAGTTTCAGCTTTCTAGGTCTTTGCTTCTGGAGAAGATGACAACAGATTTTCATGGTATGGTACCTGCAGCCTTTATTAGGGGACACAAGGTGAGGAAATCTAAAAGTTAGAATCCCAAACAGCTAAGGAGTCTGTACACAAAGTTTCAGCTTCCTAGATCTTTTTCTTCCGTAGAATTAATTTAGGGTTTCACTAGGACACCAAATCTATAAATTGGAACCCCCATCAGCTAAGGAGTCGGTATACAATGTTTCAGCTATTAAGGCCTCTTGTTTATGGGGTGATGATTAAAATAGGTTTTTAGCATGTGGTCAAAGGATCACCAAATCTAAAAAAACAAAAACCTCATTAATCAAGGAGTCTGTACACAAGATTTCAAATTTCCTGAGTCAATGGTAATGGAGAAGAAGATGAAATAGTTAAAAGCTTACAGACTGACTCAATGCCATAAGCCCATTGGGCCTTTTAGGCCAGATCGGCTAATAATGCAAGATCAATTAGGATGAAATGGGTTGGGGCACAGGTGAGGTTAAGTAGGGTTTAGTTTAGATCGAGGTCTGACCAGACAGAGTAGAAGTGGAGGTGAGGAAAGGTGAAATAAGGCAAGGTAGGTCAGGTCACTTGGTTGAGGTGAAGGTGAGTTTCGGTGAGAAGAGATGAAGGGAAGGTGAGGTGGAATGAAGTGAGAGTTGAGTTTAGGATAGGTGACTGAAGGAGAGGTTGGACGAGGTGAGTGGAGATAGTGGTGATTTGAAGGTGAGGTAAAAAGAGATAAAGGTGAGTTAAGGTGAGGTAAGATGAGATTGGATGAGGTAAAGTGAGGTAGAGGTCGTGGTAGCTGAATGAATATATCATGGTGGCTGGAATTTTTGTAGGGAGAGAGTAATATCAATGATACTATTTTGGGCATAAGCATTGCTCTAGCTGGAACTAAAGAGCAATAGGAGGTATTGTTCTCAACTTCTATGTAGCACTGCAGCCAAACATTACTGCACATGCCTGGTGAGATACAAGTGGCAAACCCCCAGGTTTATTATCAATCCTCAAATGTTCAAAGTAGGCAAACAGCAATTGTGATAATAATGAATAAGACAAAGTGGTGTTATAATCCATAACTTTGAAATCATTATTTACGTACAACATAACTGAAAGAATCTCACAGGAAAAGTTGTTGGAAAGAAAGAAATGAATATAAGACCATTATAACAGATGTTGCTTAAAATTAAAATAAATTGAAAGGGAATAGATAAAAAAATCCAAAACTAACTTTGCAAAGTTCACTTCAAACTGTAATGTCTTCCTCAAATTCCTTACTCTTATAAATTATTTATGAAGAAAGATTGTACTTCTCTGAATATGAAATATATTATCCCACTTTGAGCAACTTCTAGAATTGCAAATTAAGACTTCGAAAAATTAACATGTAAAACTTACCATGAGGGTAATAATCTGATAGTTTAGCAATTGTACTTAAAATTTCTAAACATCTATCGTTATCTGACATCTATTAATAAAGATTGATAAGAAATGCTTAGAGCAAGACAGAAGATTTCACTATCAAGTTATAAAGATGTCTCTAAACTTTTAACTTTAAATCAAAATCAGAGGAAAACATTACTGTAGGCTAAAGGTTCAAGACAACATTCACCTGAAAATTTATGTAAGGGAGGTAACTCACAGGTTGGTTTTGGTTTGCCACTGGTGCTGCCCCTATTGGCTGTGCTTCCTTTACTGAAGAGACTGCGGCGATGGATGTCGGGTGTTTCAGGTATTGTCAATGTTTCCGTGCCTAGCATCATGAGTGAGTCGAGGCTAGTTAGAGAGTCGCTGCATGATGCATGGTATGAGCCATGTTTTCCTGGCGCTGCCGCTACGAGTGATGCAAAATACTTTTCTTGTTCCAAACTTGAACTGGTTTCACCAGTTGATGTGCCTATAAATAAACATTTAAAAAATGAGAAATTTCTGTCATTAAGTCCTATTCTACATCATGACAATGAAGACAAAAATCTGAAGAAACTCTTATTTTAATAATAAACTGGTTCTTGATATCGTAGAAAACTTACCGCTAGATGGATTGTGTCTGAGCATGCCCATGAGGCCCCGACTGTGAAGACCCGACGCTCGCAGTAGTAAAGCTTTTGTTCTAGGATGTCGCCACGTTATCACAGGGAACCTTTACAAACAAACAATTGGAATCATTAACTGGTACACTTTATCACTTATTCTACCATGACATTTAAAAATCCTTGTTTTTGATTGGTTTATTTCATCGTCGAATCTACGTTCGAACATAAATTTTAGATAGCCGATTAACCGCGTTTGAATACATCTGCCTCAAGGCTCTATGCAAAGAGAGACGCAACAGCACTGTGCGGAGTTCGACGCTCTACCGCTAAACATTATGAAAACGTGCTTTTGATAGCCTTCTGTTACCAATTATCATTAGGCATACATACTTCTTAACGCTTATATAAACAGTATACTACTCAATCATATGATTTGTTTGCATTAATGTGGAAAACGTTTGATTTCAAGCCGCGATGACTGGATCAGACTCGGCCACGATAGTTTTCATTCTAACACTGTGACGTCATGGGCTTGTGCGGTGTGACATGACGTCACAAGACTGATCACGTGATCAGCTTAAGGAATTCGGTATCGGCCATTTTGTTTGAGGTGATTCAGTACTTTTTGGAAGTCAAATTCTCATGTTTTATGCTGTTGCAATGAGTTTCAAGAAAAACTCAATGCTCTGACTTGTTAACTTGACAATTATTTTATTTCTAACGTTCCCTACTCTATGTTTTCACTTCAATAATAGTTTAGGTGTTACCCATTCTACCTATTTCAAATGGAAATGCCTTTGACCGCGTCACACCTAAACTTTCGCGACGTCAAAGAAATGTAATTTAAAAGTTTATTAACTCGTCATGGTAGAATGGAGATAAACCAATTGTGTTTTAAATTTTTTGTGATTCGAACGTAGATTCGAAACCTGTTGATTTTAAATTCGAAGCCTCACGCTACGCGTTCGGCTCCGAATGAAATCAACAGGTTTCGAATCTACGTTCGAATCACAAAAAATTAAAAACACAATAGGTTTATCTCCTAATTGTTTTCTTAAAAAATTTTCAATAGAAAACATAATTTGTTCACAAAAAGTAAATGATATACAAGAAAAGGATAGTCATACATGCTTGATTTGCTTATATAAAATTATTGCTTCAAATTTCAGTGTAATAATTAATG
Organism: Phorcus lineatus; assembly: GCA_921293015.1. NCBI lineage: Eukaryota > Metazoa > Mollusca > Gastropoda > Trochida > Trochidae > Phorcus > Phorcus lineatus. The sequence continues at coordinate 39,532,755 of OV121096.1, forward strand.
TCTTATTTGTTATCATTAATAAAAAATATCAAATTATCCTGAGAAAAAAATGCAGGCATCTGCTACAGACCTTGACTGCCGATGACACCTGGCAAACTTGCGTATACTTTCATCTGCCACCACTTGTGGAACCACGAGGAGAGCGGGGTAGCTGGAGATGAGAGGGTTTGAGAATCTTATACAGTGATCAATTTACTTATTTAAAATCAAAACTATTATATGATTAGAACCTAATCTATCTATTCTTTTGTACTATCTGACCCAAAACAGACTCAAATAGATTATGGCACCATTCATCTAATAACACAGTCTTCAGCTTAAGTGAACCTTAACATTACTTAGCATCTCTTTTGATTTTGTTTTTGAACAATTTGCCTCTAAAGCAAAGAAACTCTATTCCCAGGTATGGAAAAATGGCCATTCAATCTGTGATAATTTTTTACCTGGCTTCATACATTTTCCTAAATTCGCAAAGAAGTTTACACTTGTCAAATTTATTCTTTAAAATTCTTATGATTATTCAATTAAATTTACAGTGTCAGACTTCTAAATGATAAATGTCCGAACTCACCTCCGACACACAGAGTAGTTAGCATTGACCACTGATATTCGGAACGGCTCTGAACGAGACTTCTGACCAACTGAAGACAGGTTGCCTAGGCCAAGACGCTGGTAGTCAAGGTAACCTGGCTTCTCGACCAATCGCTCAAGGTTCTTTGGATCATTGGATAAAGATGTGGGAAACTCTCCTTCATCAATCACTGGAATTAATTATTGATTGCCAAATATATTGCTTGATATATCCATGTGTATGTCTAACAGCGTAGAATCTTTTATCTTAAATTCTATTTTCTTTAGTCATAGGACATGCATGGATTTTTACAACAATGGAGCATCAATTAAATACAATTTTAAATTTTACACACAAGATTATTTTATCAAAACACAGCTAATGGCTGAAATATTGCAAAAGGGGAGATAAATTGCGTACCACTCACTATTCGAATGAAAAAGTCACATGTATCTAAACTGTTAGAGAATGAAATATTGATATTGTATGATGACAGACACAATTTTACATGAAGACGAGGACGCTGCATTATCAGTACAAATTGCCTAACATAATTTTGTTTTTAAAAGATAGCAATTGCTGCTTTCAAGTTGCTCAGCTTTCAATATGAGCAATAAATCCTGGCTCTAAAATGCAAACTGATATGCTGGAGTTTAAGGGAAATAGAGGTTTCTTCTAGTTCCAAAACAGGTGATTGTCCACATACCAGACAAGTCATCGTAAGCTTCACTATTTGGCCTCTCAGATTCGCTGTCTGATGACCTGGGTGAGATGTTTCTTCTCTGCATGGGCGGTGTCGGCAACACATACTTCTGTTTTCTTGTTGACTGTTTTGACTTTAGTCCAGCTTTCCTGGCTGTCTTCAACAGGGTCCTCTTTGCAAATTGTCTACAAGAAGAACACAAACATTTGAAATTCACATATTTCCAAAGAGGTATCCTGCAAGCATATATGTTATCTTTTATTGTCATAATCAACGTACATCTCATATTATCACAAGTGTAACAGCCACAAAATAATATAAAAATGTTCAGTATCAGGAGATGAGATAAAAAAGATAATTGTTAAGATAAGACACGGATCTCCATATATACTGACCATCATGAAGAAATCTTTGTAATATTTGTGATCAATGCCAGTATTGCACTCTAGAGTTGGAACAATACACAACTACAGTATTTGAACTGTGGTAGTTTGCTTTCGTTTAAGTGCACCATAATTAAAAGTGAAATTTCAGTTCATACCCAAATTTACATTCTATGTAATCAACATTATTCAAATTGAATTTGTTTTCAGTAATTTTTAGTTATAAATTCCAGAGATTTGATTTTAAGGTAAAATGACTTCTGTTGCAATTCTAGTTTTTGGTATTCTTGGTTCTATACTGAACCGAGGCTTTGCTTCCGTAATACATATCAAACTACAGCTCAAGTGTACTGTTTAGCACTCTTACCTGAGAGAGGCATTCTTTTCCTTCTGCTTGTGGAGAGGTGTGGTCTGCTGGATGAGGTGTCCTGTGAAGGCAAAGGTGTTGAAGACCGACGGCGGGTTGCGAATCTTGATGACAAGCTTCTTGAACGTCTCCACATTGTCTGATCCAACCTCCTCATCAAATGCTATCTTCATCAGCTGCAAACAGAAAAAAAAGTGGATCTTGAAAAGACATGAATTGAATTTCAAAACTATCGGTTTATGATTTAAATAAAGATATTATTTATATCGTCTCCTTTGAAATGACTGTGACATGATTCTTTACACATTTTTTCTCTTTGCAAATAAAAAGTTTGATGTGTCATGAACACTCAGCAAACTATCTTTGACCTAACTTTTGATTGGAGGCAAATATAAAACCATACAGAAATAAAACAAAAATGCCCAACTTTTGTCTAGGCTAGTCTTTAACAAGCTAACAATCCATACTGATAAGAACCTATAGCTTATCTATATCAAAGAAATCTTGAGAAAAAAATTCTGTCACTGTGCACTTGTACACCAAATGTTAGATAGTCAAATATACTGGACAAAAGAAGTGGGAGGTTATTGAATTTGGTTTATTGATAATTGATCAGTCAATCAATGAATGTAGAAATAGATTATATTCATAATTTCAAAATTTACCTACACTTCTAACTATTTTTGTCTAGTATATGTCACACAGAGCATCCTCTCTACCAGTAGATATAGGCGTTTACTGTACCTGAAAGACATTGGCCCTGAGTTGGAAACCCTCCTGCAGCCATTGGTCTAGGTGCGGTAGGTACTGCACACTGATCTTTTTCTCTTTCGTAAGTGTTGCCACCGGGAAAGACCGAATCACAATCTGCTCACAAGCTGCAGGGAACAGGGAGAGGCAAACATCAACACAAAAACAAACTTTGTAAAAATCATAATTACTGATGATTATCTGCCATATGGTGTGAGACATAAGCAGTGACTTAATGACAAGTGTACATAGCATATTTTCTCAGTAATGATTCTCTCAGAGTGAATTCCCCTTTTTTAGGGGAGTGATGTCACGAAACAATTGTTTGTGACATAACAAATGCTGAGAATGGGACATCTTCCAATTAGAGGGGAGTTCTCCTGCACCTGATATCTTGATAGAATCCTTAGAATATCTTGGAGGTTGCCAATAATCACTCAAACAACATCCATTAACTGAGATTGATACAAGTCATGTTTTGCGGTGGAAGTCGATCTGCAGGAAAAACAGGATCAACACAAGACATTAGATATGTGTTCGCAAGTCTTGATAAAGAAAATCCCATTTCTTCCTCAAATATAACCCCTAGCAATTGTCAACACTGAACTGTTTGAATACCTGATGTGCATGCCTTAACTAGGTGATAATTTGGATTTCCTTTGAAGATGTTCTTAACAGTGGTGATGAATATCAAAAAACCAACTTTCGGGTTCTAACTAAAACTGAGCCCTATGTTACAAAATGTGGAAATCTCACCTAGTGGATCACAAGGAGTGCCCTTGAAGATGATCCTGTAGGTTGTGAGGAAGACGGCACCCTCTGCGGGGAGGAGAGTTGGTCCCCCAAGGTTTCCTCCCAGTCCTTCCTCGCGCCCGTCTGACAGGAGGTACACCCTCAGACCCTCCATCACGATCTCCTCACCCGGGAGTAGCGATGGCGTCAGGATCTTTGGCTGTTATCAAAGAGAGGTTGTCATGACTTAGTGTAATTGTTAGTTGACTAGCATTATGTTGTGCGAGAACTGAACTCATTATATGTCAACAATTAAAATTCGCTTTACATGGAATATATTGAATATCGCTGGAAAAATTTTCGTTTGGAAAATATGCTTTAATATGTACACGTACAACTTCTGGACCTGATTTTCAAAACTTTCTTAGTGCCAAGATTGTCGTAACTACCATACATCAACACTCGCCTATGACTACATTATCACTAAGAGAGCTTAGAAAATCAAGCCCCTGGACTTGAAGCTCTAGTGCTCACCTTCTGGATGGGTGGCAGTCTCTTGCTCTCCTTGTGTACGTTCTCCAGCGTCTCGATGTGCATGGCAACCACACCTGCACAACAGCAGAATATCATTGTAGTGAATTCTATTTGAAACAAATGCCATTTAGAGGGTAAACAAATGTAAAATAATACTAACTCTTGTTCTTTTTTTATATGAGTTATGAAATATATAGAGATTATTACCAGAGGAAGTGTGTCATATGACTTTTACGAAACGAGTGTGAATTGTTGTGTTACCCGAGAGAGAGCGAGGGTTATACACTAATTTCGTAAAAGTCATATGACGCACTTCCGAGTGTTTCTTTATAACCGATTCTTTTCCATCTAAAACGCATTTAAATATTCAGAAAAAGGTCTCCTTCCTTTGTGACGGCTCGCTACAGAAGCACAGACTAAAGATAAGGTACATTAATTTAAAAACAGTTTTGCCCCTCTGAAGCAAAAAGCCAAATGCAAAGATTAAAGGCTGTCATGCAGCAAGTTTCTAGCTAAGTGTTGGCCTTAGCTCACCTGGAACCATCTGGTGGAGAGACTTGATGTGTTCCTGTGTCACTCCCCCCTCTGCACAAACTTTGTCCACGAACCTCGTCACAAACTTGATTACCGTTGATCCCACGTCAGTTGTCTCTGTCTCATCAAAACCACTCTCAGCATCAAAGCTGTCACTTTCTGCAATACTGTGGAATGAAATAGAGATGAATATATGGGTAGGGGCGGCGCAAACCTACACTATAGAGTTGGGAAGTGAGTTAGAGAGACATGATTCAAATGAATGATTCACAACGGTACAAGTGAAAAATATAAGTTAAGGGGGGAGGAGCACCGTCAAAACACAGTAATGACCATCAAAAAGTTTCCAAACTTTTAATGTGACATTTCGGGGGGCGTTTGACGTCCTTCATCGGTCTAAACTTTTGGAAACTGTGTTTTGACGGTGCTCCCCCCTTAACGAATATTTAAATGGCTTTCTATGCATCAAATTGATCTGACACTATAATCTGAATCAAGGCAAAGTCGAAACTAGCCATGCTTTTAAAGATTTATGGTTATAGCAATTGTCAATGGATAGCATTTTTGAGTGTTATTTGAGTTTTCATAAAATATTGGCAGGAGAGGAAAGTTTCATAAGAGCTAGTTTTCTGGACTAGTCTAGGAAGATTCATTTGCAAATTTCATATGGGATATTTGAATCAATCTCAAATCAAAATTAGTTAAAGATCTTTAACAAAACAGAGTTACTAGATCCTAATTTGGGAGAAGAAGAAACTCACAATAATCTATCGACTACCTTTGGCAAAAAACTAGAGGATGCTGAAAAACCTTGCTGCAATCTACTGATATGTTGACACTTCCACTTTTAAATTTATCAGCCTTTTTATAGTTCTGATTTCTCAATGCAATTTACAGGAATCACAACTTGTTAATGATGGAAATAACTGAGGATAAAGGTAAGCTAGACAGGTATATTCCATATAAAAAGCTGAGTTTCATTGTTGATATTTAGATAAATTAAAAATATTTCTGACCCGTAACCCATAATCTGAAGAATATTATTAAAATCTAAATATTTTAGATATTTAAAAATACTTACCCCACTTCTTATATTGCATATTACCTATACTTCCGATAAACGATTGGAAAACGTGTTGGAAAATGTCATCCTGTCTTCATACTGTAAGTCGGGGAATATGACGATGACAACACGGCCTCGTAACCGGAAGGTAACGATCCAATCCGTCACGTGACCACGTCGACAAAATCACATTCCATATGCAGGTCCAACGACGGCCGCCTGAGGGGAGGAAGTGAGACATCGCTGGGCGGGCTTAATCCCAGAAGTGGGGTAAGTATTTTTAAATATCTAAAATATTTAGATTTTAATAAATTTTTAATACTTACCCCACTTCTTATATTGCATGTTAATCCGACAGACAAGGATGGCGGGCAGGCCGGCGAACGGACCACCCGTCAGGGAAAAACACACAGAACGAACGTCAGAAGCCCCCTGCAAGGGAGAAACATAACGTAAGCCCAAAGAACCCTAGGGGAACGCCACGACAGACCGTGGGAAAGCCCTAAGGTTATAGAGCACTAAGGTGCAATTACCTAGTGTCTGGTCGGTCGGGTCAGCTGTTGAGCGACCACCAACGGACCGAAAGACTGAAGTCCCTCCACGTCCTCCACTGCCAAGTCCCTGAGATAGTGGCTAGCGAAGACTGAAGTCGACCTCCAAAAACATCCTTCCATTATGGCCGGCACAGAGATGTTGCGGTGCAGCGCCATGGTAGATGCCAAAGCCCGAATCTCATGAGGGTTGTTGGCCGTTGGGTGAGGTTCGCCTGCTGCATCGTATGCCGCCAGAATCGTCTGCCTTAACCATAAGGCAATGGTATTCCTGCTAACCTCACCCTTCCCCGAAGCTGAGAATGGGATGAACAGCCTCTTCCGGGTCTTCCTCTTGGAGGTGGAACGGTTGAGATATTCCCTGAGCGCCCTGACTGGACACATGGACAACTCTTCCACCTCAGAGGGATGTACGACCGATGACAACGGCGGAACAACGAACTTCCTATCCGGCTGCCCTGGGAGCTGGTTCTTGGCGACAAAGTTCCACAACAGTCCCAAATGAACCGCCCCATGACGCACTTGCTCAAAGCGGACCCTTGTCACGTCCAGTGCGTGTACCTCACTAACCCTGGCTGCAGTAGCCAAGGACAGGAGAAAGGCCGTCTTGCGGGTGACATCCTCAAAAGATGCTTCCGCCAGTGGCTCGTACGGAGGGCCTCTCAAATGCCGTAAAACCAGGTTGAGGTCCCAAGCCGGAGGACGAAACTTCAACTTCTGATCCTCCAGCTTAAAGGACTTGAGCATGGCGATCAGTTCCGACGTCTTGGAAAACCGAACCTCCTGCTTAACAGCAAGAACCGAGTTCAGCGCCGAAAGATAAGTGGAGATTGTACCTCCCTTCAGGTGCTTCTTCCTGCGAAGGTAAAGCAAGAATTCTGCCACAAACTGTGGGGGAGCCCGCACCGGATCCTGTGACCTCTCCTCACAGAACCGCACAAACGACAGCCACTTATCATCGTACAAGGATCTTGTTGATACCCTATGGGCCCGGGAGATGGCACTTGCGACCCGGGACGAATAGCCTTTTGCCTTTAGCGTCTTCTGCAAATGGTCCATACGGACAGATGAAATCGTCCTGGGTCAGGATGAGGCGACCGACTGTGTGGATGGACCAGCAGATGAGGCCACCGAGGGAGCGGACTTGGTGCCCTTACGACGAGGCCGCGTAACTCTGGGTACCACGACCTCGTTGGCCAATAAGGCGCGACCAAAAGCAGATCCATTTCCTTCGTCGCCTTGATCTTGGCTACGACTTTGGGAAGCAGAATGGGTGGTGGAAAGGCGTAAGCGTCCAGACCCTCCCACGACATTGAGAGAGCGTCCACCGCCCACGCTGCTGGGTCCGGTAACGGGGACACGTACACCGGTAGCTGGGCGTTGAGTCTTGTTGCAAACAGATCTATCAACGGACGGTGATAGAGCTGACATAGGAGCCTGAATGCTTCGCCGTGAAGCATCCACTCCGTCGGCGACGGCTTGTCTGGTCTGGACAGGGCATCGGCCAGCACATTCCTGCAACCTGGTATGTGCCGAGCCCTGATCCTGATGTTGTTGCTGTCCAATAAGTGAAACAACTGGAACGTCTGGTCCAGAAGTCTCTGAGACGACGTTGTCCCCTGGTTGGTGATCAACCAAACTACCGTGGAATTGTCTGATGCTACTAGCAACTGCGACCCCCGCAGAACCGGCAACCAGTGTGTCACTGCTAAGATGACCGCCTGCAGCTCGAGATTGTTGCTGTGCCACGACCTCTGGACCTCTGACCACAGGCCGGCTGCCGACTCGTCGTCCATGTGAGCGCCCCAACCCTGAAGCGAGGCGTCCACGAACAGTTGCCGATCCGGGGTCCAGTCTGTCAAACAGACGCCTTCGCAGACATTCGATGGGACTGTCCACCAGCGGAGGAATCCATGAAGGGCCTCTGGCAAACGAATCCCTGATTTCAGATCGTCCTCCTGAATGAACGGAGTCAGAAACCTCTGCAACGGTCGAAGCATTAACCGACCTCTGTCGGTGAGGTACTGGGCTGATGACAACAGACCTAGCAGGGACTGCCACTCCCTGAGGGACAATGCACTGGCTAAAGCTCGGTGCACAGACGTCACGATTTTGGTCAACCTGTCCGGCGGTACCCTGACAAGGTCCAGGTCTGTTAAAAACAAACCGCCGATGAAGGTCAACTGCTGAGAAGGGACTAGTTGCGACTTCTCGTAGTTGACGATCCATCCTAACTGGCGAAGCAGGTCGAGGGCCAACTGCGACTGTCTGACAAGCGACCGTCTCACACTGTGGTTCATCAGACAGTCGTCGATATAAGGGTCGAACTCGATCCCTCTCAGATGGAGAAAGCGCACTATCGGTGCCGTGATGCGTGTGAAGAGCCACGGGGCCGTAGAAATTCCAAACGGCAGCACTTTCCACTGGTAATGCGTTCCCCTGAAGACGAACCTCAGGAACTTCCGGTGAGGTCCGTAGATGGGCACGTGGAGGTATGCGTCCTGAAGATCCATGCTGACCAGCCAATCGTTGTGCGATAGCTTGGAACGCAGCAGATCCAGGGTGATCATACGAAAGTGTGGCGGCTCTGCCATGTAGTGTTCGTTGAACACCGCCATGTTGTGGATCATCCTCAACTTGTCCGAGTTCTTCTTGGGGACAAGGAAGATGGGAGAGTAGAACCCTGGGGCGTCTTCGGGAACTAGCACTCTTTCTAAAGCCTTCTTGTCCAGCAGTGTCTTGATGTTCGAAGCCAACTGCTCTTCCTGGGCTAATGGATACACGCGTGACCGGGGCAGGTGGGTCAGAGGCGGAGACCTGACTATTGGCAACTTGTAGCCGGTCTTTAGCACTTCGGTAACGAAAGGGTCTTCCAGGATTGTCCAATTGGGCCAGAAGACTCCTAATCTCCCGCCTACGGGGATATCTGATATTGGGACGACTGGAGGCGGGAGTGTCCAATCGTGATTGCGTACCTCTTCAGCGTCGTTTGTACAGAGGCTTCTGCTTCTGTTTCCCAGGAGTGCGGGAGAACTTCTGTGATTTTCGCTAAAATCCAGAAGCGTTTGCGGTCGCAGAAACTCCTCCTCGGGAACTCCGATTCGAGCCCCCCCTGCCACGGAGGGCTCCACGGACAGACTTGCGGCGTCCGGAGTACGCACGGCCCGACGATGACGTAGACGGGAGGTTCGCCACGACCATCTTGGTGGCCTGAAACGTGAAATCAGCCTGGGATACCGCTGACTGTTCTCGATGGACCTCCGGGATCCTGTTAGCAAAAGAGGGAAGAGGACGAGAGAGGGGCTCGGATGAGGGTCTTCTTGAACTCATCATTCCACTTGCAGGGGGTGAGCAACCCATTCCTCCTAATGAGCATCGTATGGGCCAACGCTGCTCTAACGTGTGAGACCACTGTTGACAAGCTGTTGGCCTGCCACCTGAACATAGTCGCCAAATGGTCCAGGCGAGACGGATTCACTTCCGTAAGGTCTTGCAAAAGAGCCTCTGTTGATGATGCTAGTGCCGAGAGAGGCTTCAAGGTGCGGCGCAGCTCCGTATCTATGCCGAGGAGCTTGGCATCCTGCACCTTGAAGAGGGCAGGCGAGGCATCTGAAAGTCGATGCACCGAGTCGTCCTGTACGGCGCCGGTGTCAAAGGCGTCCATAGAGTGAACCTTGAAGCCCGCAGTCGTATTCCGGGCCAATCTGAAGGACGGGTTGAGCGACAAACGGGCGAAGTCCTCATCCAGGTCGTCAAGGGCATCCTGAACAAGTGGATGTGGTGGAAGCAGGAGTTCCGGTTCATCCCAGATAGCCAAGGACTTGTCCACCCCTGGTCCCGGGGAAGGACATGTAACTAGGCGGTCCGCTATCCAGGCATAGACACCGGACAACTCCAGGTGAGTTTCCTCATCTTCGGACACATCCTCAAAGAACTCCTGGTAGTCTGGCACAAAGTCATGTTCCTCCCGGAAGTCCGGAGAAGCCGTCCTCACTCGGGAAGAACCCACAGTAGACGACACACGCCTGAGGGGCGACCTAGAACGGAGCGGCGGGCTCCGGGGTGAGCGCCGACGCACTGGAGATCGTCTAGGAGAGCGATAAGGTGACACCACAGGAGCGAGAGGCGTCCGACGAGGCGGGGAGCGCCTAGGAGAGCGCCTGGGAGAGCGCCTAGGAGAGCGTCGAGGGGACACCACCGGGACGAGAGGCGTCCGACGAGGCGGGGAGCGCCTAGGAGAGCGCCTGGGAGAGCGCCTAGGAGAGCGTCGGGGGGACACCACCGGGACGAGAGGCGTCCGACGAGGCGGAGAGCGCCTAGGCGGGGAGCGCCGAGGTGAACGAGGCGGCGTACGCCTGGGCGAGGGGCGCCTAGGAGACCGTGGAGGAGTCCGACGAGGCGAGGTGCGCCTGGGGGACTTCACTGGTGAACGATGCGGAGGCGTCCGACGAGGAGAGGAGCGCCGAAGTGGAGAGCGTCGCGTAGGAGACCGTCGAGGCGAGCGTCGGGGAGACGAACGCCGAGGCGAGAGGCGCCTAGGAGGAGGACTCCGGCTCCGGGGTGGGGTCCGACGAATTGGCGATCGATGAGGCGACTTCCGGCGGACGGGAGAACGTCTAGTACGACCGGAGACCTCCTGCACTGGAGAGTGCTGGCGCTCTGCGCGGGGACCAGTCACTGTACTGGCCGGCGAAGGGTACCGTCGAGCGTCGGGCGGCGGTGGGTGCGTCCGAACACGCTGTGCGGACCTCCGCGGAGGGGTCCGGCGATGATCATCCTCAGGTCCAGAAGTAGTAGCAGACTTCCGCGGGCGATGCTCCGACGTCGGGGGGTCCAACCTGGCCTTCTCACGAGCTAACTCGTGGGCTTGCAGAGCCCTCGAGACCAACGTCTGTATTAACTCAATACTTGGGGCACCCGGGTTGACAGCCTTCTCAAAGTCATCCCTCGAGAGTGACGGCTGTCTGGGAGGAGGAGGCGGCGGCAGTAGAGGCGTCGGATCTTCAGGAAGTGGCGGCTGGATCACTTCCGGAAGTGGCACCTCTGCTTCCACCTCCTCGGGAGCGGAGGTCGTAGGGACAACGGGGTCCATAGTTGACCGCAGCGTCTTCCTCGCCCTCTGTGTAAATCTCTTCCTCCGAGCGGCGGCAAAACACTTGAAATCTCGGGGAGATAGAGGTCTGCAGTAAACGCAGCGCACGTCCAGCCCGCAAACTGTCGCCACACAATCAGGACACAGTGGGTGCGGGTCTTTAGAAGACTTCAGGCGTTTACACTGACAACAGAACACACGCGGCATTCACCGTGCAGCAAAAAGATAGACTTATAAATCACAAAGAAAATCAAACACAGTTAATTCAATACAAAACACGTCCATTCGCGAAGCGATAAATATGGAATGTGATTTTGTCGACGTGGTCACGTGACGGATTGGATCGTTACCTTCCGGTTACGAGGCCATGTTGTCATCGTCATATTCCCCGACTTACAGTATGAAGACAGGATGACATTTTCCAACACGTTTTCCAATCGTTTATCGGAAGTATAGGTAATATGCAATATAAGAAGTGGGGTAAGTATTAAAAATAATATCATTGGTAGAAACTATAAATAAGTTTACTTGTATTTTTTTCTTTAAATTAAAAGCAATAATGAAGCAAACACTTAAAGAAATAGAAAGTAAATTAATTTAAGCAAGCAAAATGAACCTTAACCTAAAAATGATCTGAGGACATGATACATCCCACCTTGCAACAAATTTAAGAAATGTAAACAAAACTTAAGTAACAAACACACATTCTTGTATGAAAAGTAATGTGAAATTCTTTATCAATTCTAGACATCAACCTTAACAATGATTTGGATTAATAAGAGATAAGCTTTATGCACTTTTTATTAGAGTTCTATGAAGCAAAAGATAAAGCAAATCATTTCTCATCAATCGAATTACTTGTTAGTTTTCACACACTTCAACTTAGTAAAAGTTCAAGCAAATAATTCCCTATCAAATTATTTACTTGTTATATTTAACACACTTTATTCAATAACTCAAGAATTTCGTAAAGCAAAAGAAAATCATCCAAAAATATAATAAAGAAAGAAAATAAACAAAACTAATGGTAGGTCCTGGACCCAAGCTTCAAGCTTTGCAAACATGTTACTTATCGAAAGAGAATTAATATTTTATTGAAACAAATTAATAACTGTGAAAACTTCAACAGATATTAAATCTGTTTATGTCAAAGGCAATTGTATAGAGTCCAAAACCTGTGATCTTTAGCATGCAACTGTGATGAAAGATTTCAGATTATTAATAAATGAAATCAAATTTAAAAATAAAGATAAATTCACTTTTATAATCTAGGTGTAACCAAAGACCAGTGTTCAATGTGATTAATATTAGCTTCACACTATCTTTTTTAATTGTTTTAATAGACTTTTTAATATGTATTCATTGTTTACGCATTTAGACTTTTTTTTAATTCAAAAGTGGTTTCTCTGTGACAGACAGGCCGACCCAAGGAGGTGAAAGAAGTTGTAAATTTTGTGAGACCTTTTCTCATCAATGTGATTTACCTAGTGAAACTTGCTGAGAGTGAAAAATTCCTGTGACTGAAAGAAAATCATTTTGATTGTGATATTTCTTGTATATAAAACTAAGACGAAAAGAAAACAGAATCACAAAGTGTTGATTAGCAATACAAAAATTCTGCTTTTGTAACACGACGAGAGGAAAACGATCTAGAATGTCATGAATGTGATAAATGGTAAAATGGAATTAATAGAATGATAGCTCATGAAGTATTACAATGGAGAATACATTTCCAAGCAAAGCACTATCTCATTCAGTCTCAGACATTGCATTAACAAAATCAATATCATACAAAGTATAGAACACCTAGTTAGTGAACTGAACCAAAAGGGTTTATATCATAGATTAGTAACAATCCATAATCATGCCCGTTGATTTCCATAAGCTTTCCTTATCAAACAAAAGACAAAACATGATTTGTTTATCTTAAAACTGTCCAGAATGACAGTAAAACAGGCATTTTCACAATAACTCATTCAGAGATTGTATAATGCAGATACAAACTAAGCATGATTCTTTATTCAATGTTCAGATACCTATCATTGCTGCTGTAATGTTGCTATTGCTGCTATCAAGATCTATTTCATAACCATAGACATATATCCAAGCACTTGTCTTATCATGCTATTGCTGTCATATACCCAAGGAATAGTCTTCACCCATACCTTGCTGAAATTGCTGTTACTCAAGACATAAACCCAAGTAATTGTCTTATCCCATACCAAACTGTAGTGTTGCTATTTCTGTTACTCAAGACATAAATCCATGCACTTGTCTTATCCCATACCAAACTGTAATATTGCTATTGCTGTTCCTCAAGACATAAACCCAAGCACTTGTCTTATCCCATACTTAACTGTTATATTGCTATTGCTGTTACTTTAGTCATATATCCAAGCACTGTCCTATCCCATAGTGAACTGTTATGTTGCTATTGCTGTTACTTTAGTCATATATCCAAGCATTTGGCTTCATACCTTGCTGTGATGTTGCTATTGCTGTTACTCAAGACATAAACCCAAGCAGTTGTCTTATCCCATACCAAACTGTAATATTGCTATATTGCTGTTACAAAAGTCATGTATCCAAGTACTTGGTTTCATACCTTGCTGTGATGTTGCTATTGCTGTTACTCTCCCCATCCAGGCCCTGAGCGTTCTTCAAGGACCGACTGACGTCGAGCGGCACACGGAGGAAGACCATCCTGTTAGCGTAGTGGATGGCCTGGCTGTAGACAGTTGACTCCTCATTGTTTATCATCTCCTGTTGTCCTGGTTTTGTCAGTGTCTGATACACACGTAGCTGTTGGAAGAAAGAAATTGTGTCACTAGTATAATATCTTCAGGGGCCTGGTTCTTTGCTGTCATCTTTATATTGTTTACAAATGGGGACGGTCACTCACTGCCTGCAATATTCTATTTAGTTTTTAAGATCCTCAAAACCCTTCCTTGTATCTGCCTAGCTAATACCCTGGGCTTAGATTTTCCAAAAATCTTTGTGCTTAGATGGTTGTAGTTGCCATTGGCTATAATTATTGCAGCCCCGGAAAAACTTTAGAAAGCTAAGCCCTTGCTAACTTAAAGTGTTGCATAAAAACAATCTAGGTTAAAGGTGATCATATCATCAAAATATGTTTAGGATTAACAAGGAAACCAGAAGTTGAGCTTGAAATATTAACAGGCACTGGCAATGGCATGAATAATTAACAGAATTTACCCTTATCAGCTCACAGTTCCACAACTAATGCTTCAACTTTTCTGTGAGAAGATCAGATGTTTCATATAGAAAGACTACTAACACCAAACTATTGATGATTATCCATCTGAGAATTTTGTGCATGATAACACATGAAAGGCTGTTCTAGTCTTACCTGCTCAGCAGCTATCTCGAGAGCACCGATTTCACGAGGCTTGTAGAGAGTGGTTGAGCGGCGAGAGTCAGAGGTGGTTGATGAGGATCTGCTCCAGGAACTCAGAGAGTCTCCACTCTGAATAGAACAAGAGTCAACATTAAATATATATACAGCAATACAGGAATAAAGGGACATGGAAGCTAGGAACTCCAGAAAATATCCATTTCACAAACAGAACAAGAAATGTGAAAACAAATTGCAAAATATTCTACCAGACGTGATCAATGTCTTGGAATTACATTGAACTGTGGACACACTAGCCTTAGCCTGACTCATTTTGAAATTAGAATTACATTAGTCACTAAACAGCCAAAAAACAGTCCTGTTTTGGTACTGGGCAAACATTAGTTGTTTTGATTCAATGAAATGATGCATTTCACTAACGATCTTTCAACGATAAAATTGATTAACTTATCACTCCCGAAGCCCTGACTGTTAATACAACTGCTTGACACCATCTGATAATAAAGAGACAAAGAATTTGGCCCCCTACTTCTCTGGGTGTGGAGGGACTACGTGACCCCTCCCTGCTGTTGTGTACAACCAGGTGTTCCTCATACTGAGGCAGGTAGAGCTGTCTGATCTGTTTCTGGACGTCTTGGTAGAAGGCCTGCTCCCAGAACTGTAGGTTGGCCCACACAGCATGGTCCTGTACACACGTGTAGGCAAACTGCAGCACTCCTGTACACAGTTTCTGTAAGGGGAGAAAATGTCAGTCAAGTTTCCTGGCATAATCAATGGTTCAATCAAGTTACTGTGGCAGTCATTGAATGAGATCATATGCAGGGATGCCTAACATTTGTTAATCATCAAATCAAAAGGTTACTATTCATGGATAGTTTGACACCAAATTATTCAGGCAATAAAAAGTCTTCATTCTTCTTTGTGCATGAAATTTTAAATATCTAATTTCATTGCTGAAGAATAAGAATAAAATGACTCAGTCACATCAACTAAAAAATATATACAAGCATTTGTGAATCCTTCTCACCACGGTTTCTGTTATCGGATTAATAATGTCATTCTAGGAATCCTTTTACCTTAAATCTTAACAATATTATAAACAATTCCTAAAATAACATACAATAAAATGATAAAGTTGTAAACATAATCGTATATTCAATTACCCGACAGAATGCTGTGACAAGAGGCAACATGGCTGCTGCTACTCCGCTCTCGTCCAGGTTGGTGTCATTCTGCAGGGCACAGTTGAGGAGTTTGACAACAAGGTCGAACTGCTGGTTCTCCAACATGGCCCGGTTAGATAACACGTGGTAGTTCAACTCCTGGGTTAGGGCCATCCGCGCCACACGACTCTTCAGCGCTCGTAGCACCGCCGGAAATATCTGCGGGGAGAAACAGGTTTATTTGTTCTATTGGGATTGTTGCCATGTCAGGGATCATGTGTGTATAAACAAATTTGGTGCTAGTGTTGTCAATATTTCAACTTTGTGTGTTTAGGTTCGAACTCCATTTGTTCAAAAAGTTGTCTCTGAAATGTTTCCGACTTAACTGATAAAACTTAATAGAAATGTTTTTGAAAGAAAACATTTGAATTGAAATTCTCATTAATCATTTCTATTTTACTTGTCAAGAATAACTCATATTTATCAATGTTAACAATGTGCTTACTCATCAAATAACTAGACTGCCAATGGAAAGGCATTTACTATTACTACTACAACTATTAATACTACTACTTGATATCAATTAAGCAAACACATATGTAGGAAAACACAATCAAAGGGTAAACATAGTACAACACTTACAATTCTGGCATCTGAGATCTTATTTTCGAAGATGAAATTGACACAGTTGCGTAGCACCTCGAGACGGCGAGCATTGTTCTCAACCAGTCTCTGTTTCTCTGCCAGGGCAGTAATGGGTGGACCCATCGGTACTATACGACACTGCTGGGGTCGCACATTGGCCAGTCTACAAGAGGATAAGTTATCTTATAAGTTGTATCCTGAATTTGTGTGTAAAGTTGTTTGCTAACTATCTCAAAACTAAATAGTTTTCATATATAAATACTTACACTACTTAATATTGTTTACATTTTATATATATAATGATCATAAATAAAGATTGGACATATCTAATCCTGAATGATTGGTAGTGTGATATGTGAGGTGTCATGTCAAATCACGGTGGCCTCATAGATGAAAGACACCTACAATCCTAAAAAAGGAGCATGTACATTTCACATTTCCTTCTAACTATCAGTTGTCACTTGTGCTCCCGTCTCTATCAACTAGGTAATAAGCAGTAAACATTTTGTAAGGTATATATAGAATTTTGCCAAAACAGAAATAGCAATCCAATATGATGCACGATTATTTTAACAAACCATACTCATCAATGATATGTACTTTAAACAAAATAGGATATATCACTTATGCCTACTTACTTGGATTTAATACTGTGTTTAGCGAGCCCATCTTCTATGATATCTTGTACGAGAGTTGGGTTCAGAGTTTGGAATGGTGGCTGGTGGATTCTGGCGTACGCTCCTTCTGTTGGCTTCGGCACTTTCTGTACATATGGTTGGGGGTTGGGGTTCTCCTGTGATTAAAGCAAATTTAATAAGAACAAGTCTTCATAATATTAATTTTTATCTATTTATTCATTCTTTGAGTGGCATTTTGGAAATTGGCGTGATGAAAATATAAGAATTCTGTGGATTTACAACTTCTTTATTGCAAAAAGATCCAGCGTTTGTATGTAGATACTAACATAAAGGAAACGAAACTGTTGCAATTGTTCCAAGTCAAATTCATTCTTGATGCAGCACTGAAAATTTGAGCTACAAAAAGAGAAGTAGGGAAAGTTACACACTGTGATTTTGAATTGCCTGCATCAAATACATGCTAAGACAGATTACTGAGCTCAGTATTTGGAGGCCATGATGCATATTTACAGAGGACTTCTTTTCAGTTGCTGAATCAATTTGTGTTGTTCATTGATGAAAAGTCGTTTTACAGGACTTTAAACTTTCCACCAAAGGTTATAACCGTATTGGCCACCGGCTAAGGATAAGTTATCAAATATAATTGAAAGCACATTGGATTTACAGTTAACCTAAGTCAATTTGTTTGTAACAGTTAATGTTTTACAGATATTTCTGAGACTCACGTTGAGATAGAGCTGGTGAGCCAGGTCCTTGATGTGTTCCTTCATCTTGTCGGGGTTCATTCGCTCCTCTCGCAGGTGGTCAGGCATCGTTGCATACACCTGTGTAGAACAATCAAATGATTGTGAACTTTTTCAAGCTACATATTATTTCAGAATTTCTTGTAGCAGGCCGTAAGGTATAGTCATGGACACCTACTATTTTTGGTCAAATGAAAGTCTCCTCTTTAAAGCCGATGACAATCTTCAGAAATTCAGAATTAACATCTGTCAAAAATTATATACATGTCTTATAAAGAACAAACAATTTCATTTAATATCGGAATGTTCATTGTAGGAAAGATATGATAAAGGATACATATCATATAATGAAATAAGTGCAACTTCACGTCTTTAGATTACAATGATAATTGAAATCCTAAATCTGAAATCCTTCCTATGCGTAGTGACAAATTTGAAAACAGCAAAGAAATAACAGTGTTGGTAAAATGAAGTTTCATTTTTGACAAAGCAACAATACCTCATCAAATATATCACAGACTCTGTAAGGGGGGCCTCTCTCGGCCACAAAAGCGCTGAAGCCCATGCCGTCCAGCACACGTAGGATGAAGTCATCGTCTACCATCCCTCTCTGGCCAAGAAAACTTGCCTGCAACACAAAGAGGCCATCTACATGCTCCTAAGACTTAATATGAAAGAGAACTGGTTGAATTATAAGAGATGAGAGCTCGTAAACGGGGAGGAGCCTGTTTTACTAAGGTCATTAGCAAATTTACCTTTGACTTACTTAAAATATTTTCAAACTCCGGAGATTCAAGCTAAGTTGTGGGGTCTGCAGATTTCATCCCTCAATCTTGTTTTAGAAAGATGACCAACAGAAATCTTAGTTTAACCAGCATTTTGGCAATTTAGCTAGCATGTAATAATCAAAAGGCAGAATGACAGTCTATATTTTGTGATTTTGATTAAACTGGTGAAAGATTTGATAGAGGTGTTCTGTATACATTATAATTGCAGATGACGACTCATGTTGCCTGTCGTTACCCACCTTGTGGAAGGTGATGAAGGGTTCAGGGTGGATGCGGATGATGGTGAGACAGGAACGATACCCGGTGAAGATCTCCGCAAACATTCGGATAAACACAGCACGCACCTCCTTATCCTACAAACACAGATATTGAATTTCCTATATATGTATACTTTGATCAATGCTCATAATCTCCTTCCTGATATATATCCAAGTATCTTAAATGACAAAATTACTTATACGGGATGGCTAGTTTTCAATATAATGTTTATTCTTTGTATGCACTAGCTTAAAATACTTAATGGTATGCATGTCTTCTCATGATGTAATAATGCTAAAAATATCTTAAAGAAAATGATACACAGAAATCAATGTTATATATGGATTTGTATTGATGTTGAAATAAGCTGTAAGAGTTTGTTTTCTAGTCAGGAAGAATAGAATTCCTTTTGTTATGGGTACACATATTTCTCTTTCTTTAAAACGAGAGATGTAAACTCACTCTTTGAGCAGCAGGGAGGGTTTTCCGCGGGGAGGGGGGGAATGCATAGTCAGCACTTAACAGCTCTGGGTCCTGAATCTGTGGGGAGAAAAAGTCGTAAAATTAAACAACTGTATTTCTTAAATGGTGAATGTAAAGTTATAGACTAGAAATCCCTGGAAAAGCTTTAAAGATAAAACATGATAAACGATTATTATACATGAAAAGTTAAATCAAAACTTTTCCTAAAAAAATTTAAATATGATAAATTGATTCTTGATTCTAAGCAGGGCTAGGAAACAGTAATGTTAATAACTGTCACTCTTTCCGGAGCCCTAGCTCTTCAAGTTCTCAGATCTGAGCAGTAACTCACCAAAGTTAAAGCTCTCATGGTCCTGCTGAGAATAGGCTCTGGTACACAGGGTATACTGACACACTCCGGGATCCGCACACTCCCGCCGTCCAGGTCCACGATGATCACATCCAGCTGTAACATGCAGGAGAGTATCAAACCTACACCTCTATAAAAAAAGCAAGGTGTCCATTCAGAAACCCTTTTTTTTGGTGCATAGCTATTTGAATAAGATCCAATAATTGTTCTCAGAAATGTCAAAATAGAGAAAATAAGTAGGATTGAAATGATAATAGATAGATAATAGATAATTAAAATAAACAATACATTTTCTTAGAAAAAACTTTTACTTCAATTTTTCATTAAAAATGAATTTAAATGAGGAATTCATAAGTGAATCAATCAACAAGTACATCATATACAGTAAAAATCCTTTCTGCATCGAAAAACATAATCAACCATTGCACACTAGAAAATAAAGTGAAAATAAAATGCTGCATGTCAAAAGTGTAACTTAACAAGAAAAACAAGTTACGAAGCAAACCAAAATGAAATATGGGAACTATGTTTCAATGTCTGCTAAAAAACCCCAAACTACATCTCCTATTTCAATACCTATTTCAATACCTACTTCAATATCTAAATGCTCATGACGGTGAAAAGGGAAAATAAATGTGCAACAAATACTTGATGAAAGAAAAACTGACAAAAGAAATCAATTTTAAAAGAAATATGAAGGTATGAGATTTGAATTGTTCTACCACTCCTTTGAATTTTCTTGTTTGAAAGAAAAAGAATATTTTGAAAATTCATCAAACCAAAATGACTATTTAGATATTACGAATATGAACAAAAACAGAATCAAGTGTATTTGTTTATTTGTAATAAGGTATGAGTGAGGAAAATACATTCAACATTCTGAGGAAATTTAGAATATTATTTTGAAAGACAAGTTTGCAAAGACAGTTGCAAAAAAAAAGAAAAAGATTAACATCTTCTGTAGCATTCCTATGATGAAAGAATAAATGGTCAGAAAATTTTTGTTGAAGAGAGTTGCAATTCATGTAGAAAAGTCGATAGATAAGACATACCCGTGATCAGCATATTCTTATTAATTTGCATTTATTAAGGATATGACTAAACTTCAACTGCAGTGATGGCACCAACTCTTGTTGGGCGACAGTGTGCATAAACATACCAGAGATCAACTCAGATGCATGATGAGGTACTTCCTGATATCTCAGAGTGAATGGATGAGCTACATACAACATACCAGTGAAAGCTAGGCAGCAAGCAAGCGATCCGGGGATCGTCATGGGGCGAGGATTAGATACGTACGTGACCTACCAGATCTACGACCTCATTGCGTAGGGAGGAGTGGACCCCCGCAATGAAAGGGGTGGGGGTGTTGAGAACCTCCAGTAATGACACAGGCAGGATCGGGATGTACACATAGCTGCAATAGATACATAACATTAATGTAGGTAAACAAAATGAACAACCACAATGAAGGTCATGGTATATTTATTTATTCAACTATCTTATCAAAATTAAACACAGACCCCTTTCAAAGATGCAGTGAGCATGTTTTTCAACAGCAGAAATTTTCGAAATGCATATAAGCATATGCCACTCTTCAAGAAACAGAATCATGTATAAAATCTTGTGTGCCAGGTATAAAATTTTTTCAACTGTAATTTGGAAATGTAAACTGTAATTTGAAACACAATTGCTTTATTATTGATACCAAAGGAAGTGTCTTAAATTTTTTGATCACTTGAGGACATGAAGAGAGACTTATGGTTTGGAGGGGGAGGATTAGTTCATAAGATAAAAAATACGGTGGCAAAATGAATATATACATATATATGGGTGAACTTACCTGTACTTGAGAGGGTACATGAGGGCGACCATGGCGTGAGCAGCGGAGGTGAGGCGAGAGTAACTGAGGGAGTGGAACAGAACCTTGTGGTCCGTCAGCGCTGCCGTGAACACTGTCATCGCATTGTTGTTGCCTTATGGGGAAGAAAATATGCATATATAAGCTGACTCTATTATCATATTAGATGTCACTTCATAAGTACTTAGACTTGATTCCTGTTAATCAATGCTCAGAATTGTTAACGCTTAATTATCAATTCAGAGAAAAGGGTTAGATACAGATCTGAGTGAGAATGATTTCACTACTTATAGATACCAAATTATACTATAGAATGTGACTCACCCAGCTGATCGAAGACGAGTGCGACGTCAGTGTGACTGATGGGAAGGGAGGGACTGAGAGGGGGCTGAAGGGCCTGGCGATCACCGGCGCCGATAGAGAACCTAACCTGGGGACCTCCTGCAACAGTTAGACATCATCATGACATAAATAATCATGTTAACATTTGGACTGCAATAATATCTAGCTTAAGAAGTGTTGCTCAAAGGTGAGTTGTTTTTTCTCACACTCTTCGTTACACATCATTATGACAATCTTTGGAAACAGCAGCACTCTTCTTGTTACAAATAAATAACATTTTAGTAGCTATACTGTAATGTTTTATTCACAGTGTTACTGATGATATTTTAAACATAATCATAATTTTTCTGTTATACATATTTATCATATATAGCTAGTAGTTTTATATGATCATTTTTGACAATGTAACAAACATCCAAGAGCTTAATAACATTTACATCAGAATAGAACGATGACCTACCTTTGCTTTGTCAATGAAAACGTATAACTCATTCAACATTAAATATAAATTCACAAGAACATGATTGGAATTCAACAGAAATTTACAATCAATAATTCAAGTGTATATAAGTTAGCATGAGAAGAGAAGAATATGTTCCTTGAGATTGCGACCTCCGACAACTTTTACCTGAAAAGGTATGAACGCTGACCATGGACACACATGCCTACAGGTATAATACACCGTATATCACCTACCTGGAGGGGGCACCTGCACACAGCCCAGGATGTTACCCACGATAGTCTCCAGCTGCACCTGCAGGTTCTCTGTGTACACTGTGTAGATCAGACCAAGGCAGTTCTACATTGGAGAGAAAAAGGTTTCAAGTAGAATCATAATTATTCATTCTTTAACAGGCATAAAGAAAACAAGTTTTCAACTTCTTTATTGTAGTATATCATTTGAAGATGTAGGGGGTCAAACCCTTGGATAACAGTTCTGATAAAGTTCCTCCTATGAGTAACTCCATTTGTTGATTACAGACTAATTTTCCTCCTTGAAATAAAGTAAATGATTATCCAGACAACTTTTTCTCTTGAATCGCAAGTAAAAATCCTTCTGAGTATGTAGAAATATAATGCTTTGTATGATATTAATCAGATGAGAGGGTTATTGCGTTGCATGAATTGAACATTTGAAATACTTTAAAATGATAAATGGACATGGTGAAATTTAAAGGAATCAATTTGACAAACACTTCTTATGCATATATTTGATAAATATTATGAGCATAAATGGTAGAACATATTTCATGTGTATTGAAACCTTATTTGTTTTTAAAAAAAAAGAAATTTGCTCAATAATGTCACAATTTGGAAACTTATCAAAACAAATTATAAAATCTAAAAAAAATTGTGTTTTCAAGAAGTACAATCAAAAACATCCGATATATGACATGTGAAAAGTTTGGACTTGGTTCAAGGGAAGAAACTCTTGAGGTCTTATCATATAACTACCAGTTCATTGCTTGCTGCAAATACAGCATACCCCTAAAAGCATTCAGGACTCGAGTATGTTATTGTTTAGTGCCTCTTGAGCAATATATCAACCATTAGCTGTGGTCCATTTGTGAATACACATAAAAGTAAATTTCCAGAAGAACTACTTTTTAAAACTAAACAGTCCTTCAAGCCAGCAATATAAAAGATCTTTAAATTCTGATTTAACCAAGATTAATTCTGTCGAAATGGATCTGTTATTACAAAATATAAAACCGTACCCTAAACGCTTCAAAATAATCCAGTCTAGACATGAGCACGAGACTCTTGGGTGCGAACATGAGCGAGTGGTGAACCATGTTGGGTTCCTGGTCGTCCCCATCTTGGTCGTCAGGGTGGGTGGGTGTCATGGCGATAGTCTCGTGGAACGTGAATGTTGCTAGGTAATGGCGGTCCGCGTCTATGTCCGTCAAAACGGCGACGTAGAAGTATGGCTGTTGCCGCTGCGTGGAGAGGGTCCATCCTGTCGGCTGGCAGAACTGCAACAGATAATTAAGACCATCAATCTTTGGAATGAAATAATGCTGAGACTTTTGTCAATATTAGGAATGATTTGATAGACCTGTCAGAGGTTAATATTAACCACATCACTGCCCTAGTGCTAGTAAATTTCTGAAGAATTAAATGTATTTTATTCTGGAGGATCTCTTTGAAAAAAACCCAACTCTTATTTCCAAATTGAAATAAAACAAAGAAGTTTTCCATAACAGATATGTTTTTCTTGTTCCGGGCGCCTTTTGGTTACATAATTTGTTAACAAATGGAACCATCCAGAAATGGTTAGGATAAAGACAATTCCTTGGCCACTGAGTATGGTTAATATCAATCTGATATTGGATAAAATAATGCGCTTGCACTGTTCTGCTAAAAGGTACTTTTCTGATAAAAGTAGTTTTCTTAGAATTATCATAACTGCACGACTTAGAATTATACTAAATATTATTTAGATAGTTACAGCCTTTTCATTAAATAATTAGGTAAGAGGCCTAACCAGGAAAGTTAGAGGCCCATGACCCCGTAGGGGTCATAACGACGGCGTAGACGTCGTGGGGAGAGTATGGGAGGGTGCGCCCTCCCATACGTGGGGGTTTGGGGGGCCTCCCCCAGAGAAAATTTGTAGTTTTAAGCATGCAATAGTGCCATTTTAAGCACACTTGGGCTTAAATTTAGATTTGTTTATTGAATATAAATTGCAGATTTTATATGTAAGATTCTGGTTGAGGTGTTTTCCTGCTACAGATGTATCTCACATACCACACTTCCAAAAAAGATTTTAATTTTTTTAAAATTTTTTTTACAGCTATCTTGATTCATGACAGCTAATAAAATTTATTAAGATAATCATTCAAAATGCAAAGTTTATGATAGCAGTACAGTTCTTAACAAATGAACAAGAGAAACAAACGAATACTTTGATCAAGATTATCTAAAATTATATCGTACGCGGTAGATTATAATCTAGACTTAAAAAATTACACTTATGTGTAACTATTGTATCTTGCACGAAAATATTAGTTCCATAACAAAAATATGATATATATTCATTATTTACACTGAAACTGATTGACAAAAAGCAATTTATTCGTAGTTAAAAATCTTTTCATTGTATCTTTTAAAAAAAATAAAAATCCAAAACATTTGCAATCTACAACATTTTATTTAATTATGCAACTTTTTACTCATCGGCAGTCAGGGCTAGAAACTAACCAAAATCTACCACACGCCTTTCGGGCTAGTAACTTTAAAATGTCACTAGCGCACAAACAATTCAACTAGCCCGAGAAATTTAATATTATTCAAACCATATACAGTCAAGTGCATTATTTTCAGCCTAGTCTTAAGTTGCTGACATGTCCAGAGATAATTCTTAATAAACCTGTTTGTTTGAAAAATATAATAGTGATGACAAGTTTATGATAAGGTTAATAATAAACAAAATTATAGTGTTTCTATGAAAATAAATTGAATAATTCTAATAAAAAAAAATTCAATGTAACTTTTCTTTTAGATTTATCAAGGCATGATTTTAAAAGTTTTGATTTGAACTATTGATCTGACATATATTGTATACCACATGAACTTATATATTTTAAAGTTACCTAAATATCCCACATAACGGGTAAATATTGGCACATTCTTTTACCTGTAGTACAAAGTGCAGATATATATAAATTTTTATATTTTCATTATCAATTTCTCAAAGTACACACAGTGCTATTTTGATCTATTATGATTTTAGAATGTCTTAAAATAACATCAATTCTGTAACTAAATATGAAGCAGTTACCAAGCTGTATCCATCCACTACTTCGACAGGAAATGCCTTGACCTAATTCCATGAAAACCTTGCTAGAAGAGTCTATTACAGAATATGGGTTGACAGTTAATTAATGTTTTAAATGACTCAAAATGTCTTGAATTTATTTTAGAATATTTGATTATGTTCATGATATTCTTTATCGACATTACTTTAGATAAGTTACCTTGATTTGAATAAATGTACAAATATTTTGAGCAGAAGTTATTACACCTGTCTCCCCTTTAAACAAGTGGATGTTCCCATCAGTAGATTGTCAGTTTATTTGCCGACTTTGTCATGTCCTAACTGAATTCTTTTTAACAGTAATGTACTGATGGTTAAATTTTATGGAAGTATGAAGATATTCATCATCTTGAGCATATTTCTTGAACATTCATAGCAATATTTAATTAGATTTTGCCTTTGATATTGAAATGAATTCAAGCAAT
The DNA here is from genome assembly GCA_921293015.1 of Phorcus lineatus. Lineage (NCBI taxonomy): Eukaryota > Metazoa > Mollusca > Gastropoda > Trochida > Trochidae > Phorcus > Phorcus lineatus. The sequence goes on from OV121096.1 coordinate 39,558,926, forward strand.
TTTCTTGTTTGGTTCATCAATCTATAAATAGACCGGTAATTCCCACTCCTGGTTCCTCAACAGATTGATGTTAGTCCTTTAGAAATAATCTTTCATAATTCAACCTACCTTCAAAATTCCCATTGTGATGTTTAAAATATGAATAATAGACTATTTAATGTTTTCAAAACCTTATTTGAAGCAACAAACTTCTTCTAAAGAAAAAATTGATAAAAGTTAATTAGTAGTCCGACGGGCTTGTGAAATTTTGTTTCATTCGAGACAGTTAATGATGCGTTACAACTACTTGGCACACACCAAGAAAGTTGTTTTATCCTGTCAAAAATGCCAAAAGATCAAGCTGTCTGTTTTCTTTTCGCTATCACTGCAGATATGATAGAAGTTGCTGTTATTTTGCACGCCCTACGTTAATGCAAGCTCCAAATATAGTGGGCTTGTTACATAATAAGTCTTGTAGCTAAATCGATGCATGGAGCTTGGAAACCGAAACCGAAACTTGAAGTTATCGGCGGGAGGGTATAGTAACTGCATGTAAAACTTACAATTGACTGCCTGCGATTTTCTGACAGTTGAGACTTGCGGACGGGCTATATTTTCAATACATTAATATTAATCAATAGTCGTTATTTTCTACGTCTTTGATTGTTATTGAGAAATTTTGTATGATACTTATTTATTTCATAAAAATTATATTTGAGGAAAAGTAGCCGGCGCTGTTGTGATAGTAAGCGGCCGTTTACGCCGGCAGCCGGCTCTTAATGAAAACCCTGCAGTTAACAAGTGTATCATTTTTTCATGGTTTGATATTTTCGAACGCTTTACTTCCGAGTTTATAAAATTGTCCTTTACATTTTCTCTTTATGAAGGGAGCAAACAAATGTTGCATGAATTTGATGAAACATTTCAAATTCATGCTCGATTTTGAAGGCAAACAAACCCAATTTATGAAAAACCTACAGATGAATCATTCACATTTAATGCTGTAAATTGAGAAGTAAAGAGTTATGTATGGTTATTTGGTTGAAAGAGGGACATCAATGCAGCTGCTGACATGACAAGGGACTGTTACACCAACACAAACATTCTGGGTACAATCCAGCACATCTGTTTATAGACTTTACTTGGATCTCAAAATAACCGTTTTTGACTTAATTGCAGGGGATGGGAATGACCTGTCCTCTTTACAGGAATATTTTCACTTGCAAAGTAGTGGTAGACAAATATTCAGGAGATGGTGAGGCATTATCGTAACTTTCTGATATCTTACATTCTCAGAAACTGTTTTTAAATAAAATTGAGGGTTGATTGTGAGTATTTTTCATTTTCAGCAAATAAATGATGTTAACAACGTAACATTCTGAGGTAATTTCTTGGCATATCTTTTACTGAATTTTACATACTATCAAATGATTTTGACTTAATCATGTCATGGGTGGTACAAAAAAGTGAATATTGATTAAGGACATCATACAAATGAGTTTAAGTAATCAATTCCAAATCACAATTGCCATTTCTCAAAATATTTCAGTTTTCAAATTTGTCCGGTGACTTTTGACACTGTCATGAAATGTTTCCGTCTGGCTACCATTCAAAAGGTTGAGATGACAAAGTTTTTTAATATTCCAAAATGGAGACCTCCTAAGTCTAGGATGTGATTAGTGTTGCTAGTGGTTGCTGAAGTGGGCTGGAATGTGGGATCGATTGTGACCATTGAGACTGATATATTGAGCTGTCTTATCTATCATTCCAACAGGCAGTCTCAGACATGATTCACTGGAGGACTGTTACATTTGAGGTGACAATCAAACCAATTATTTAATTTTGGTCAGAGAGTTTCTATTTCCTGGTTACATGTGGAGCAGGTTTATGAAAATTACTGATAGCAATAGCCATCACCTATTTATCAAATTATACTTGATATAAGAGTTCTTATTCTAAATTCATTCATAAATAAATAAATAGCAATTGCTTTGCGTCAATCTGATTCGCTGAACACGGTAATAGAAGTTCAGTTCATACCTCCATAAACTTAATTTCGTGACGTCACATCATTTTAAGCCACGCCCATCGACGGAACTTTTTGTAAACAAGTTACGTTTTTCTAAAAATAGCAACACTTTGTGCAATGCCACTTCTTGAAAGTAGGTAAATAAAAAATTAACATAATTCAGTATGAAATAATTATTGTTGTCAAAGGTTCTAAAGGTAGTCCTTTTCATAATAAACAAGAGAGCTCTATCAGAAATTACAACCGATCATGTTCCACCCCACAGAAGGCAAATGTCATTGTTCAATGCTCTCGCGGCCGTTGCAGATTTGCATTGGCTGATGAACGTTTTGTAGGCGGGGCTAGGGATCCGATGACGTTTTGATTGACATTTTATCTCTTTCATGCTGTTGAGCGTTGAATTCATTCGTGTATATAGTGCAGCTCTATTTTGTGCAAATATGTATATTTAGAGCAATAAAATGTTTTAAAAACAACTAGTATGTATATATTCATTTATAAGAATTAAATTCAACATTTATTTAGTTCATGGAGGTATAAACTTAAAAACCGATGTGCAAACTCGGCGTAAATCCGCTACGCGGATTCACACAGTTTGCACATCGGTTTTTAAGTTTATACCTCCATGAACTTAATAAATGTTGAAGTCAATTCTTAAATATTGATTCACCGATTGTTTATGGTTCTTATTAGTTTTCAATCATTATGTTGCTCCCTTGAATGTTACACTCGAGGTTACGAACCACATGATTATTTTTTTCTATCTCAATTATTTTATGTTGCTTTTTGAATAATAGACAAAGTGATTAAAAAGAATTCAATCTATGACCACAATTCAACGAAGAATCTTTTTTCCAATTTTAGAGTTAATCTACACATATAGCAAGATTCTGAATAATTCTCTGTCAACTAAAGACAGTGTCACTATGTAATAAATGCCAAAAACTTTAAATAACAAACAAATTAAGAGCTAAACAACTGATACATCTGACATCATCCAGTGCCCAATATCATATCAATTCAGTTCCAATTTCCTTAAAGTAATATGCCCCTGCAATATTTGATCTTTACTCAGTCTATGACCAACTATATTCACAGATTTAAACAAATGAAACAAAGAGTTCATCCAGTAATAGTGCTCTGTAATATGATAGGTATTTCAGTTTCAATTGGGATTTTCCTGCATCTAGATACTGCAAAACAATGAATAACCTGTCTAAGATTGATTCGGACTTAAACAACATAATTATCAGTCAACTCGATCCACTGATTCTGACCTCGAACAGGTGACAAGGAGTTCATTTAAGGATAGCTCCATCAAGGTAAGTTAAGGACAGACAGGTATGTTAATGACACTTCGGACAGCTTGGGTCAACAGGGTGTATGTCATCAGGTTACACTGGGGCAAGCATTAGCAGGTGCCCTTCCTTGATTTGAGATCTGACCCTTGGGCAGTAACACTGACCAACTACACTGTCCTTCAGGCTTTTGTAATGGTATCTCAAATTGACAATCTATAACATGTGTCTTTCTTAGCTGGATCTCTGCGCCTCTTCGAGTTACACTAAACAATCAGACTGTCTAACATCCCTCGAGCTACACACTCCCACTAGGGTAAGCTTCAACAGATGTCCATCTTGGTAGGAGTTCAGAACCCTAGGCAGTTCCAGTGACCAATTAGGTTGTCTCAATTATCATCCAGCCAAGGTAAGGAATATCACATGTCCCTTAAGGCCAAACTTCAGTAAACTAATAAGAAACTGCATAATTTTTTTGTTATTGAGAATATGACTTTGGTCCACTTATTCCGAACAGGTTTCAATATAGGTGAGGTGATCGGTGATATGGTGTTTAACGCCGCTGTCAAGAGTATTTCACTTATATCACGGCCGCTAGTATTATTACAGGGAGAAAGCCCGCAACATCAATGTGGCTATATATTGCGGTGAAACCTGCTAGCATCAACTGGAGCTAGAGTACCATGGGTGGTACTGCGCTGAAATTCAGTGTACCATTACACCCAAACCTTACTGCTTGTAGAACAGTTCTCTACTGCAGACAAAGTTGCCGGGCCCCTGGCAGGAATCGAATCACGGACCTCTTGATCCGAAGCCGAACGCGCTAGCCACTGCGCTATCCCGCCCCCGATTTCAATATAACCTCTGAATATGCAATTAAGAACTGGAACTTTGTACAAGTTTGAACGTTTCACATTCCCCTGACAGAGACAGGCTGGCCTACCATTCAAATGGCAAACAAATTTTTAAAACTGACTACCAATACTCTAAAACAGAACACAAATCACTCAAATAGGAATTCATACCCTCCACACTGGACTAAAATGCCTTGAAAATGAACCACATATCGTTTGGAATGGAGACAAAATGCAAAAAACGGTGGCAAAAGCATGTGGAATGGAACACTTGTCACCCCGAACAGCTGACAAATCACCTCAGAGCCTCAATTTCACACTAGCAAAATGATGCCCAGGGACTACAGACTTTTGACAATTATGTTTTCTATAACTCTATCACAACCGTATATAGCGCATAAACATCCAACCATGGTAAGCTTCAAATGCATGTGCATAGGCTTTAATGTCTGTAAACTTTGGTCCTTAATGTGGCAAGTCACCTGTCCATACACTCAGGAACTGATTATTCATCTAACATTATTTTTCAATAAAATCAATATAGAATTTTCAAAAATACCAGTCACATTCATTATAGGGGAAAATTTCCAGTGTATCATGTAAGATGACCTATGACTCTCTACTTCCACTAGGAACCCATGTCTGGACTTACAATAAGCATTGTCAGATCCAATGCTTCAACCAAAATCAGATAAACTTTTTCTGCTACTATTGATAACTGAATAAAGAGTTATTCAAGTGTCAATAAATACAGCACGTTTCCTTAAGTCTAGAAGTGAAAACTGACTTTCCATTGGACTCAGAATGAAGATTTTCCAGACCTGATAGCAAAACCAATTCAATTTACTAAAGGCCTGGAGCAATCGGGCAAGAGCAGCAATTCCATATCCGTTAGTTGACCGGTCTATCAATTAGATTCCGCCAGGGGACATTCAACCCTCTTGAAGTTGGTGAAGAGAGTTGGTCAATTTTCTGTCAGTTTGACCATAACTCTTTTCAATAATTGAAAATCATTGACAAATTATTCACATGCATTGATAACAATTACCTTTGAAACAGAGTAAGCAAAACATGAGATTGGGAAAAGTCTGAAAGACATTATTTGTTCAAATTTTCTGCTTGTTGTATTTACATGGAATTTTTACCAATTATTCCACTGCATTTATCTCAATCATCTTTGAGGCAGAATTTTTATATGTGAAGGGAACATGAGAAAAGTGAAAATCTGGCAACATTGTTTATTAATGAGAGGTGTGAACTAATTGCCAGTTCATGGATGTAAAATGTAGAATACTTAGCTGCCCTACAGGAACATCTGACTATAGAAGCAGGAAACATCTCACTTACATGGGGAATCTGGTCCTACCTCTGCTTGGACTTACAATAACCAATTAATCTAATTTGGCAGAAAAGTTAATATTGGTTAATTACCTAATGACTCTATCTTGATTTCAATGGTTCATTTAGTCTGGAGTGCATGTTGTCTTATTGATTTGTGTCAATTATGATTTAGAAGGCGACCAAAAAAAACGAGAAAAAAAACCCCACTAATACAGCTACTGTTATTTTTTTACTAAAGAATCTTCCTCCTGACTTCGATGGTTCACCTGATTTCCAGATTTTCAGATGTGGATGAGGAGAGCGTGTTTACTTGATAGTTGGTGATAAGTATGATTTAGAAGACTACAAATAAAGAAGAAATATAACATTTTTATTAGCTACTATTGGTTTATTAACTAATGATTCTCCATCTTGATTTCAATGGTTCATCTTACTTCCAGATTCTCAAATGTACATGTGGATTGTAATACAAGTAACATTACATCAAGTATCAAAGTTCTAGATATACTGTGAAGAATCATGACAACTCAAAGATTTAGTTTTGTTGTACTCACGAGTTCAATGCCCTGTGTGAATGGTGAGTCGTCCCAGTCCTTCTCCGGGAATCTCTGGATTATCTTGCCGCAGCTGCTGCCACTCCCTGCAACATCAACATTATCATCATTTTAAACATAATTTACATCACCACAATTCAGCATCATTATAACCATCATTACTGATATCCTTTCAAATTCAAACATCATCATCTGACACCACCACTGCACTCTTGACATCAACAATTGACCATATCATCCAACCAATCAAGTTTATTATTAATTTTGGGTTTTATGTCATTCTGACAATGTCAATATGATCATTATTTCCTCTCTTCCTGAACCATAATCAGATTCTTCATAAAAACACAAATAGCCAGTGTACACAAGGTATCACAACGTGTTACAATCATGTCACTGTGTCATTCTAGCAATATCCTCCATAATTAGTATAAACATCTTCTTCCTCATAAATCATGTTTTTAATCAGAACATGTATTTGAAGTAAACAAGCAAGCAATTTGCTCCTTCCCTGGTGGATATTTATGTGCAGCAAGATTTATGAACTATCACATCATAGCAAGAAATATTCTGCCTGCAAAAAGCATTCTGACACCACCAGACTTTTGCCTAAAACTAAGTTCAGGCCCTGATAACACAAAGCTACCTTAGAGCTAAGGTTAACACTATGTGTTATGACCATCTTAGTAAAAGGGAACTTTGTGCAAATGGGTCCTGCTCCATTACTGAGCGTCCTTTCACAAAGAAACCTTAACAAAGGTAAAACTTAACATTTATGTAACATTGCACTTATCGTAATAAGGACACAGAGTCACTTTAGAGCTTTGTGAAAGGAGGACCTGTTAGACCTTATTCAGCAAGTATATTATATAGTTCTAAACTTTACCATTTCAAAATGAACCATCAAAGGAATGGAATTTACATTCAGGAAGCATCACTGTATTGTTTAAAAAATATATGTAGTAGAGCAAATTTTTATACAGCTAGAACTGTACGGCCATAGTCAGTTTTATCAACTATAAACTGGCAAATTGAAAGACGACAATTCTTCGATGACATCATGACAAAGAGATTAAAGTTTCTTTTAGCTTGACAGGGTCTTCCACTCAAAGTCAAATATTGAAGTCTTTCATCTTTGGTAGCCAATTCTTTAAAAAGAATATTCAAGTCACTGATCTTTTGGCGACTTTTTTTTCATGGCACCTTGGGCAAAATTCGGTAGTACTCCGCGAGTGTACTAAACACCAAGATTTTTTACCAGCACTAATATCAAAAGATCTGCTATCTTTCCAAAATCCAAAATGAAAAAGAAACATTCATGATGAGACTACAATTCAATCTTCTTTTGCTCAACAATATTAGAATAAGTAGGTTGAGTAATGTTTGTTAGCTTTAGGTAAACACAGCTCATTATCCAATGAGGGGACTATTATTGTAATGATAGTGTCTGCTACACCACATTCCAGACCAAGTGCAATGCATTGTGGGAACATAACCCTGACCTACGCTCAGGTGCCATTCCAGTCTGGCCTACTCCAACCTTCACCCATCTCTCAATTCATCTAAGAGACAATTTATCAATGACAATTTTCCAGACAATAAAATAATACACAAAGAGCTTTTTTTTTAGAACAAAAACAGATATAATACAGATATTAACACAAACATAAACTCCTTCAGGAGTCCTGCTGAGTTTAAAAAGTACAATGAAAAATTTATAGACAAATTCATCATCTCATGCTTTAAAGGGGCAGTCTTCAAATTTTGCCCAATAAACATTAGTTTATGCCAAATGTGTTATCTTAAGAAGATAAAAAATATCAAGCAAACACCACTGGCAGCCATTTATGTGTGAACACCTTTGAATCTTTTGAGGTTGGGTATTGGTCAGCATATCTTAACTAATCATGATACATTGATCACGGTACGTTCTTTTTAAAACTGTTTCGTTTGATTAAAAACAACATTGTCTTGTAATTGGGAACATTTGTTTATCTTTTTTCGATTCTCATATTTGTCATCATACTATTAGAGTTCATATGCTAGTTACGCCCACTGTGCATCAAATCTTCAAAGAAAAGCACTGACCAACATGAATATGAAAAGAGTATCTTTGGGATATTACAGTAGGCTGGAAGAAGCTTTGTCCATCAAATCCATCTGGAGAAAAGTGAAAGACAATGGGAAGGCTATAATCAAGACCTGTGTTTACAGCAAAGCTAGTCCTATAACACTGATGAACCTTTTTATACCTCTGATTACACTGTGAAGTAGGGTGCAGACAGGATACACATATTCTAGCGCATATATTCAATGGACCTTTTGGGCCATAAAAGGAAAACTGGAGAGCATTACTTACACTGTAAAAAGGCTGTAATAATGTATAATCAAGAGTCCTGAAGACTGATAAGATCCCATTTATAGTTACTCTATTTTCAAAGTGAAGTAAAGGGCAGACTGCATCAACATCTTCTGGCTTTTGTCAAAGTTCACTTCTCCTTTGAAACAAGACATTACACCTAATTTCAGCCAAGGGAGGTAACTAAGGGAAGAATAACAACAGACACACCACTAATTTCTTAAATTTTATGTCACGGTTTCTCTGTACAAACTCTCCAAAGGTTGGAGGAAGTAGGCAGCTCAATCCAGTGGGAAAATAATTCTTACACTTTGAGCAAATTGAAAGGAACCCGAGAAATTGCAGATAGTTAAAGAAATCCTCAGTCTGTCGTCTAGATCCTATATTAAGATTAAAGCCTGACCAAGTCTATAAGAAGCTTGGAAAGCTTTAAAAATGTAGAAATATAAGAGGCTCTCTAATTTTGAATTAAATAACTATTTTGAACTTGTGTGTTTTATAAGAAAAATCTAATTTGAGACACTAAACATTAGTTTCCATAACCATGCATATGTTTTCTTATCAAGGGGTCATTAAGACAGGATACTTCTGTCATATATATTCAAATCTGCCATTTCAGGGGGAAAAGTGGAAGCGACAAGGTTATTAATCAGCAAGGTAGCCGCCAGCAAAAGTACCACACTGGCCAGGGGGAAAGCAATTTACTTCCAGGAAATGGAAAAATCTGGACAAGGATGTCAGCCCAGTGACTTATTAGAGCCATTTGAGGCATATAAAACACAGAGAGGCCGAGAGCTCATCATAAAGTAAGGAGAAAGATAGGAGTAGAAAGAGTATAGAGAAGGTTTAAGAGAGTGTTATGACTCCAGATTATGCTGTCTCAATAGTTGTAACACTGAGGTTTTACTGTCGTATTAAAAAGATTATTTGGTATGGTTTCACTTTCTATACAATGTTTGTAAAAGGCATTTATGATGAAAAGGTGATTACCTTGTAACTTGATTGACGTTATATATTCCAAATAAGTTGGGGTGTGCAATATCCCACCGATTAATTTCAGATCAAGTTTATTCAGCAAGGTTGTTCTAATTTTCTTAACGTGTAGAAAATTCCTTTGGTGTGCAAAAATATGTGTTTGGTTATATACCAATTGATAGTAGAAATGTTTTTAATGTATAAGCCATCAAAAGTTTTTATTATTTTTTTTAGTAATGGTCTACTTTTCTAATGATCTAAAGCCATTTTATCAAATGTATACTTTTTAAACTGCATAAAGAAATATTTAAGTTGATTGTAGAGTTTATTCAATATATTACAATATCACTGCAAGAAATGAGCTGTATATCACAATACATTGCGATACAAAATTTGGTGCAATATTCAGCCAAACAAATGAGAAATGCTGTCTGATTTAAGCAATGTTTTCATAAAAACTTACATCTCTCAAATACTGTGAACAAAAGTGATATACCAAATAAATTCCAATGTTAAGGATACGGATCACAACAAAACTTATGATAAAGGAAAGGCTTGTAGTTGTTTTTTTTACACAACTTTATGGATTTACTTTTGCACCAATGACATAAATTTCTAAAATCGTGTCTTATTTGATACAATGAAAGACAGAAGAACATTCCTTGAGAGTGAGTTATTGCTTAGTGCCAAGTGGGCAATATTTCAGCCATTAGCGTGTACCTTGAATGATAAAAGTTCCCAATTTGCAACAAAGATATTCCTAATATCTCAATTTTCTTACTGCAAAACTGAAAAATCAGCAATTTGTTTCAGAGATTCATTCAAAATTCATTATCTCAAAGAAGCAATTCCAAAAATCTTGTATGAGTTATCATGGGGCTGATCTCCATCTCTCCGTCCACTCCACCACTTGCAGCCCTTGATGTCAGATTACATTTCACACACTCCCTATGCTGTTTGTAGGTACATTGGCTTTGAACTTTCCTCTAAACTAAGTTAGGTGGAAACTTCCCTGTAGAAGCACAGACAGTTGTAGCAAGAATATAAACAGAGTCACTGATTCCTCCCTGGAGAGCAGGAACCAGTCTGTTGAGACCAGGGGGCTACACCACAAATTAGTACAAGATCTATCTTTGACAGGGTTAAAAGCTGTGCTTACAACTAATGCACAACTAAGAGTAAAATGATCTACAACTAAGATTCGGTGATTGGAAGTCATCCTTAGTACCCTCCCACTCACCAATCTTGGACTTATAAACGTTAAATATGGTTTTACATTTTCCTTTCATTTAGCATGGTTTCTTGGAATGGTATTCTGGGCCTCCTTTCACAAAGCAATCTTTACTAAGGTAGTAAGGTTAACCTTAGCTTCCATTCTTTCACATTGCATTAAGGTTTCCTTGGTGAATGATGTTCTTGATCTTATATCTATTTATCTTTCTCAGCAGTAGGATCATTATTCTACATTAAACTTTCCATTAACATTAACTCGCACAAAAAGACCTTACACTCATTTGTCCATGATGGAGCTGACCTGTTGAATGCTGACAATGAGATTCAGAAGAACGTTTTCATCAACCATAGATCAATTTTCAATCTGTATCTCATCTGTGTGGGTGGCGAAAGTCCTAGACTCGGTGTAGCCACAGATGATACTGTCCTAATTCATATATCATAAACATATGCATCAGCGCTGATGTTTCCACTATAGAGATCTACAAAGATGTATATATTTTCAAAGACAGAGAACTAAGTCAATGAAAAGCTTTCCCGAGCTACAGTATGAGTGTCAGACAGACTATTGTATACAAGATGAAGGAACACAGAATGGGTGGGGAGAGGCATGGGAGCCAGACATGATTGGAACCATCTGTGCTGATGTCCGTAGTAGACGCCAGACAAGGCAGTTAGGCTATGAAAATTGAATATACACCAATGACCTATTGATAATTCGTTATCATTTGACAGGTATCAGTTAATTATTATACATGATAAATATAGTTGACGTAATATGTTGTCGGTGCCGATGTCATTACTAGACAAGAAACAAAAATTAATATTGGTGATGATTATTGAACCTGTATCAATATCATATTGATCAAGCTGATGGAACTTTATCATTGACATGCTCTGAGATGATCTCCATCAGTAAAATGTTATGAAAAGATGAAACTAGACAAAATAACCTGTTGTATTTGCTGAAGTTTGTGGTAAATGACGGACACAAAGCAAAACTGGTCATGAATATAAAACCTGTTCCACAATGTAACATCTGAGATTGCAGCAGCAATATATGTGAGCAAATGATGAAACTAGATGCCAAAGTCTATTTTATTTGCTGAGTTCTGTAGTAAATGGCAGATCCATAGAAACCAATAATGTTGATAAATAAAAAGTCTTTACCAATATTTAATTAAGAACAAGTCAATGATAAAAGTACTGAATCTGCATCAGCAATATATTCTCTGAGTCTGAATCTACTGAACCATTACCAAAGCTTTATCAATGAATGAACTCTTTTGGCGTTCCTATAAGTAGATGCGATCAATAACATCTTTAACCTACACTCCATCAGTCTGTGAGAAGCAGGGTTATTCACAGAAACTGTCCTCATATCAATAACTTAGTCTAGGTCATATTGTGATAATCAAAGCAACCTGATGAGAAAATACATGAATCGGATTGGCAAGTTTCCAAAGAATTCATTCACTGCAGTAGTCATTTACATTTATGTGTTTTAGAAAACATTCATAGAAGAGCAATGATATTGAAAAGGTGATACAAATAGATTTTTGAACAGAAATAAATCTAAACTATTTTGCTATGATCACACTATATCTTCTTTACACAAGCTATGATTTTGTTATGGCCAGAGTACACAAGCAATGTAGTGAGTGTAGACTAGAAGGAAACCATCTGGGTAGCTATATGTGTTTGTAGACTATCAGGGAGTCATCAAGAAGGAGCTGATGGTATCATCTAGATCTCTTACACAGACCATCATCAAACATGGGCATTCTATTGATGAACCCACCAGTAGGTCAGTGGGTATGGAACACAACATCAAACATACATCAGTGATACATTCACCCTCAGGACGGGAGAGAAAAAGGTTCTGAGGGTTTTACAGACAACTTATGAACAGTACTTGATCAGAATCCTAAGATCATGGGTTTTAGAATAGTTTAAGAAATTTGTAGATAGTCTTTATTATAAAGACTACAGTATTTTTACAGAATGGAAACAAAACAATTATTTCAATTATGGGTACTAACAGTTTGGGGAGATGATAGTCAAATCCTGTAAATTGTGTAATCAGTGACGGAATTGTAAAATCAATGAGAAGTACCCCTTTCAGATTTGCTGATAGGACAAAATCTATTTCATCCATGCTCTTTCACACTGAAAATGCATCAAGCACTGAATTAACATCTTGAATTGTATTTTCTGCTATCTTAAATAAGAAAGAGCAATTGTTCCTTTGAATTCTTAAGTTCTTTAAATATTTACAAATACTTTCAAACATTAAGTCATTGTTACCTTTGCAGTGCATTCTTTTAAAACATAAACTTGAACTCATTGTTAAAAACAGATAACATAGTTCAAATGTCTTTCTTTTTTTCTGCTGAATTTATTATGCAGTCTCTTGACATGATGTTGATCAAGACAAAACAATTTTATTCTTTCCCTAAACAAAGAGATAAAGCATGGACAAGTAGACATTTAAAAATAAACTCAATTGCAGGATGATATACAAAAAACATTCTCGGAAATATCTTCAAACGCATTTGTCAACCTCGTGATGTGAATTGTGATGTCTCTGTCATTTATGTCTTATTCTTGAATTTTATTTTTTCCGTGACAAGAAAGATAAATTGTAGACAGAGTAGACAATAGAAAATAAACTTCTCGCAGGAAAATATACAATGAGTGTGAGAGATTTAAAGGAGACATTCTCTGATATTTAATGTCTCTAACATTTATGTCTTATTCTTGACATATGTCATTATACCTCAATGAAAGGAAGGATCATGGACAGCGTAGACATTAGAAAATAAACCCAATTGAAGGAAAATATACAAAAAGAGTCTGGCCGATTTAGAGGAGACATTCTGGGAAATATCTTCAAATTCATTCATGGTTACGTCAACCTTGGGATGTGCTCTGACATTTACGTCTTTCCTGAATGGCAACAGGAGCTCACACTAAAAAAAAAATAAAGAGAAATCGGAAACATCTGTCAGCAAGAAAATGAACATCAGACAGACTTGAAAAATATTCCTATTTTCAAATTGTTAAGAGAAATTATCTTTATGAAGGGTTTTGCAAATTTTGTCAATTCAATTATCAAACCAAATCAAAATACAGTGAGAATGAAAATTTCCTGTCTTTATAATTACCAGAATGATGCATGTTTTCTGCAGCAGGATTAATCACTTACATGTATGAAATTATTGATTATTTCTTAAGACAACAAAAGGGTACATTTAGGAGTAATCCCTACACTCTATGTCGCGAATATTTGAAAATGATACAAAATGCAGACAAACATTTTCAAAGATTAACCCATTCGTGGCATCATGTCAGTTTCCCGAAGTAAAACTTGTCAGAAACACTGAATACCAAAGGAACATGACAATTATGTCATGAACATTTTACCGGGTGAAATAAATATATTGCTGAGAAAGCTATGTGGGCAAAATCGTAGATGGTTCTCTATGCTAAAAGTTAATTCCTCTTTATGGCAACTCAATAGTATTTCATATTCATTAATTCAGAATCTTATATGCTAAAATGGCTCTTGCTTAAAGAGCAACTCCGTGATTTTCATAACATATTATTTACCTTTGATGCGAACCTAAATGTCATATGTGGTGATATAAAATCAAAACATCTTAACTTTTCATGTCCAAAAGACATATATATGACAAATACTGGTTTTCCATGAAAATCTAAAAAAAGCATTGTAAATGCACAGAGCTGTAGATATCACGTCCAATATACATGGATACTAGTTATATAACCTAACAAACACTATCAACTCCTAACTGCCCTTTTGGCTGTTTTAGATAAGTCTCCAAAATGACGTTTGACTATTTGACGCGCGCCACTGTCCGGTTTTCGATCATAATTGCGACGATCTACCTTCACATTGTCACTTTTTTGTCACACCCAATTAGCATTAAAATGTGTATTTTTGGTAACAGTCAATACTTCACGATCCAATGACACCATTGATTAAATTTGGCATATATGACTCCAACAAGTTACGGAGTGGCTCTTTAAGCTTTACTTCAGTCTTAATGTCGTAATGACAGACTTAAATACCTCTTCTACATTCACAATTGTTTAACCACGAATAAGACTATGAACCAGTCTATGTGCTTCATGGTAGAGACTTCTCTGAATGTGAGGGATTGAATGATGGAGTAAGGTCAAGGTCATCCTGAGTCTGACAAGAAAATCAATGGCTCGTATTTCAGGGTGTCGATTGATGACTGATTCAAAACCAGGAGACGTAACAGTGCAAAGATCAAGCACAAATATTATCACTCTACCCAAATATTTGGGATGACGTCACGCATCGACAGAGCAATCATACACGATACCATTACTCACTTCCAACACTGATTATATAGAAGGTTCAAAACATATATATGTACTTCATGGCTTATTCCTGTTTTTTTTCACCTAAAAGAGATTAATATGAAATGGCTTGGGGACCATTTCCCATTTCAACCTAGTAAAGTGCAATTTTTGAAATCAATCAGCAATACAGAAATTAAAGATGGAAGGATTAAAATATTTCATTCTGAAAAAAAATTCTTTAAACTGACTCATTGGTTTTGAAATTATAGATGATCACCAACCTCAAAAAGGATAATTTCATTCTGATACAATGTGTTTCTGCAAAACACATTAACTATAAACAAAATTCTTTCAAGAAAATCGAGGAAAAGATTTCTGATTAAAAATTTTTGTTAGCAAAAACATTTTGAGAATCTTCTTCATAAGGAAACCAAGGAACTTTAATCAGCCCATGGAGAATATGAATCAACTGACCACAGACAGATAGGTTCATTGCCTAGCGAGTTGCACTGTGCCCCTGTATTCACTGCTTTGCAAACAGCCGTGCGTGATGGGATCAATGCTTATCCCTATAACAGATATACACGCATGACGGTTCATAGTGAAGGGATCTCAGGAGATATGTCTCCTAACAGTGATTTCCCTGGATGATTCGAACATATTGCTATGACAAGTCATCTGTATCCAAAAGAATCCAAAATCATGTTTCTGTATTGATTTCATGTGAAACGTTTCTCCATAAATGTCATGGTGGGTCTTTTTCAATATATTTTCATTATTTTATATAGAAGATTTGTTCCTTATTATTTTCTTTTTTTCCTTTCATTACTTTTATTAAACATTTCCACATGATAAATTTTTTCTAGATAATTCATTTTTAATGATTAAAGCATGTATAATGTATGAATAGTTACTGTAATACTTCTTTAAACTTGCTTATGAAAATAGGAATTTTCTATAACTGTTCAAATCAATAATATTTATCTTCCAAGTTTCTAATAAAGTCTGTAGAACATGCTTTCAAGAAAAAAGTGAGATGTATGACTAGATTATATCAAATCCTTAGCATATGCTTCAAAATAACCTAACTTTGAAAAGCCACCTTCATTAAATAAGACACACCTGAGGCCTTTATAAGGCTCACAACAGCAAGCCCAATTTTTTTTTACTAAACTGGACAATCAGATTTGAGTTGATGAGGTTGCATGCTTGATCTATTCAATATTTACACTGTAATACCTTACTAATACGTGACGTACGCTAGGTTAGCCTTCTGAATGATATATTTACGCATAAGGTGTGAAGTCACACAATATGTCATTAATTCTGCACTATATCATGCAATACTTGCATTAATATCACAAGCTCTTCTGTTCAATATTGATTTATGATTGGCTTACAGTATTTATTGAGATGAAGAGATAATTTATCATTATTTTTTTCATACATAGAATTTGAAGGAGATTTTCATGAAAAGAAAGGCGAGGTGATGTGGATTTAATACCACTTTTAAGAGTACTTTATCACCTGAGGTTTTGCTGGGTGGAAAAAACAAACGTTAAAGATCATCTTCTCAACCACTGCCTATACCTACGCTAGCCCCAATGACTTGCTAAGATAGGCCTGGTCACAATTCCAGTTTTCTGAGCTTTTACTCATAAAAACAGATGTCTCCCCATACACCATTTCAGCTTAATTTTGTTTTTGAAAATTCCTTACAGTTTTTTAAAACTCAAATAAAATTTAATAATTTTTCAATAAAACAACATAAACTTTAAGTTTTGGTTAATCAACATCTCAGCAGTGTGTCATGCTTGACAAAATATTAACTACATATGATTCAATTTAAGAATACTGATTTTTGGGAGACAGAGTTGTCAAATGTTGAAAATTACCGGTATATCAAATTCCAAGACAGTTATTGATATACCTTTTATACTGGAATCTATAGAAGCCTAATTGGGCCATGAAAATCATAACTATTAACTCCAATAATAACAATGTGCTCCAGTAGTTTCAGAGTTATGCTCAGGAAACTAACCCTTCCCTTCAAAATGACAAAGTCCAAACTCTTGCCATGGAAAAAAAAAAAAAGAAATATAAAAGAAACTTAAACTCCCAAAAGGCACATCTTCATGATAAGAAGAGGATACATACCAAATTTGGTGAGTATTGCTCCGGAAACAATTGGGATGAGAACTCAGCTAAAACCATTATGTCTCCCGACCCTTCGGGGTGAGACATAATTCTACTAATGGGGCGGAATAGTGCTGTCGTTGGTGCGCTCAGGTTCAAATCGCACCATGGCCTCAGGAACTATGTCTGAGAGAGAGAGAGATAACTGTTCTACAAACAGTATGGTTTGGGAGCAAAGTTACACTGAATTTCAGGGCAGTAACACCAACGGTTCGCCAATTCCATCTGATTCTACAAGGTTTTACTGAAATACATTACCCCATTAGTGTTGTGGGCTTTCTCCCTGCAATGATACTTGCAGCCGTGATGAAAGGGAAATACTCTTGAAAGTGGCGTTAATGCCCAACTCAACTCACCTTACGTATACTATACTGACAGATCCATTCTAGAATTATGCCTGCAGAGAATTGTTTTTAACATCCAATTTGACGTCATACATTTTCAAATAAAAATCCTTTTCATAACATTACGTATAGAATCTGGTATATATTAGCTTAAATAGAATATCAAAGGATACTTTGGGACAAATGCATGTATTGTTCTCATCAAGTAAGAGAGAACGAACTGCACTTTCACACACTTACACCTCCTGTAAACATGCAAGTTAGAACAAACAATACATCTAACATTATATCAAACTATTCCAGTCACTGATACTGCTTATGCCCTTTATTATCAAAATGTCATCAAGTTGTTCGCAGATCATACTTGAAGCAAAAAGAATTCATAAACAAACAAGAGACTATGACGTCAAAAGCAATGCTGTGCGAGTGTAAAGAAATATTTGGTAAACTAATATTTTCATTAATGTCATATATCATCTGAATTGCCATCACTGCATTATCAAGTACAGTCTGAAGAAGCAAATATATACATAACACAATGTCACTCATACCCCTTTTTTTTTCTTAAGCATTTTGCATGTGGAAGAAGACAAAACATTGAACAACTAGAGAAAGATAATTATAAATACAACACTGTAGACAGGTGGACAACTGGTGATACACAAGATAACCAGGTTGATCTGAGAGGATGTTAAATATATACACTGATATAAGACAAATGACACAAATTTGAAGTTGCATACGGTCTCTCAACTCGGTGACATGACAGCATGTTTGTAAACTGAAGTATGACAAGTGGCTGAAGTCAGAAAAGTGACAACAATTTAGTCTAGAGAGCAGATGTGAGGTCACAAATGGTTACACTGTAGAATCTTAACTGGGTGACATGAAAGCATATTTATAAACTAAAGTATGACAGGACAAAAGAAAGAGATGACAGAATCAAGAAAAGACTGTGACTTGGTCAAGATAAATAGTATCCAGAAGATGTTTCCTTGACTAGTGACAATAGAGCAAGCATGTTTATAAGCTAGATAAGAATACTTCACTGTTATTGAGGGTTTCTAGTATTATTGCAAGGAGAAAGCCCACAACACTATTGTGGCTATGCGTTGTAGTGATATCACAAGCATCGGCTGGAACTAGCAAACCATGGGTGGCACTGTGCTGTTCAAATTGCAGTATAGCATTGCGCCCAAATGTTACTGTATGTAGAATAGTTCCCTACTGCAGACAAAGTTGCAGGATTCGAACCCATGATCTCTTGATCGGAAGCTGAACACTCAAACCACTGTAGTAAGACACTTGGAGACTGAGATTAAAGACTGAAGCAAGACCGATGTAGGCTCACTAAACGTTACACAGACTGGTGACAAAAACCAGATTTATAAACTAAATACAAGGAGAATCTGTCTAGAAGGTAGGGTCTTGAAAAATATTTGTGAAAAAACCCCAGACAGAGTCAGAAAATATTCACTGGTTATCAGCCTGAGTGATGGCAAAGAGTCGTGTTTATACACTGAAGTCAGACGAGAGACTGAAAGTCAGTCTATAGAGAAGACTCACTTGTGGTTACACTGACTTGATCTGACCTGGATGACCTGTAAGCATGTTTGTTGAGGATCAGGGCGGACAATCAGCAGGTCTGGTGACAGTCTAATGGGCAGGGAGATTAACCTTCAGACCTGTGGCTTGCACTTCCATCATATTGTGCAGGATATGAAGCCGTGCTGTCATACATTCACATTTAGTAGTTTTATATATATACTTTATTTAACTACAATGACTAAGTGAGCCTAATGGTAATAGGAAACCCTTATATATGATGAATTTAGTTTTATTTTCATAAATGGCCTGGATATCCATCATAATGGCAGTCATGGGTTTAGTTCTGATCAAACTTAATTAAACCTAAGGGATCAACAGATTTGTTGTAGATTAAAATATTTTTTTCTTGAGAATTTTTGAAAAATTTGCTTTGACAAATCGTGACAGTCAGCCTTAGAAAACATTGTGTGCAATGGGAAATCTTGGTCTTTTTTAATTATTTGTGACATCCAATCACATCGTTTATTTATCAAAAGATAAGAAAGATTCACCTAGTGACATGTAGTAGAATAAATCTAGGATAATCAATAACTTGGAGAGATAAAACCACATTCAATTTTCATGAAAATACGCTCCTGAGCTCAAATCGATAGTAATTCCATTTAAATTTATTTCTTTTGCTTAAAATTCAATAATGAATCAGGTGAAAAACATCTGAAATACTTGCTTAAGATCCTTATCAATCATAGCTATGCTTTATTGAAAAAAACCCAACACACAAGAATGATATTGAAGCAATATTCAATCACTGATATCTCTTCAATCTTGACATGCCACTTCTCCAACACAGTGTTACAGACATGAAAAAGTACTCATAGAATTATTATACATAAAAGAAAAACATGAGACAATCCCTTGAATATTAGCAAACTTTAGGAACTGGTTCTTATTCACGTCACATACAATTTGCCTGAGGGTAGAGTAATAAAACCTTGGACAAAATGTTTTTCATGAAATTGCATGGTAAGCATTTCTGAGAGAAAATTTGTTCAGTGTAAAAACAGTGTGTTATTTACTCTACATAACTTTACATTTCTTAAAATATTTTTTTGAAAATTGTCTGGCTTTGAATGTCCAGACTGGTTTACATAATTCAAACAATAAGTTGGACTGTCCAGAAACAGTCAACTTTGAACAAACAATGGATATTCTCCAGAACAATACATCCTCCTAATACAATATTCAGAAAGTTCGACATAAAAGGCGTCTTTTCATGATTTGATTGCTGCCAGTCCATGACTAACAGTGGCTTAATAAAACCTGAAAGCAGACTTGGAGAGTCTATGTGATAACTTGAACCCAATATCCTCAGACTGCAGTGCACATTGCAGCAATGGGAGGTTCTGTACTTTGTTAATTAACATGTCACAAGTGAGCACTGAAACACCCCAACTATGTCAAATTCCTCATAACATTTTCCTGATATAGCTGTCTTCAAGGAAGCCTTCTATACTTAGGGACAAATGTGCCCCTGAGGTCATGAACTCGATGCTAACTTCGGATATAAACTTAGGTTTTATTGATTTGTTCATATTGGATTTATTGACTTTGAAAACCGCCAAGCATGTTAAATGATCATTAGTTTTTCTCTTTATCAAGAAGGCTGCAAAATGTTAAGTGAATGGAAATATCAACACATACGTTGAGCAATATCAGTAGTTTCAAGTACTTAAATATTTTTACATAATGTTTGTGACCTCTCTAGCAAAAAGAAGATTAACATTATTATAGCCCTCCAAAACATTTCCCTAAATTAAACAAATCACAGACTAAATCAAGCAAATCATTAAAAAAAGCACAAGCTCACATGCAACAGGTAAAAAGGTTAAATCATTGAGATTCATTGTGGCCATAACATTTCATCATTATTTTTTCATAAAAAGTTCTTAAAAATAAATTTTAGAGTTCTGTTTTCAATCAAGCACAGCACACACTGCACCTGCCTCTTGTCAAGGCATTCCTAGCTAGCATGTGGGTCTGTGTGTTAGAAAGGCATAAAATTATCACTTCAAAAGCTTCGATAAACTGCAACAAGAACTCCATGTATTGTAATCACTTCCTGGTAAGGTTACAACATCCCTTTCTTAATGTGGGAACTTTCTATAGGTGAACGACCAGCCGTTGTTGTTCAGGAGGGTTTCATGTTCTTACTGCTACATTATTCTGATCTTTGTGTTAATCTAATTGTACTGTGGTGTTGTTGATTGACAGATTTAGTACTTGAAAGTGCAACTGTTTTTTAAGCTGTTACTATGAATCAGATTCACTTCAAAGGTACTTGAATTAATTAGAATTAAACTTTGAAGACTATAAAGATTCTGTTTACTGTAATGAAACTAATTTGTCTTTATAAGGTTTTAGCAAATTCTTGGTAATATCAAAATATATTTATAAGTTTCGTAGCTCAAAGACACAGTCTTAATTTGTCCCCAATATAACTTACTAATCTAATATATAAACAGCTTTTTAAAGAAACATCAAAATGTCAAAATAAAAATGATGAAATTGGAAAAGGTCTTAAAAAAGTAAAATTGCCCAAAGGTTACATGCTGAGGGGCATTTTAAAATTTCTTTACATATTGGCCTTTTTTTAGAGAAATACAAAACATGAAGTCAAATAGGTGCATGGTCAAATTCTATTGTCTGATTCTCAAACAAAACTTAGCTAGACCATTGTTTATAATACTGGCTAGTATTAGATTGTGCCAACATTTAAGTTAACATCATTGATGCAAATAAAACATCCAGTAAATCAGAAATACTTTACATCTCTATAGACTTGCTCAGAACAATCTCGACCCATGAATGTAAATCTTTCTCATTATCATATTCTTCCCATAGAACATGGCTGTACCAACTGATGAAGCAGACTGCAATTAAGTCAGAGTGATCTAGGAGACGTTTTAATCAGGTTTTATCGTTTCCATGACACCTGGAATGGGGATCCAATTCACAAATGATCAACCATGCAATTAGTTAGCATGAAAACAAGGCATCAGACAAAGTGACAAGTTTCATTAATCCTCTTAATTAACAAGAACTTTTCACACAGCATTAAAAAAAACCCAAGTAATGGCAAACATGTTCTGTCACTACTCAAGGCACTTCATGCTCTTATTTTCTGGTTTTGATTCTATTTCCACAATAGAAGAAATCAATTATATCATTTATTCACAAATGTAGATCAGAATGGCTTTTGATAAAAGAAATATAGCTTTAAGATCCTAAAGTATTTCTCATATATAGCTTCATGAAATTCTAGCATAATTTCACAAATAATTGCATATCTATCAAAACTTTCTCTTCAGCAGATGGAAAACACATTACATTTGAAGTTTCATTGGTCAAAACTTAGTGTTATTTATATAGAGACAAATTGCTATCATAATATGTAAAATGTTGCTCTGTTTGATGTAAAGATTATTCTGAAGATTCCTTGGCAGAATCAACACAACTTGCCTATGGAATGAAGAAAAAATGGAGATAACAACCAGCACACATAAAAGAACACATTGAACACATAAAAGTATCATATACCAGACACATGATATAATAAAACATTATTTTTACCACAAATCTAGCATGATAAGAAAGCTAATATGATAAAATCACTAACTATGTTGTCATATTTTGTGACATTGTATCACACAACCATCTTATATCCCTGCAGTTCTTAAGTATCATTAGGATCTATCAAATTATCTAAACGATGTCATAAAAGCAAATGAATACTTCAATAGGTAAATGAAATTTGATGGGTATTCATAAAATAATAAATTTTTAATTTCAAACATGGGATATACACTTGAATTCTTCTTCACAAAATATACTTAAGTTCACAAAGGTCCTACACTATTATTTTGGTTAACATTACATTTGACCTTCGTGTGGAGGTATAATAACAAAAAATTATCATGTCTTGCATCAACTAGGTGTTTAGCATTGTTTAACATGTCAGATTACCAGAGACAATTGATGTTATTTATCACTTGTCTGCTTAACAGCACAGAGAGATGAATTTCAATTGAATGATATATATCTGTGGTTTGTCACAGCCTTCATTTCAATTAATCTCAGCAAGACACTGTCAAAAGATAATAATTTGTCATACAATCAGTACAGCTTGTATCTCAGTTCTTGTACCATTGCCTAGCATTAACTTGACACATGTACTTAAACCCATGTTTCTCATGACATAATTTCAACCCTATGGTTTATTTGAAAAAATATCTAAAACCAGATGACATCTAGAAAATCAAGACGGGGGGGGGGGGGGGGGAAAGGTTTTGAAAACAACTTGAAACTATATCTGGACTAACTAAGACCACATCGACATTAAACTTGCATGTGTCAGTGTTAAAACGAAAGTCATGGTGAACCTTAACTCTTCAAAACTTGACAGTGCATGATACAGGAAAATTTGCTCATTTCGCAAAGGCAAGAGTAATCATCTGAAAAATGGAAGAAACTCAGGAAATAGATACAAAAACATTAGTAGGATATAAACAACAACAGCCACAAGAAATGCAAGTCTGAAATGGATACCCCCCAAAAAACACCCAAAAAATTTTAATTAAAAGTTTTAACTAACTAACTGCAGAAGAAAAACATAAATCAATTAAAGGCTAGTAATCAGAGAAAGTTGGACATGTGATAGGAGAGGAATGCTATGTTATCACATGCTATTCAGGGTACTGCTCCAGCCATGCTGTACATCAGCACCAGCCCAGTCAACCAACTTACTAATCAATGAACTGGACACAGATTACTTTGAGGCAGGGAATCGTGTCTAGACACAAAACTGTCAGATAATGATAGTATTGGGGGCAAATTCTTTATAATCTTGAACATGCAGCAGTAATATTTCATGATGTTGTCTCAGGATCTTGTGCTCCTTTCAGAAACTTCACACGTCAATTCTAAGGATAACTATTCTTTAACTTTAATAGAAGGTGACCTTAATGACTCTTAAGTGCTTTTTGTAAGAAGACTCAAACAGCTTATGAGATTTGCTTGAGATGAGTTACAAGAGTGAAAAGAGTAAAATTGTAAGCTTTACTCCTTAAATTTGAATACATGGTCACATAAATATGCTAAGGAAATCAGTGAAAGGTAACAAACTTTCCTCTTTATTTTGATAACCGATAACTCAAAATTGCTTCATTTGACATAAGAGTTTTAAAAGATATGATGGAATATGTTTTGATATTCAAAGTAATGATTCCTCTCCCCGAACAGTTTAAAGTATCTGGACTTGATATGTTATTCTCCAGGTGCTGCCCTCTATGTCACCTCCCTCGACCAATCAATGGCCAGACGATGAGAGTGACTAGGCATACAGAAATTAGCATACAGTGATTGTGGAACTTTGTAGTGGGCAGAATGAACTGAATCCAATCTATCTCTCACTGACTTCTGGACCAACCCAACCAGTATCAGACTATCAGTCATTGCACTCTCTGGTTTACTCTCCTGGCTTGTTGACCTCTGAAGAGCTAGAACAACTTCTGAAGTATAACTGTCTAACACTAAAACTAGAAAAGGGTTGTAGTATTTGCTTTTATGTTCATATAATTACATGCTTTGTAGAATATCTAGATAAATAAGTTTAACAGAAGCTAAAATCAAAGTGAGTAAAATAAAGTTTTGAAATGGGAATCAAATCGATATATTCAGCCCTCTGATAATCAACTGGTTTTTGAACTCATCAAAAATCAATTGCTTATTCTCATATTGCAGCTTCAAGCAAAAATGAAATCATCTGTTTTTACAGAAAACATTCAAGAGGAGCACAATGTTTGTGATGAAAGGCGTCAAATTTTAAGAGAGTAACCGATGCTAAAAACATTTGGCAAAACAATACCCACAAAATGTTGTTAAGTAGAAAGTAGCTCTCCTATTTTAATAAATATAGGCATTGTGTTAATTAACCTAAGAATCAGGACGGGACTTTCAGAGTTGAGGAATAAATACAGGTTAGACAAATAGTTCTATAAATACAGTCCACCTGCCACTGATGAAGGGTTCCAACACTGGGCTTCAGATAACCAGAGCTACAGACTGGCAGGGCAGTTGCTCATTCCAATAGGCAGTGGCTTGATAGACACAACTAGACTTGAACTGTCTTCAAAGGAGCTTAAAGCAAACCTTACAAAGAAAAAACTGGATTGCAATGAAGATCAGCAATTTTGATGCGATTTCTTCTGTAAATGTGTACGTTTTGCTGCTTTTGGTTGCGATTTGATATTTTCTTTGGTAGGCCTGTTAAAAGCTTCTGATAAAGCCTTTAAGGCAAATTGATTCCAAGAAGAAGCTAGACTGTCTTGAACAAACTGCATTGCTTTTACTATGATTTTATTTGACTATGCTGATACGTTCTATGACTGAATTCAGATATCACAAGCTATAAAGTTTTCAAAAGAAAGAGGACTTTAGACTTATAAATTGAAAACAAGTTGGCCAAATATTTAAATTTCCAGAACATACAGCTTATTTGTTTCAATCCTGAATTCAATTAAAGAAACTTGTTCTCCATCTCCAAATGCATAGTTAGTTTCAGAAAAAAACTACAAAGCAACTTATCTCCACTGCAGCTGTGAATAGGTCAAAGAATAAAAGCATTACTCAACTACAATAAACAACAGAACAAGAATTCATCAATCCAATTCTGTTTACCCACAAACGTCCCAGGTAAAAACTCAATCATATTGTGACAGGCAATAGAAGTTTTATCTGCTTTCTCTGATTAAACCCTTCAGGCTCTTGACATAGAGCTTGTGGTTTGTTTACTTAACAGGTATTTACAAGATATATGACCCTCAACTTTCATCTACCGATCAAGATAGCTAACATATTACAAATACACCTTTAAATGTTGCAGAATTTAAACAAAAAACTATAGGGTTTTTAAATTTTGAAAAAGGAAGGTATTTCATGAATAATCTACACAAAACTGTGCAGCTTTTTATGGAGAGCATTTGGTTACAAGAACTTCCTCAGAGTTCTGTTGTCTTAAATTCCAAATTGTCATACATATCTACACAATACATTCAATGATGCATTAGTCAGAGATAATAACCAGCTTGAAATATTTAAAAATCTTGTAGTTTTTCAAAATGTTGAGTTGAATTTAAAGTTTCACCTCAAGTGTGAAATTTCAATCTATTTTGTTTTTTAGATCATAGAGCTTATACAGTTTGCTTGAATTAACTCTACAATTTTCTTGAGTAGTAAAAGACTCCATTGTGAACAAAACTATCTTCAAGACAATACAGTCTCTGAAAAAAATTATACCAAAAAAAAGAAGAATAAATATATAAAGGGAAGGTGCCTCTGAGAAACTGTATTTTCAGATGTAAATCATAGAAAATCTAGTCTTGCTTCTAAAGAGATCATGGTTCTTGGTGTCAAATATTACAGAAGAGCTTAATAAGATTTCTTTGATGAGCAGTCTGTGGGGTGAGAACGACTTTGGTATGAGGTGAGGTGAGGTGGTATGGGGTTTAACGCTGCTTTCAAGAGTATTTCACTTACATTGCGGCCGCTAGTATTATTGCAGGGAGAAAGCCCGCAACACTATTGTGGCTAAGTATTGCGGTGAAACCTGAGAGCTTTGGCTGGAACTAGCGAACCATGGGTGGTACTTCGCTGAAAATCAGTGCAGCATTGCACCCAAACCTGACTGCGTGTAGAACAGTTCTCTACTGCAGACAAAGTTGCCGAGCCCCTGGCGGGATTCGAACCACGGACTTTATGATCTGAAGCCGAACGCACTAACCACTGCGCTATCCCGCCCCTGACTATGGTATGAAGCTTTGGAATAAAGTTTTTTGATGGCTTCTGGCATGATCAAGTCATTCCATGAGGTTGGATTTCTCTGATTACAATTATAGACATTGAGTAAAAATCAGTGTATTAGCCGTGTAATCAGACACATCAAAATTATGTCTATAAGACTGTTATCAGAATCTTTTTCAGACAAAGGCCAAAGCAAGACCACAACAGGAAATAAGATCTATATATATGAAGAGATATACCAACTGGCTTTTCCCCCTTGAAGTTTTATTAATGTGGCTTTTGTTTTTTTATGTACGTTTCTTTAGCCAAAAGATGAGCTTATTTCCCTTATAAATGAATTAAAAAGGATAGAAGAAAAATTAATCACAGCAAAAGCCAATCAGTAGAGTTTGCTTACTTTTGAAAATAAGTTCAGTCAAAGTAGGGTAAACTTTTCAAGCTAGTTCACTCAACCCCTGAACTATTTCAGACCTACCATCAACCTCCATGGCAGTAAGATTGATCACTAAACAACTATTGTCTTTGAAAAACATTCCTAACCGAACTGCATGAAGTACTTAGCAGATATAGTTTTCTCAGTGGAGAGAAATGTTTTGTTTACTGTAGTGAAGATATGTCACTTTTCTTTTCTCTGGGCAAATGTGGGGAAGATGATGTAATTTATATGAGCGGTTAAGTCTATATCAATCACAACAGAAATAACTATCATTGAAGATTTTGGATAAAAAACAACAAATTTCCCAACACTAAACAAGGTGAACATGAACATGAACATATGTTGTCACAAATATCCTTATCATAGATATCGTTACAAATGGCCAGTGTGATTGACTGTACAACATGGGTACTGAAAACAGTTTCAACTGTATATTCCATCTTTGAACTTTCTTGCTTCTTTTCCAGTTTTAATCTCATGTGGTAGAGCCTGAACTTCAAAGATCCTCTTGGCATAAGAGTTGCTGCCCCTTGTGATTATAACACCTGTTTTCCTCCTTGAATATGTAATATAAACATCACAGACATAGTGATATCATAAAGGATGCTCATGCAGGATAAATGATTGTCTGCCAAGGGATAAATGTTTTGCTATTTAAGTTATGGAAAATCATAAGCTGAAAGAAGAAAACTGAGGGTTGTAGTGCTTCATAGATTTTAATGTAGTATTTTCAATAAACCTACTGAATGGAGAATAACTCTACAACAGAGAAATTAAGGTGGGATTGAAACGCATGCCACTTGACCTGAAGCAGAGAGGTAAAAAGTTGATGTGCTGATACATCCCTTCCTGCTACATTCACTCTACCTGATCAATGAAAGTTAATCCCAAAATTCATGATGATAAAACAAGTTTCTCCAAGGCAAAGAGAGACAATTGTAGGTTAGATGCTGTTTTCAAAATATTTCACAGATATGTATACCCAGACCAGATTCAAACCCTTTACATCATCATTAATAGCCTAATTTGTCAACCAAATCATCAGCCTTCTCCAAAGAATTTCACTGTATAATATAACAAAGGATTAAATGACTTCGAAAAAACACCTACTTTTTAGAAAACACAAAACTTATCAAACCATCAATTGATCTACCATCTAATTTCAACTAAAATAAGATTAGAGACCATCCTGCTATTTCTATACACATCAGGTTTTTAAAGGACTAAGAATACTGAAATATCGCGTCAGGTGATCTAGCTGACATCTACGAAAATACACACATATACAAATGGTTGCAGAGGTGCATGTGATAGCGATCAGTGCACCGTGTACAGGACAACATGCCAGCACAATTTTATCTATAGACTTCAAAGATGTTGCAGACAGATAATGCAGTTGCTGCCGCTGCTTCTTAAAACACCTGTGTCTCTCATCATATCTAGCTTGGTGTGTTCAGAAAGGAACTTTTGCTGTACCCCTTTCCTTTGAAACCCATTCTTGCTTATTATGAACACTTGTACAAGAGACAAAGATGTTCCCAACAGACAACGCAGTTGCTGCCGTTGCTTCTTTAAACACCTGTGTATCTTATCATATCTACCAGCAGTGTGTTAAGACAGGGACTGATGTTATAGCCCCTTCCTTTGAAACCCTTTCAAGCTTATTATGAACACTTGAAAGAGAGACAAAGATGTTGCCAACAGATATTGCAGTTGTTGCCTTTGCTTCTACCTACACCAGTGAATATAATCTTATCCACTAATTGTGTGGTCAGACATGTAGAACATGTAATACTGAATTATATAATGCATCCAGTGCTACCCTTTCAAACATGATTGCAGAATGTAAGTGTGCACAAGAGACAAATTTGGCCATTCTTGATATATATACCAGGGGTATGCTTAAACTGAGAAATACCTGCTCAACTTTGCAACCATTCTTGAACACACCTGTCTAATTTCATGCTCCAGAGTAGTTATAAGCAAGGATCGGGAAAGGCAGGGGGCATGGGCCATTTTGCACATTGGATAAAAAAATGGCTCATTAAAATTTTTAATTTTACTATTGCCACAAAGGGGAATGCCCATTCAAAATTGCGAAAATTACTAAAAGCCCAAAAAAGGGCCCATTGTCCAAGATGTCTTTTCATTTCCCTGTATAAGCAATCTTCTGAGCGATCAAAGATGATTCTTCAGATTCAGAGCTTTGTAATTAAGATCAATATATAAATTATCCCTATGGTACTAGCTACAAGTGTTCATATTATAAAAGTCAAGGAAAAATCGATGCACTTGTCAAAGTTATTACATTTGGTTACAAACATTACACTTCGACATAAGAAACATTTTCTTTCTTAGTATTTGAATTTGACAAGAAAAAATTTCCAAATCATGGATACCTAATGTGAGGATAACTTACTTTCTCCCAAGGGCAAATAATTCACACAAACAAACAATTGTTACTAGGGTGACATGATCCCCCACTGCAAATTAACATTGGCATATTAAAGAGAAAGAAGAGAATTTTCCAAGTTAACACATACATCAATTAGCAAGACTAAGTCTTTGTCGTGGAGGCTGAAACTCATATGTTCAAAATTCACTCAAACAATCACTCTACTGTTCATAAGAGTCACTTGATTACCAAAGCACTCGATGCTTGATTCTCATCTGAACAGGCCCTCACAACCAAACACATGCTGTGTTGCAGACTTGTAGCCGGTAGACATGATACACTGCACTCCAATAGCAGAGTTCACCTGATCGTATGAAACAGATTCAGGGCTTCTTATCACTCAACATCGTGCTTATGAAACTAATATCACGATCACTGATCTGTGTATATCATTTTCATCAAATTTGTTGATGTTCTGAAATCAAATCTGGAGTGATGTCGGATGGTTGTTGATGGTAAGGTGCCCATACAAACATCATTCAAAACATTTCCATATGGGCCTGTTTGAATTGGCAAACCACTGATAACACCTTTGAGTGAATAACAGTGTCGACCATTACCTTCACAATGCCACAGGCACGTGACTGTGATACAAGGATGGAAGTACTTGTACAAGAATCTTACATCAGTCGGTCAATGTCAAACAATGGTCCTATGACCGAGTTGCTGTGCCGACCATTATCATCTCACTGCCACAAGCACATACAAGACTGGGGTAAAAGGATGGAAGCAGGTGGTACAAAAATCTTACATCTGTTGGTCAATAAAAAACAATGGTCCTTTGATCCAGTTGCAATGTCCACCATTACTTTCAAACTACCACAGCCACATACTGGTACCAGAACAAAGTACAAGGAGTGAATGATCTAGAATATAAGTTTAAACTGTATTTCAACATGCTATGGCCTGAAATACTGAATAATTTGTTATAAATACAAGCATTATAAAACGTAAATCAATACAATTGTAAACATGAATGTCATTCAATCTCAATCGACAATTTGTTTCCATCTTAATTTCAACCTTTGACCAAACATAATTTCTTGTACCCTATTCCAAACATTAAGTTCATGTCGTAAAAACTTCTGTGCCTACCCTTTTTACAAGTATGAAATAAATCAATTAGAATTTACATCAAATTTCAAACCTAGCTTAGAGTTGACCTCTTTGATAGGCATTCTAGAAGTTGATGATATGAAGGATAAAGACAATTTTTTATGGATAAACAACTTCTTTATTCTGTGGAAGCTTACTCCAACAAATCCAATTCTGACACAGTTCACAGTGAAAGAGACTGGTTCACTCCAAGCAGGTGCAACATAAACACAAACATCTTAACTATTAATTTATGATATCTTACTCATATGAACCCAAACAAAAACTCCAAATTCTGTTCAGTTTCCTTCCAGCTTAGTCCTGATTTCAGTGTATATATAAGCTGACAGTGTACAATTCACAGCTCTTTAAGCAGCTATATTTAAACTGCACTCCACAGTTGAAGGTGGGCAGGCTCTGGCTGTGAGAACTGTCTACCATACAGCAACCAAGTGAAACTACTGGTACTTGAGAGAGTGTGCAACTCCTTGTGCAAGTGTGCAACCACTTCAAAGTCTACAAATACAACAAAAGTAATGCTTTTAACTTGAATTCAAAACTGATGTATTTTAACTTACTTAAAAACCAATGCTATCTAAAATGACTTTAACAATGACATGTTTTTGCATTATTTCACTAGTGAGAGTTTGCAATTCACCTCAGAGTAATCTAAAATATCTCAATGACGTAGACACTTTGGGTACTGCTTTACCGTTTATCCTCTTCTAGCTATGCGGAACTTCTATTAATGTAACATATCGATCAACAGGACAGTGCAGTATTTCTCCTCGTTATTAAATTGAATCCATAAAGTTGTTCATCAAGTGATCAGTGTTACTACTGAGTAAGACAATGCCATAGTAGATACCTGTCTGACAGAGTTCAGATGGACCCAGCAGTAAAAATGACAGCTCACACAGGCGCAAATCAATGAAAGCGATAAACAAGAAATAATCCTCGCACCTTCAACTGTAAATGTTATCAAAAGCCTTTATTTGAATCTCTCATTAAAAGTACATCTCTTCTATATGAACCCAAGGAGAATTCAGGTAAACACAGGTGCTCAGTTCATCATCTATGGAATCTACATCAAAGTCTAAACCAGTGCATAACAAATTGCATATACCAGCTCTCTGGCATAATTGCGCTAATGCAAGTGTAACATTTCAGGTAATATGGTGAGTCAATACAGCCAGTACTCAGGTGTAGTGCAGAACCTGTACTCTCGTGTGCCCCCCACTCACTCTCCTCAACTCACTGCGTTACTGTACTGGGGGCTAGCCTTCATTTATTTACAAACAGAGGTCAGATTCTAATTACAGATACCTTGTATTCCCCAAAGGATATACAGCTACCAGATTCAAATCACTTAAAAGGAGCCATGCATCATAGACATAACTGAGATCAAGTTTCTAAAAATATGATTAGAAGAAATGATTGATGCGTACTCATAAAATAACAGTAATATAATCATGTTTACATTATTTATCTTGCAACCATATTCTGCAGTTGTGAATGCTTGCAGGTAAAGGTCAAAGTTCACAGAGTGGTCTACTTACAACCAGGTGGCAGCACTTATGAATCTTTCAACTCTCATGCACAACAATGTACCTTTTGCACTGCCCTGGATTTGTTTACAGTTTGGAATACACTGTTGGAAAAGGCATGTTATCTGTCATGATAGCTCAAATTCCAATACACCCATGTTGAATCAATGACTGAACAGAATGTAAAGCATTTCAAGAAATAATTGCTTTCTGAGACTGTTAAATAAGCAAAATCATGAAAGATCAGAAATGTGATGAAATGTTTCATTCAGTTAGGCCAGCTTATCATCTTGTAGATATTTTATCTACATTTTATCTGACTCAATATTGCGCTCAGAAAAGAATATCTTTTTGTCATTCCTCCAAAAAGTACTTGCCATCTTTCATAACTAGAGAGTCAGAGCCTCGATTTTAATCTTGATTTTAAGAAAAATAAATATTTACTGTCTGTCCACAGAAGCTGCAATCAATTAGTTACACACATGCAGCCCAGTCAGTTACAAGGATTATGAAGGAAGCAATAGATCACCTCAAAGCAGTGCTAAGTAATTCACACTGCTAACTAGATAGCATAAAGTGGAGTAACAGGATTACATCACACTCCGAGAGCCAGGTCTGTTAACTACAACAGGTTGTTTACACCTATATGTCCTTGTGTGACTGTAAGTAACTGTTGTGTACTGACAACACAGTTAACAAGACATGCATGCTGTGGAGTAATTAGATTATATCACTCCTGGAGTTAACAGTTTATATCCCGCAATGGCTGTTAACACCTATGTGTCAGAGTTTGAAAAAATGTTTTGTATAGGCATACATAACCAAATGCTAAAAACACAAAGCACTGTTGACAAATGTATGAGATCATCCTCGAAATCTATATCCCACAAAACTGGACTTAAAAAATATGTAATGTTATATTGTTCTTCTCCAATTGCTAACAAGACCTGCTTACCATGAAGCAATTGGATTATATCACACATGATAGCTACTATGTAGTCTGTATTGGCTCAAACTAAATGTCCTAGTTGGACTACAATTAATATAATGTCCTGATGTACTTCACTATTATCTCTGTAAATGTGACATTTCAAAGATTCTCAATGTACACTTTATAAGACTATTTTGCATTAGACTAAGTTTGCATTCTATCAACGAGAGAAATTTTCAGAAAGGAATTAACAATGAGTACAAATTGTTTCTTACAACAGCCGACTTACAATAGCTTTGCCTGTCCAATGGAACATGGGAGCTATATCTCACTGAGTCAGTCAAATGAGGGTTTGGCATTACATCACTGACGGGAGTTAACAGTCCATAAACTCAACAGGTTGTTAACATGTATAGTTAATGTGTTGAATACCCTTTGAGTGAGTCATTGACCATTTCGATTTGTGCAAAATGATTTAGCAAATGTGAAATATCTTCTGTAAACAAGACAATTATTTTAATGGAAAATGTCAATTAAATGATTCTTATGTGGTATGTGTATTTATTCAAGGGAATTTCTTTCGTTAATGAGATTTTATAAGAGAAATATCCAACTGGGCAACAGTATTGCAAAAGCATTTTTATACCACAAAAGGTTTGTTACTTGGACATTAACCTTTACAATAAATTGGTATGAAGACCACTGGAATTAGTTTCATCGTGATCTACGAGTATTAGGTGGAGTGAACCGAACACAAGGAAACAGCTAACAGATCTCTAGTTTCTTGAATTTGTTTTTATATACGTCAATGCGAACATGCATAAGAGGGTTTCAGTACATGCAGACTGAGCAAGTGCTTGATGTATTGAAGTAACCAAGGTTCCCCATTAGTCGTCTACTCCATAAATCAATGCTAAGTTGAATAATGTTTCCACCTGCAAGAGAGACCATATGGGTTCAAGATTCAATGGTTAACCAATTTCCATTGTTTCACTTAACTTCCCTATTATTTTCTTCGAACATTGCAGATACTGCATGTAACAATTCAGTATTGAGACCTAAAATACGAAAGTTTCATTTGTGTTTCAAAAACATGCTATGATGGCCTTTTGACTAAGTTGCAAAGCCGACTATTGCCGTAACACATTCATAACCATAAACCATACTACGATACAAAGATTTTATGATCTGGTCCAGATCTTATTGAGACTAGCCAGTGAAGAAGTGCAACTCTAAGTTGTGGAGAATTTATGCACCATATCCAATCTAATAGACTATTTTCCATCTAACAGTTCATGTGTCATAGATACCAGTCTTACCATTGAGACCTACAACATTCATACATCACCACTTGTACAAGAGCAATACTTTAAATGTTAACAAGCCAAATAACAGAATCCTCTTGTCCTCTAATGGCCACTAGCAGGTCAGCACTTGTTCAAAGCTGCCAGTTTTATCACCATTAATGAGACAAGTATCTTGACTAAATAATTGATATGCTGTGAACAGTTCAGTGGAAACATTAGATCTGTCCACTATAGGTCACTGTTTGAGAGAGAAATATTGCCAGTGCCTCAATGGAAGCCTAACAGATTGTAATGCAGTATTTCCCAATCCTCATTTTTCTAAGGCTCATTTTGCAATATTCATTGAACAAAATTTTTATTTTAAATCATTTAAATAAACAATTTGTATTCCTTGACATGTCAATCAAATTCTAAGGTACACAGGGATATTCCATTTTTTATCTGCACAATTTTCAAACAAGCCACCAGGTCAAAATAAAAGCAATATCTTGAGTGCTAACAAGAGCTTGCTAATGGTGTAAAGGATTACATCACCTTGTCAACCAATTGAAGATTTATTACAGCACATTTCTTACAGGTCACTTCTGTGAAGTATTTTCTAGTCTGCAAGGAAAACATCTTGTCTCTAAATTGTTAAGTTTAAACATGAATATCTAATTATTTCCACACTTTGAGTAGCTTTATCATTACTATCACAATTTCTGTTTCTTGTGTGAAATATAAAGTTTTATTGCTTTAGTAAAAGGTTTCAAGAATAGCATCAACAAATTCCAACTAACTACAGAAAGGTGTTAACTATTCTTGGATTGCAAAGGATTACTTACCACAATGAAAATGTTGATTATCAAAAAGGAAACTTCATAAAACCAATAGCATTCAGATAGATTTCTTTTGGATCTACCTATTATGTGTCATTTTTGTATATTTTTAATTATGAATAGTAATCATTTATAATTTTCATGTTCAAGATCTTATATCTCAAAATAAATAAATCTGTCTTTGACATTACAAAATGATAATCATTTTTCAAAAAGCACCTCACAAAGCCTCTTCCTCAAATAAAACATTAACCACCTTTTTCAACTTAGTGGGTTTTCAAAGAGACGATATAATGTCGTTCACCAAAGTACACTTGAGTTGCTAGGAGACAAGAAGATTCCATATGTAAGTACTTCCTGATGTTTAAAGTGTTGAGTGGAAAGAGATGTTATGATGAGTAGGAGTTATGCTTTAATGGTCTTGAAATAATTGTACAGCGTCATAAAAACATTTGGACAAGAATCATATTATCTCTCCTGAGCATGCACATGCAGGCCAACAAACCAAGATAACCACAGTAAGATCAGGGGAAGCATACAGCAAGTGAAGAAAACATTTCTACATAACTTAAAAGCAATGTCAATGAATAGAAAAATCTAAAATAGTTTTTATGCATTTGTTAGCTGATATATAATATTTATGCTTCATGAACTAATTTATCAACCACAAGTCCATAGTTTTGGTGACTGTTGGTCAGATAAGTTCAAGATAATCCTAATGAAATGTTTTCTGAACGCTTTCAGTTACCAAATTGTCTCCAGATGTGTATGTATACATGAAGCATAGCTTTAACAAGAGCATTTATCATTCCACTAATATAGTCAAGGGGTTATAGATGTAGACAGTTGTTCAAGAGAGGTGAAATGGTCATGGACATAGAAATACAAGACTATAAACTTTTAGCTGTTCTTGAATAGAAAATGCCACATTGCTTTTTATATATTTTCTCAATATGACAAGCTCAAGTTGTGTTCATAAATGGAAAACAAGAAATCAAGATTTAAACAAAGTTATAAATGAATATTTCTCCTGTACAGATTCTCAAATATTGTTGGAGAGCTTATTTTTTGCGATTCCTGTAGATAAGTTAAGCAGCTGAAGTGTCAATGGTTTATTCTTACAACAGAACCAGGTCTATACTTATAAGATAATGTTTCACTGGGATGACTCCGCCTATTTACTAATGCACTGGTTACGAATTCTAATTCCTATCTCTCAGCCACATAGGAGCAATTTGGTGATAATAAATTCAGCAGGTATGGGTTTATTTAATATTCAGAGCAAAATTAGACAAGACATTTAAATCAAGATTCCTTGCAGTGTTTTGTGAAATGTTACAGGGCATGCTTAATGAATGTCTGTAGGAGCAAAGGAAGTAGACAATTGTCTAAGTGAAAATTGAATTAGCCAGGGAGGTAAGACAAGAATGAGAAAATAAATGTCAGTCACAGTCAGACAGTGAAGACCACTAAAACTAAATTCAGCACAGTTATTGACAAGGAGCATTGGCTACATAGGGAGATCACAAATTTCTGCAAACACCATATAAGGACTACTGTATGCATTTTACATCTACACATAGACTGCAAACTTAAACTAAAAGTAATGTTGCCAGAAACTATATGCCATTTATACCAAGCATTCTAGAAGTTGGTCATGTAAAAGAGACACGGATAGTCTGATGCTTGAACATGGAATAAGAGTCTATACCAAAACATCACTTTCTCTAGATAAAAGGTCATTAATACCATCAATGGGTTTGACAATATCAAGGTGATCATGACACGAAATGTGGTACTCTTGCAAACTCTTTATAACGACATGCATAAGATAAGATACTTGAAGTGCTTTTAACGTTGCTGGATCTTAAAAGATGTACAGTATGCAAGTAGACATCACAACTGATGCCTTCAATCCTGTTCTGATCAATCTTCAATCAGCAAAACTCTCTCTCTTTTCATCTTGGGTCGTCTAGACGCCACCCTCATTGCTCCTCAACACATTTTTTATCCCCAATTTCAACTGAAATAGAAGCATTTTACATTTCTTGCTGCTAGGGACTAGGGACGTTACGCAACCAAAAGGATGTGTAATCACTGCAAGGCTATTCTTCATCAACCAAAGACATTGCCAACAGCTGGAAGTATGGCAGACTAAATAAACTTCATCGTCTTTGCCTTGTTCTTGGATCATAAATGTCATTAATGGTTCCATCACTCCCAACATGCTTTCTTCTGATGCAGGCATATCTAAACACAAAACTCTGATTCTTTCTTTTGTCTACATTTTGATCACAAGGACTCATTAATTCCTTTTTCACTATGGCGCCTTCCCAATAATAAGATTTTTTTGTTATGACAAGATATTTAAAACTTCAAAGTTCTTCAGAGGTGAAGCTTCTGTCTATTGTTTACCCTGAGCAGACACTTTCCAGAACTGTTTCTGGTATATTTGAGTGTGTGTTGTAGATATTTGTACCTACAAATAGACCACAATCTGTCAGTACAGTGAACAGACTAATTTAGCCAGTAGGTCAGACACAAAATAGTTCTTGTGAAGTTGGAGCAACTAATTACTCCATGTGAAGTTTCTGCTCACAATGACTGCTCCCTTGCCAGAGGCGTATACAAAATGACAACTGAAAACAGGTGGGGATAACTCTGAATTCCTGGCTTAATGTAAAGCTCATCAACTCAATTACACTGATCTGTAAAAGTCTCAGAACACTGACTTATATGTCAGTGACTTTTCGTTAATGGGCAAACTCTGAAGTCTTGTGGTTAGCAATGTAGTAGACTCTTCTGGAATGTGTTCCGACAAAAGTCAGCAATGTGAGAGCAGTGTAATGTCAGGGTTGGCCAGAAGCCTAAACTATTCCCAACAGTGTAGAATGATGCCACTCCTTGAGTCAGAATGGTATCAAATACTAATACTGGTTTTAAAATCCCCTGAAGACTGGCTGACACATTCAGAATAAAAGCATTAAAATTTTCCTTTGAGGTCCCTTTCTCCATATTTGTTATGATGATAATAAAATGGCCATTATCTATTGTAAGACATTCATGAACTGTGATAATCATCAATTGATCTTATCTCTGCTGATTGACAATGGATACATCATTGTCTTTAAAATCAATGTAAAACCAGTCATTTTAAAAATTTAAACAAACAAAACAAAAATTTGTAAGCAACATATAAAAAATTTATAATTACGATGTGCATATCAATAACCAAAACATGTCAATTTCCTCCTGATAACTTAGTGATAAATTGACTTCATCAAGTAGTGTCTACCAACCATCAGAAGCACTTTGTATGCAGATGTACTGACAAACACTACTGAAGTCCTCACTGCTTCTGGTCTAATTGCTTCAATGCTGCCGGTAAACAATTAGTGCACCCAGAGAACAATGGCTGTTGACATATCTTCAGAGATTGCTGTCTATGAAATATTCACAAGTGTGCTGTCGCCAACATGCCAATGCCGTCAATCAATAAGTTGATACGGTGCTATGATAACACCGTTCTGACTTAATGACAGTATATGCTGGGTGTACTTGACAGCTGGGACGTCTATTGTGATGACCATGTATCTATTTCCTATCTCAGATGACATGTACATAATTCAGTAGGGTTTGGCATTCATTGTTTCATAGATATGATAGTGTATCTGTTGAAGATGATAAACCATGTACATTCTGCATCTCAGAAAAAGTATTTTTGCCGACTGTTTAGGAAGATTAATTGGCAACCAACCCAAGGAGCCCTTAGAGAAAAGACAAGCGTAATATTGTTAACAACAAAATTTTAAAAATAATAGTATCTTTAGATTAAAACTAAACTTTACACAATAAATTCTCTAATTCAACAATACCTGCAAAGTCAACATAGCAATTCAATAATAGAATTGCACAAAGAACACTACCCTAACTGGCCATCTATCCAAATAGTTTATCAGTCTCGTTTACCTGGGGTCAGATTTACTTTACCCTAATTAACAAATCCAACAGAAAGGTCTCCTTTTTTCTCGACTTACACACAGCCGTTAGCAACAAAAAAAGATTCTAGAAAGATTACTTTGTCTCAAATGATGATTAAAATTAATCCAAGTTTACAATCTTCATTTTTCTTGCTCAACATAGTTTTGAATATAATAACTTGATAACATTTCTATCAATTTTTCTTTAAAAGACATAAAATAAGTCTAGAAACTGTTCCTGAATCAGCTGATTATACATGTCACAGGTTGTTATGGTTTGGTTTCTCCTGGGAGCTCACACTTCAAAGTTCATGAATAAAACACAACCAAGTAAAGTGGAAACTTTTTAGAGTAATTTGAGGAATTCAAGTGTTACATGTTTAACAACTGATGTTACGAATACCATTTATAGCTATGCGATCAATAAAAGGTCAGATATTCTTGATGATAAACTAAAATCTGTAGTGGATTCAATATCAGTACTACAACAGGCACAATACATAGAGGATATTTAATTAAGTTTGTCAAATACGATGTTTATCTTATCGAGTGGTGGGGTTGGAGCTGATATTTTCACGAGTGGCGATATATTATATCGCTACTGTGACCACATACAAGGTTTATTTCACTGATAAATCCCAGTATTTCATTGCTTATTATATAATACAGATAAAACTCTTCTTTTCTATAGATCATGAAACAGGATATATTTACACCGATCTAAGGTACCTTCAATGCTACAATGTACTGTAACCAAACATATGCTCATTTTTCTCAGTCTCTTTTATGAACTAGTCCATAAGAAGTGAAGAAGAGTCAGTCACTCCAAAGATATTGAACTCACATCATGGTAACTATCAATAACGCCGGGAGAAAGCCTGTGCCAGAATCATGTCTATCTATTGTGATGAAACCTGCTAGCATTTCTTTTAACTATAAAAGTGGAACTTGTCTGAAATTTAGCTCACAGCACCAGCTACCTACTGCAATAATACTTACAAAATAAGATTAAGGACCGCCGAAATGTCCAAAATTCTAACATCATATGGATCGTTAAAGGAATAACAGAACATCTCAATATTGAAAACAGGGATATCATTAAACTTGCCTTGTTGAATATACAGCATTTATTCACAACAAATAGGCTTTTTAGCCAATGTTACCTTAATGGAAATCAGTGCGCTATCCCATCAAAGAGAGCGATACAAAGGAATACGATAATTTAATGTGACAAAATTATATTTTCAATAGCGATTTACCAAAACTCCATACAAGTTCATGACAGAGTCTTTGTACTCTTCTTTAAGCAGAGAGTATTCTCTAAAGTACAACAGTCGAGGGTTCACAGAGGCTTGTAGGAATGTTCTGAATGGGTGTTTCTTACACAGGTTAATAGCTGCAACAACTTATTTGTTTTCATTTCTCACTTTCTCAAACACACCCTTTGAACACTCAGAACTTAGAAAAATTACATACATTTGTGAAAACATACTAAAAAAACCTTGCTGTTGACTTGTGACATGTAAGACCACGAGGGTTGGTCCAGGAAGGTTTTTTGTTGTTTCATAATTTCAGATTGTCGCTTTTAGGTTATTTTGACAAACTTGTGCAGTATAGTCACACGACATCAATCAATGAGCACATTTATTTTTTTTAACAACCTTGAAGTTGCAAAAAGTAAATATAGTCGCAAGCGACGACAAAAGGATTCAGCGCAAAAAAAACACATTCAGTAGAAACATAGTGATGTTAGCCAGCTTCCCTGAAAGTTTCATGAGGATTAGAGCATGCATTAAGCTACTGCAGCAAGTTTCATCTGACCTTATCTCCTAAGCATATTGCGGTTTTTGCAAAGAAGTGGTAAGAAAAAAATATTGGACTTACATCAAAATCTGAATCACCCTGAAATTCCCAATGTCTCAGCTACATTATTTGAGAGTTTCAGCTCTTAGATGCAAGTATCTTCAGAGAAGAAGATTTTTAAAGATGCATCTCAAAAAGTCAATAAAAGCAATATGGCGGCCAAACTATGCATGCTAGGAATTGGCCATGATTTACTTTTTTGCTCAAAATGTAATTGCCTATCGTTTCAAGCAAGTTGCAAGTCTCTAAGTGCATTTTGAAAAAAAATCCCATGTTAATTTTTCGCACTTTGGATGGTACTGTGCCTTTAACGCTTAATCCGATTAAGCCCAAAAGCTTATTGTGGCGTCGTCTCATGAAGTTCAAGCATACTGGTAAGTTTGGTTGTCATAGCTGTAGCGGTTTGGGCTGAATCGTGTACACAAGAATCGGGGAATAATGGAAAGCGATTTCTGGAACAAATAAGTTCATAATGCGAAAAAACTATAATACTCATGAATTCGTCATGATTGACTTTTTTGTTTGTATTGTTCTTACGCTTCTTTCAAATCAAGTTGCAAGTCTCTACGTGCATTTTGAAAAAATATCCCATGTTAATTTTTTGTAAACATATTTTTGCTGTTTTTGATCGATTATTGTGAACGAAAATTATTGTTCGCGAGCAATGTTTTGACAGTTTCATCAAGTCCATATACTGTTCTTACATCCCTGAAAAATTGGTGCAATTGTGAGTCTAACTTTTTTAATTATCTCCCTTTGAATATGCTTACATGAGCAAAGTCGCCCGACTTTGAAGGGTTGCCGAGAAATAAATATTTGACTTTCATCAAAATCTGAATCACCCTGAAATTCCCAATGTCTCAGCTACATTATTGGAGATTTTCAGCTCTTAGATGCAAGTATCTTCAGAGGAGTTACATTTCAAAGATGCATGGGGTCCGGAAATTTAAAAAAGTCCAAAAAAAGCAATATGGCGGCGAAAGTATTCATGCTACGAATTTTCCATGATTTACTTTTTTGCTTGAAATGTTATTGCGCATCGTTTAAAAAAAGTTGCAAGTCTCTAAGTGCATTTTGAAAAAATTTCCAATGTTAATTTTGAAAAGTTTGAGTGGTACTGAGCCTTTAATGCAATGTCAGAATTGGCTGAAAAGCTTCGTGTCGCGAGGTCTTTGTAAGGGCTATTAGATTGTAAAGTTTGGTTGTAATTGAGTTGCTAGTTTTGGCTGAATTTTCTACACAAGAATCGTGGAATAATAATAATAATAATAATAATAATAAAAAACACGCCAATAACAATAAGGATTCAGCAAAATTGCTGAATCCTTAAATATGCAGAATCAGCAATTTCTATTCATTATCATATATATACTATAATCACTCTGTCACTCATCAAACAGTATACAAAATTATATCTAAAAACAGTGTGAACAATAGTGAAACTGTTTTTATTTCCTGTTTTGACCTCGGATGTCACTTTATAAAACCTGTAACAAGTTCAAGTTTAGTCACATCATGAGTCCTGGATATAAAATAATATCATTAATATGAACTTACGACATATTGCATATGAGGTCCAACACTGCTTGGAACTTACGGAGTATGGAATATCAAATGACATATTGTGAGGAAAGGTGAGGTAATTTGGGGTTTAACACCGCTTTCAAGAGTTTTTCACTTAAATGGTAGCCCTCGACACCATTGTGGCTATGCGTTGGGGTGAACTTGCAAGAATAGGCTAGAACAAGTGAACCATGGGTGGTAATGCGCTGAAATTCAGTGAAGCATTGCAGCCAAACCTTACTGCGTGTAGAAATGTCTACTGCAGACTAAGTTGTCGTGCCCCTGGCTTCATGATATGAATCAGAAAGCGCTAACCACTGTGCAATCCTCCAAATGACATATTGTCATCAATCCACTAAAGCTTACGGTGTCCAACTAGCTAATAAAGGTTTCAAAGTGGTTTTTGGCCTGCATGTAAATTTAGAGTGTACAGAGGTTGAACATCTTGTTGACTGTTCACCTTGATAATGAGATTCCTCACATAGCCGGTTAATTAGGAACAGGGAGGGAGCAGAATTCTGGGAGCAGAGAATTAGACAGCAAATCTAGTGATTATCAGCTTGGCTTGAAACTCTGTAGTCTGTCTCTTTGTTTCCTCATCATGAACCTAGTTGTGGAATAGATAAGTATTGAACCTATCTTATCAACTAACTTAACTACTTATCAAAGGGAATAAGCCAAGATCAGCCCCTTGCTAAGGATACACTTTACTTTACTAGAGCCACATCACATATTGCTATGAAGTCAAGTCCCCTCCCACAGTTGCAAAGTTGAGATTTGCCGACTGTGGTCCATGCATATTGCCTACAAATCAGTTCATTTTTTAAGTACAGTATTCAGAAGATGGAACTGCAAGTCAGAGAAAGCTTTGCCTTCACTACACTTAAAATCATTTCATGGAGTAAACTTCTAAGAAGTGGGAGATATGCAGAAATGATAGAGAAAACAAGCTCAAGAATATTATTTCTGGTTATTTAACAAATTTAAAAAGTTTTGCTACAAATAATGAGCTACTTGAAATTGAACTTAAAGTTTTATAACCTAAAGGCCTGGACAAAACTTTAATAAGTTTGATGGCACTTCGAGCACCAAAATTTGCTCTATAAAAGCTTCAGAGAAAATGCATTTAGGATCAAATGTATCAACTTGATTGAAAAAGAGCTCTAGAGGGATAGCATTTAAATGTACAAGGACTGGAATGCTGTGCTCTAGGTTATCCAATTTGATTGTATGTTCGTTGAGGGAAGAATAACAAGATTCAGGAAACGCAAGGCAGCGAGTTTTACTGCTGCAAACGACAGTCTCTTGATGCAATTTGAAATATTTTTAATGCCTTTTTCTAACAGATTTTTAGAGTTCAAAGAATTAAATGATAGTCTGTGAGGTTGAATTAGTGAGCTCGAATCTGCTTGTTCTGCTAAAATGTGCATATTTTCCATTATTTCCAAATCTCATCTCCATGGGTAACATGGACTCCAACTTCCACTTATGAAGCTTGTTATCTTTAGATAATGTCATGTCTAGTTTCTTCATGAAATAACTTTTTCAATGTAGTCTTAAATTCTGTCTTTGAAAAATAATGCTCAAAATATTATTATTTCATCAAATGTGAAAAAGGAGCCTCGTAGAAATTATGTTATTAAAAGGTTATGTTGAGGTCAAAATATTATTAACTACAATCTTTGATTTAGACTATATAAAATGTCATGAATGATGGTTATCATTATATTATATATATATATATATACTGATTGTGGTGACTGAAGACAGCCCATGTCTCTTGAGTGACAAGCCCTGTGTAGCAGTAGCCGCGAGCTATTGTTCATATTACACAACAGTGACCTTCGCTGACATGTCGCCAGGACAGCTTCCTCTTCTCTCACCACGCGACTTGAATCAATTAGAGGAGAAGGAGAGCTGACCT
The DNA here is from genome assembly GCA_921293015.1 of Phorcus lineatus. Classification (NCBI taxonomy): domain Eukaryota; kingdom Metazoa; phylum Mollusca; class Gastropoda; order Trochida; family Trochidae; genus Phorcus; species Phorcus lineatus. The sequence continues at coordinate 39,603,768 of OV121096.1, forward strand.
CAAAGGTCATTATCTCCCTCTCCAGGACATTGTTTGTTTGCTTGACCAATGACAGACTGACCACAAGCCATTTAGGACCCTGGTTGTGTTCTCACAGTGGGAGTTAGTCTCTCATTGTGCTGCATCTTTTACTCTTTGAATCAGTCCACTGAATATGTTCCTTCAGTCATGCATTTGGTAAACTTTAACCCATGCTGATTCAGTAATCAGTAGTTGACAGGTTGGCTTATAAACAGGCCCTGAACAGGTCTTCAACTAGTTATGAATCTTGCAGTTCAACACAAAGTGCTTCAGCCCTGATCAGTTCAGCAGGTTGAATCTAAGGTTAACCAATACCTGGATGAGGATTTTTCTTAATACATATTTTGTATATCTGATAAGAGTATGAGGGCTAAGCATTGATGGCCAACTTATTGAAAAAATGAACTCTTACTCAGGCTTTTACTGTTTTTAATATCAACTGGTATACATTTTGATACTTTTTGACAAATTTACCTTTAGTTGAGGTCGATAAATAACACTGCTCATTTCCAAGTGCAAAATCATTATGTGGAATGCTAAATTAATTAGTGCAAAACCGCATTCTGGATGACAATTTGACAGCAATGTGAACTCAAAGTAGATGTAAATTGTTCAGTATTAGAGTAGAACTAGAAGACAAACCATAAGCTGCAAACCTCCTTGCCAGCTGCAACAGTCCGGTAGAGGAGAGGTGTTGAAGTTGTCACTGTGGTGTAGAATGTGTCTCTCATCACACTTGGTGTGCTACCTAACCTGACTAACCCACAAACCTGCTTAACATGGACAATGGAGAACCATCCATACTAGGGTAGGATGACTTTGGGGTTAGAGCCACCATCCATTCATTCCAACTATACCATTGCTGTTTTAAACATTGAATAGAATAAAACTGCAAATGTTGACTTGAAATAGCAACCATGCAATCAATATGAAACCTAACTGCACGTAGACCTGTTCAGTAGGTCAGTTGGTTAAATTTGAAACCTTCCAAGTCTTTCTAGCTTACCATTACAGTTTCTCGTCCCTGACAGTGGTTTAAACTATCCAAGAGTTAACCATAGGAATCTTCTACATGGCAGTAATTAAATGTTCATAATATTACAATTACAAAAAGTTTACTTGTTTTAAAGTGTGAATAAGATTCTAGGTGAGAGAAAGTTCAAGAAATTCCTTTACTTCAGTTGTCATGATTCTCAATTCAAATTCCAAAAAAAGACAAAGACTGTTTTTTATCCATCGAATGGAAAACATTCATAGAATATACTGTTGCGAAGAATTTCCTGCACAGGACCCACCAGTTTCATGAACACGAACCAAACACATGGACACTTCCCTGCTAAGCACTTTAATGCTTTGAACTGTCATCAAGACAAAACTCAAGTTCCACAAGCCTGTTCGATAAGACAACCACTGGCATCAACTGATATGATCTGAAAGCCTAGCAGACTGCAGTTCTTGAGGGTTGATGTGATGCAACTATCAAATAGGAGTTATTTTCTAGGTGATGGATTTCAGTCTAGGAATAGGGCAAGTTCAGCTCTGCAGTGACATTTGCAACTACATGAAAACTACTCACTCTTCAAACAAAACATAGCAGAAGATCTCTGATGTAATCTTTCTAACATATAATTGAAATGTTCTATGTAGTTCTCAAAACAGGTCGAATCAGATTCTCCACAAATAATCATATATGATTGTGATGATCTAAACAAAAAAAATATTATTATAATTTGAAAAAGTTGCAATATTAACATTTTTGATGCATCAAGTGCTTCAAGGGACTTCAATAATTTCTGATATTAAATCTAGTCTTGCCTTCAGCAGTGCACAAGTGTCACAATGAAATGAAATTTCACATACATGATAAATGTAAGCTGTGACAATTATGTCTTAAAACCTAAAAATATTCACTTTTTCACAATTGTTAACTTCAAACATTAAATCATTGTTTTTTCCCGTAATTGCGCCTTGTGATTAACATAAATCTAGATCTGATGCTAAAATTGGCTTAACAATGAAGAGTCAAGTGATCAAAATAAATAAATCACAATCTATATTGACCAATAATCACTTTACATAAACAAGATGATAAATGTGTTGCAAACAAAGGCAATTGTTTTTATAATCTCTAAAAGAAGGTGCATGTTTGAAAATTATTCTTCTCGGGCAAGAAAAAATGTCCAAAAATCCCACTTTGTAAGGAGAATGACAGCAGGTTAATCACTTTAAGCAGCAGGAGTGAAAATACTTTCTCATTTATTACCCACATAAAACTAGACAGGACAAACAGGTCTTTTCTATGGAGTAGCTGGAAAGAAATCAAACAGAGTATTGTCATTCAAGACACACATTGGCAGTGTTATTCCCTTACCAACTTTACCAATGCAAAGGATCCCCTCTGCATAGAAAAGGCCTAATTGACCCCCTAAGCTGACCACCTGGGAACAACACTGATTGGAATTAAATTTATGTTTACTGTGATAACTTGAATTTCTTAGTCTCCGAGTCTGAGGTTGTAAAAACGTATAGATAACATTCCTGAAGCAATATGAACACATTTTTAACTATTTGAACCCACTTCAATCACAGTGAAATATCATTATTCTACCAATTTCATTGAGTAATGCTTCCATATCAACATCTTCTATTCAAAATGCACTTGAAATTAACACACCTTTCTAAATGTTTCTTTTTCCTTTTCAAATCTGAATTTTAAGCCAGATGATAACTCATGTATTTGCTGCTGCTTATCTAGATCTCCTGTGCCTTTATAAAAAATCACTCACTTATTGACGAAAGTACACTTTCTATTAAAAAAACTCTATAGGGCCACCAACATAATTCTTATAGAAATATCCCAGCACTTACTGTGTCAATCAAGTTAAGCTTTTTAAAAAAGAGAAAAGGTGAAGAGAAATAACGATCTATGACTATCAGAAACACTAAGGAAGAAGGTTAAAGTAAAATGTGGGATCATTTACCTCCTCAACAACATTGGTACGTCCTACAATTAGATAGCAGGTGTATAAATGTGATTGTTTACTCTAGTTAATCGCTCTTGTAAGTCGTTTTAGCTGCTAGAACGATGGTAAAGCCTAATAAAATGTATACTCTGTATAAACAAACCATGCCCTCCCTGCTCCATCTCAATGAAGAATAACACAGTGCAGACGGCTTCAATAAAATGCCATAAAAACACCATAAAAGCTTGTACTCAGCTTGTTAGTGAGCTTATAAACAAATGTTTCAAATACCTCTCTCATCACTGATAACTGGAATTGAATGATTTAAAGACGCTTGGTTTGTACCATTTCAATCAGTTACGAAGCTACTGCTGTGTGAAATTCAGGTGTTTTGGGTCACTTCCGCTTAATTCAACCCTTTCACTCCCAAGAATGCAGACACAAATACATTCATGTTCTAGATTTCAGGGCTAGAGGGGTGAAATGGTTTAGAAATGACCATGATGTTACTATAAAATGTGTGTCGTCAACCTTATTGAAAAGGTTTAAAAGCTCTTGATAATCTTTGAACTAATGTTAATTATTCAAAATAGAATATAAAAACAATTTTAAAGTTTAAAATTGATAACAAATAATTAAAGGGGCATCTGAAGTATTTTCAAGTTTTATCATATCAATCAATCAATGTCTAGATGATTAATTGTTATAAATTTGTTTCTAAAATTATTATTCAATAAGAGTGTCTGAACAAAAGAATAAGTTTCAAAAATTTTTTTTAAATATATGCATTTGCACATTGTTGTATGAAAGTGCATATATTAAAAACAGAACTGAAACCAATCATCATTTAATTATGAGTGTTTGAAAATAACAACTGCAATGATATTTTTGTTTCTTGTGCATTTTTCTATTCAAAACCAGGACATTTGGACAAATGCAAAACAAACAATCACCACTAAATGTTGATAAGCATATCAACACAGGCATGACAGCGATCTGAATACAACAGCTTCCAAGCCACACTTCAGCCACACAGACACTCAAATAACACAATACATCACAAATGATGTGGAAGGCATTGTGCAGGAAAATATCAATGCACATGTGACTCACCATTTACCTTGCTAAAGGTCAAGGTCATACAATTAAGGTGAAGGTTATGTATCCAGTTTCCATCTGTCTCCCATTTTGGCTAGCAATCCATTGTCAAAGAATAATTTTGCAAAATCTCTTTGGATGTTGCTTTGCTTTAAAACAGAGGAAGACTTCTCAACATTTGTGTTTTGTTTCCAGTTAATAAGAAACTACTATGATTTGCATTTGTACATCATTTCTTAGAAAATGAACAAGTTAACTTAATGCCACATAACATATTTGGCTTTTACTTGTAAAACTAAATTTTTTTAAGAATGATTTTTTCAATGTATGGCATATCATTTTAACTCATTAAAGAAATCCTTCTGTTTCAACTAAGCTGTTAGAAGTGCTTTCATGTTACATACCAATCCATAATTTCCTTATTACAAGAGAAAATATTATTTCCTTATTTCATTTTAGCAATTTGAAATTTGAAAATTATTAATAGATGATCACTCCAAGTCCATGAATCATAAATAAGCTTAATGTTATGATTGGGTGATGTCTGAGAGAGTTGTTTATAATTCTTTTAGCTAAAGTAGACCATGAAGACTTGTGAATGTGATTTACCAATTCAAGCAATATAGGTAATGATGTCTGGATGTCAGACTGAAACAAAAGGGAGTTGGTGTAGTAACGAAAGTTGACCTCTTAACAAATAAAAAAGTAGAATAAAAAAGATGAAGCTTATTTTTGGGATTTGAAATTCAAGATCGAAATGATAATCTATTTCTTTTTTTCTTCCTTATTTATGGCCAAAACCAAGTTGTATGGAACTAAGAGGGATCATACATCATAACAATATGGTCTACTGTGGCCATCACTGTTTTGGAGCACTTGTTGATAGCACTTAATTAGTTGGCCAGACACACAATCTGTTTCACAGACACCATCAAATTAAGTGCAGTACCACCAAGGTTTGCCAGTTCCAGGCAATGTTTGCTGGTTTAAATGCAATGCATAGCCAAAATATTGTTGTGGGCTTTCTCCCTGCAATAGTATTAGCATATGTGGTATCAGAGGAAAACTCTTGAAAGCGACGGCAAACCCCAAATCACCTCACCCAATGACCCAAAGAGCCTTACCAAGGCTAGAAAATGGAGGCAAGAATACTTTGAATCAACTCATGTTTGTCAAGGTTTCTAGCAGCCTGTCATAGCAAAACTCCATTTTACAATTTAAAGTAAAAGATTGAAGCCAACCTTTCATAAGTCATACTATGATATATATATGATAGAGAGATCATTTCAGCAATGTAAACAATACACTTTGGAGCGTTCATTCCTTAGCTACACTACATTCTCAAGGTAATTGGTACAGACATTGGTCAAGACAATTTTAGGTTTATGCTTCTATTTTTTTGCTTGAATATTTGTGGTTTCGTAGGAAGTAAGAACAATGAAGACAGCATACAACCCTGCAAAACATTTGTTCAAGATAGTTCAGAGGTAATATGGCTCTTATTCCATACAATCAAGCTTTCAGATTTTTCACTCATGCTCCTATTGTTTTTGTTTTTACAGGAATAATGCAGGCACCAGTGCTCAACTCTGCATTACTCCAACCAAGATTTTAGTATTTCAAAATGAGAAACCTGAAAACTTCTACACAGAAGAGAACATACATGCAAATAAAACCTCACATTTGTTTTACCACAGCTGGGTTGAAGTGACTTGTGGTTTGCTTTGTATTATTGCAAGGACATAATTGCAGGGTCATTGTGACCATGCTAAACAGTTTTCTGTCAAAGTCAGTATTTACAAAGAAAGAAAGCAAACCTCTTGTGGTATTGCCTTACACTAAGGCACTAAATAATTAAACACTGAAAAAGAGTATAACATCAAATCTATGGAGAATCGTCTCAGAAAAATAATGTTCTTCTAAAATGTTGAGTTTAATTTCAAGAGGTCATATTTCAGACAAGGATTAACTTGAGGTTAATTTTTAAGAATCAGAAAAAACATTGTGGCCAGCCAGATGAAGCAAGACGGAACCTTCTGCTGGTGGTGATGTGGAAGCCTGATATGGTTCCCAAGTAGATCTCTGCTTGCTGCTGGTGAAGATAACTGTTACAGCATTGCCTGCTTCACACAGCTTGATCAGTCAGCTGATTGGTAGACTTGCTCTGGCCGTCAAAGCACTATGAATTTGATGCAAAAATTTATAAAACGCTGCACAGACTTCACATGGCAGATTTGCTTAGGCTCTTCAGAAAATCAAACATACATTATCGATCGAGGTGCAATCCACATGCTGAGAGCCTCCTATGATATCAGACGATCATCTTATCTCTGCTGTGAGTGTACTGTATCTACGGAAGCAACTGAGGTTTAGGCAAATGACCAAGAGGGTGAAAGCACTAGATAAGTTATAAGTCGGCAATATTCAGTTCTAGTCATAGTTTACTAGTCATCAATATTATCATAATTATCAGAAGACAATCTTGAATAAAGACTATCTTCAAGTTATTCAGAATTCTGCCTCAGTTCAGTCCATGTGAATCTAGTTCTACTGCTCATATTCATCAGCATCATCATACCCTTCTGAATAAAGGCTAGCTTCTAGATATTCAGAATTCTAGCTGGCCTCGGTTCATGAGTTTCTTGTATATGATCATCATCCAAGACTCCTGAACCAAGGTGATATTCCACTTCCAGATATTGAGAATTCTGGCTGGCTTCAGTCTATAAAGTGAATCTAGTGCTAATGCACATATATATCATCCTCATCAAACACTCCTGAACCAAGGCTATATTCCAGATACTCAGAATTCTTGCTGGGTTCAGTCCATGAAGTGGACCACTGAGAATTATCTGAGGTGCATGCAGATAACCTGGAGGGTGCTAGCACTAGATGTCAGAGCCAGGCCCTGTGTAATGCAAACCCTGCATTCCTACTGCCTCTCCTAACAGTAGAGTTCCTAAACCAACATGGCCACTTGCCCTGGGCTAGTCATTAGTACAGCATCAGGTCTGCTGCATGTTGGGGAGAAGTGTGTACAGAATCTTCATCCTATTATCCTTTCATTGACACCGTTTCTAAACAAACACAACCACTAGTTGCTCCAGTTATTAAACAGTATCAGCCACGTGTGAAGGATAAGGCCCTTATTTCACAGTCTCCTTACTGATAAGGATGTCTTTAACCCATTCTTTATACTCTTACTTACTACAACCTTTGTTGAGGATGCTTTCCGCAAGTATGTCCAGTCATATCTGTACGTCATATCTACCTAAGTTAGAATTAAGTGTACGTAAATTTCAAATTGACTTATTTGACTATAAATATATGTAAAAGACTACATTGTTTACTGTCATTAATGACTACATTTTGCTTCTGCAAATATTAGGGATCTTTGCAATCACATACCCACATCATTATCATTTTCATCATATGAAAGGATGGTGTATGAACATCACGTGTGAATAGACAAGAACATGCTACTTTTGCAATAAGCTGGTGACCTAGAGGTTTTTCTTTTATTTTGTCATTCAAATTGACAAGATAACACTTTCACTCTTGTTACTTTTTAACTTGCGAGCTGATCTGACACACTTGTATTGTCAAGTCAAAGAGTTAATTGTAGTTAAGTCCTCTGGCTCACATACAAAATTATATATACAAATAGTGAACATAATACAAATATCATCTTTCAGTCTTACACTATGTTTGATAAATAACTACAAATAAAGAACAACATTTTTGTTGGACCAACCTTACATAAACTATGTAGAAGTCATAAAGTAAAACACTTAGGAGTTTCAGAAAAATGCCTCATTCCATAAATAATACAAGAAGTGAATCTACATTTTGAATTTTGTAAAGCCAAACGAAAACATTAATCATATTAGTAGTTGTAGTTCATAACATCATTGGCAGTACAATACCATAAACATTTAATACTGAGGGTCTTTATCACCCTAGGACAGTTTTTTGGTTCTCGATATTTTCAAGTAATTGACAGCATATGCCATAACATGGTTGGAAGATAGAAATTTATGGAAAGGTGGTCTTCATAAATCAATGATCAGTAAGAAATATATGGCAACTCTGTTTACACTGTATAAGATCCTAATAGATTTTGGGTAAGTGAGGTTTGGTTTGAAGGGAAACAAAACCCCTGAGTTTTATTTAAGGAAATACAGTAACACATATCATATGCTACATATATACATCTGTTTACTTCACCTGTGAAAACAAGATCTGATGTTGTGCCAATAAAAATCTTATATACTTACATACAATGTTACCATTAGACTATGCTTGAAAATGATTGGATGATTTTCGCTAACTACAGAAATAGATTCATAGTGTCATACCATAATATAAATTACAACATTTAAAAAAAATGAAATGAATTCAAAAGAAAACAGGCTTATTCAAGAAAAGAACATCCTACAGCGAGAATAGTAAAAGACTGAACATTGAACTCCACTGAATGACCTTGTGTAAACAAAGACTTTGCCAAGTAATTGCAGTAATCGACAGTGTAAATTTGTTGCCATCATCAGAAAAGTCCTACTGAATAGAGAAGAAGAGAAGAGCATGCAGGTGCTTCACTCTAAGAGCCATCAATAAAAACATTTTTTTCAACTTCCTAAATTATTAAAAATAGTTTTCTTTCCCTGTTGAAACTGAATCCTAAAGTAAAGAAAATATTTTAATTTGATACAACGTAACACGGAGAATGACAATTATCTCATTGAAATCAGCTCGAAAGTTGTCCCTTGTACTTTGCAGCATTACTTGATCTGACCACGGCTACAATAGAGTTTGTTTCTTATCTTTCAAAAATTGAGATTTATCCAGGTGCTAAATATCTATCTCCCTTCCCTTTAAATTTGAAAACTTATTAGATTGGACAGAGGTGGCAATAAGCTGCTGTTATTTCAAGAGATGATCTTGGGAAGTGTCTTGCTTTTAGGTTTGGTTTCGCTTAATAGTCTGAGAAGTAGGGCACCTCTTCCCGTGTCAAGAGTCCAATCTTTCAGAATTACCCCTGATCATATATTTAGAATTACTTCAGGTGACTGACACAAAGTCTTGCTGACCTCAAAGCAGTGCGGATGACGCCTGAATCCTCACCTGCCTTCAGAATTCATTGAACACCTTTCAAAAGATTTTCTGCTTGGAGTTGAAAAGGTGTCAAATGATCAATAAAAGTTATTTCTGAATGTGCAGCATTGAAGGGGCGGCAGTATTTGGATAATGAGGAGGAACAGAAGACATTTCTACAGTGAAATATGACATCATTTCAAGGGTTTAACTTGTATCCTTTTCATATATCATTCTAATTAATAACCTTGGGTGGATATCAGCTAAGTAAAGGGAAATTGGTTAAGAAATTAATAATAAACTTCTTAAACAGAACATTACATTTTTACAACTACATGTATTCTCATAGTATATGAAAGGTTGACAATGGGGCTGTTGTTTGTACTGACTATACAAATGTTACTGATGGACTTGCCATTGATACATTAATTAACAAAATCTTGAATGCATTTAACAGAGTGAGATATTTCCACAAGCTGTTGACATTTTATTAATTTCACTATGTATCATTCAGTTGAGAAGACTGAGTGATAAAAGGAATGGTAAATTTCTATGACACATAAAGACATCATACACCTATTCATACACCCTCAGGAGTTAACTACAAAGTTCACATATCCAACAAATCAATAAATATGTACAATCAAAAGCTTCTTAGCAAGAAAATTGTATGATTTTCACACTGAAATGTCAGCCATGAGAGAAATCTCCAGAGAAAAGGAAAACTTCTTTGATGATCTCATTATTCAGCGCTACAAAGAAATTGACTGCTTAAAAACATTCAGGTGAATCTGTTATCAAAATTCTTACCTAATATATTATATTTTATCATTAGCAAGTTTAGATATCTGGGCACATACTCAAAAACATTCGACAGGATATATGCTGTACAAAGTGGTAAAATCATGAAAGTACTGATAAATAACTAATTCTAGTTTCGACTCAATAAGCTAAGACAGAAACTCTCCGAAATTAACAAAAAAAAATGTATGTAGTAAAATACCTTGTCTGAACACTAACTTGAAAAGATCATAGGGAAATATAGCATCTGAGAAGTGATTTGTATAAGTTGTGACTCAGTAGAAATTTCTCAATAGATTACAGTTTCACTGAAGGATCTGATTGGATATGATAGCAAAGCACAAAAACCTGCTTTAAGGGTTTTTTTTTCATTTGATATTTCATAAAAAAAAGTAAATTCTTGAGTCAAACAATAGGTTCTGAAAATCCTGATACAGATAATGTATTACAATAATATTACACTAATTTCAGCTTCAGCATAACAAACTAAAAATAGATACAACAACAGATCTATAATACAATACAGTCAGAACCCTAGTTAAGATTAAGAATAGTTTCAAATCCACTTAAACTGAATGCACAATTCGACAGAAAACATCTTGCAACATATATATGTAGCAGAGATCTCAACAATGACATGGCCTAATTTGAACTGTTGACCAGAAAGGAGTAAAGCTATCAAGACATACTTCCACATTGATAAATGAGCAGCTAGTGTACTAACAACTAATTACACAGTGCTAGTGCCATGTTACAAGCTTGTGGTGTAGAAGCTAGAACTCATATGGTTGCCTTTCTCCACCTGCTACACTGGTAACCTGTAATCACTACATCATCTCACCCCATCACTGACAGTCTAACAACTCAACTAGACTTTGGTATAGTTACCAGAACACTCAAATAATTATTTCCAGTGTAGTTGAAAATTACAGGCCTTGTCATATGTCTACCTTATTTTGAATCAATTTGTTTTTTTCTCTTATAAATTACACTAATGATTGCCAGTTTACATTGAATTGAAATTGTTATTTCATATACTTATCAATTTTCTATAAATATTTACAGTATGAGAAAAACATAAAATGTCCCAAAATAAGGGTCTTTTGGATATGAGTTGAATCAAAGAATATCAGACAACTCTTGGTTTGTTAAACATTGTTAATCATTTCAATTATCTTCATGTTTCAAAACACGTTTCTGTGTCATAACATAAAAATAGTTTGAAATGAATTGAAAATTAAGATAAGTATAAACAATTCATTCAGTCATGATGCAGAAGTACCTGTTCTCCTGGGGAAACTCAGTAAGTCTATGTAGGCACTGTGGAGCCTATCTGGCATGACGGGCAGTTATCAAGCAATGATGCTGAGGATTTTGTTACAACCTGCCAACACTATCAGATTTCACCCTGGATTTTATGATTTTGGAGTGTGCCCGGAATCAAAACAATTAGACCCATCAAGCTGACATGACAATGACAGATACAAGACAAGTTGTTTCAATTTCTTCCTGTCTGGGACGAGCTTATATGTCACAATGTATGAATTGCGTCACAATGTAAGAGTTACGTCACAGTGTCAATAAATTATTCATAATTAATATCCCAAAAGAATCATGTCAAGTCCTGCTTTGACTTAACATTTTCAATGAAATATTTTAGTTTTTTTTAATTTTCCAAAAAAGTTCAAATCCTGTAGTCTTTGGTTCGTTTTTCAGAAAAAATGTGGACTCCATTTTATTAAACAAAAACCTAATAAATGAGTAGGCTGCAAAAAAATAGTTACTATTAACCTTTCATCTATTCTTTAGTGTTAGAAATAGTTTGAAAACTGTTAAACAGTTGATTAATGTTTTACATGGCACCAGATGCTGGAAGTCAGAAAGACCACTTTGATTGTGAGATTTTGGATACACTAAGTGTCTACACATCAAAGGGTTTGTCAAAATTTGAGAAAAGCTTATGTGTTCTAACAATGAAATCTGACTTCCAGTTGAGACTACATTTCTTAGTCTATGCTTTCTTTGTTAATAAATTTCTTTCACCAATACTTGAGTACGTATGTTAGATAAAGTTAAAATAAAAGGGCTTACATGCTAATGACATTTATCTGAAATATAGTGAATCTGTAGTAAAAAGGTTAAAAAGGCATTAACTTGTGTGACAAAACTAGAATCTGGTGACATATTTTGTGTCATAGGTGAAAATAGGTCACTTCTATATATTGATAATTCACTGTTGACTCTAATTAGTCGAGAACTATGTACAAGTGCACTGCAGTGCACCGTCTGATATTTCAATAAGAAATATTGATTTTGACACATACAACATTCAATAACAGTCCATTTTATAGCTCAAGATGTTGTTACATGTAACAATAAACACAGTATTGATTTAGCATGCTTGGTAATAGAACTGAGCGACATTTATGGTCTCAAGAATTAGATACCTCAGGGTAAGTACCAATATTGCATTAAAATGTCTTAAAGATAAAAAATCTTAAGTTTGTGGTTTCAGTATATAAACATACATAAATACATTTACATCTGTAATCATATTCTCTTGTCATATCTATGTGAAAAATAAAAATAATTGAATAGATATGTTTCATTATCTAGTTGATATGCATCCATGAATTAATAGTATCTCGAATGTGGATTTCCATTCCATATCATTAGCAACTCTGAAAGAGCATTGTCTAGAACAGACTAAACACAGTAAATGTCAAGTCATCAGATTCTCAAAATGCACATGCATTTCCTTCCCGACCAGCAGTAGGAAAGATCAAGGCTTTTGATAATGTCAGGCTTAAGTGTACATGTGTTCATCCAAATAACACACAAGGAAATCTTAGCCTGTTGGGAGTTTGCGTGTTTGAATGAATCCTCTTTCAACATCTTTCTTTCTGCCTAAATCTAAGATGGTTCCACTATGACCATTTCAATCACGACAATAACTGTAATAACAATGGTTTGTTATCAAATAATATCATATATATGTGACTCTAGAGGACAAAATAATAAAATCAGACCAATAATAGGCTTCTTCAGGTACATCTGCTAAAACACATAACCTTATTATTTGACAAATTACTGTATTAATGAACGTGGATTAATACTTTTCTATTCTGAAAATGAAATAACTACTCTGACATTGGAAGAATGTCATCTCACCAACCTAAGCATTATTATGAAAAAGATGATGAAAGACAACAAACATATAGTAATTTTACATGAGGAAGGACGGAATGAAGGCATACTACGTCATAATTGACTTCACAGCACTACTGTTTGGTTCAGATCATTTTCAACAATAAATAACAGTCTTTCAATAAAAAATAAACATGCACATCAGATGACATATTGTTACATAATACATGTGCAGCTAAATGTTCTTGTGGGTAACATAGCAAGTCTATTGACATGTCAACAAGATGATTCCAATACACACAAACAGAAGCTCAAACCATTTGAATCCAACTTGATCAGCTGATCAAGGCATCACTATAACGAAATTAGGAGACTGTGTACTTTCGGTCACCTGTCAAAATTTGATGAATATATGAACAAAGTGACTTGTTAAAGTCAAGCATATCAACATATTTACCGATTCAATGACCTAATGAGCAAAAACTCGTCACATGCAGGTTCCTGCCAATTCAATCAAAATGCTATGTACCTGTGAGTCAGAGTCGTCAGTAGCAGCAGACTACACAGAAAGATTTGCCTCCGTAATGCACTTCCGAATGACCTCGATTGAGGAAGTATTTCGTGTCTGAGATGCACGAAGAATCGAAAATTTACTTACGGTCTTTCTCATGGTCATATCCAATAATGGCGAAGTAGTCAGCCAAACGAGACATCGCACTAATTCCCCGATTTTACTTTCCAGTTAGGTCGTCCCATCTTTACGTCGCCATTTTGATTCCCTGACTTGAGGGCGCACCGCAGAGCATTTCTCGCATTTCCGGCATATCTGGTACAAGGGAGGCTACTCTTATCATGTCAGCTATCTGGATTTTATTCTGCTTAAAAAACTAATTTTACACGTCATATTCCTATCCAATGACCTGCAAATTTCAAATTTACACTTGATATGAGCATAAAAACAACAACCGATGAATTGAAGTTTAAATGTTTATTGTTCTGAGTTGAATATATTGCCTGCGCAAATAATGTGTTTTTTGTCAAACAATCATTTGTTCATTTTCTCAATCATGATCTTATGCATTCTCTTGATAAATTTTAATGCTAATGTTGTAAATTTTAGTTTTCAAATTTTATCAAGAACATACAACTCATCTTTGGGTAACAAAACAATAATAGCTTAGGTTTAGAGTTTGAAGATATATATTTTTTCGTTTATGTTCATCAATACTAAACACTATATAAAAAGACTATTCCGTTTTAAAAATTCGTCGCATACTTAAACGATTAACCTTATCATGTGTCGAGTACAACAGAGCAAACATATTTTCTTTAGATTGAAAAGAAAAGAAAAGAAAACTTTAGAGTCCTTGAAAGGCATTAGAAAGTGATATAAGTAGAAAAGCAAGTTTGTCGTGATGATAAATTCTTTATTGCGAAAAATATACTCCAAAACGGAATGCATTTTGCTAATAAAGAAGGTATTAGCCAGTTTATTTTCTTTATCTTAAAGAGAGAGTCTTCGTATTTGGATGAATGATACCCGCGACAAGCTATTGTCTCGCCTACCATTTTTAATCATAGTAACATCTTTAGCGGACAGACTCTGAATTATGTTTTATGGTTTAATTGAAAGCATTCAAAAATATTTTTAACCGTGTTACAATACTACAATAGGCCTATGATTATTTTGAAGGAAAAAAATAAGTGTGACATTATCTGCGATTCCGTTGAATAAAAGGTTTCAGATCCGTAAGAGAGTATATGGAAATTGAGCCCTAAGTGACCAAGTATGGCCAAAAGCTTGCAATTAAAAGTTGCAAAGGATCAAGGAAATATCAAAATCATTAGATATTTAGTTAGCTCTACAACTGTTATTCCGAACCATCTTACGCGGACGCGCTGTGAAAAACCCTACAAAAAAGATTCAGTAATGGAAAGTTTGGGATATATGAACGCAGAGTGCTATGTATGCCATCTGACACGTGAAAGATATTTTACGACGCTTCGAGTATTTGCAGTCGCCTTTGAACTAGCTAGAACAGTTTCCACTTCCGCAACATTAAAAAAGCACCACACTAATATGAAACTAAATCAAATCTAAGATAAACAAGTTGAAAGGGGGTCCTATCGGAGTTTTTTTTGTTTGTTAACGAGATTTGAGGGAACATTCTTGTAAATACATCACGATATATAATTACATGATCATTTCTCAAACTAGTTTCAGCAAATCATGCTTACTATTGATTATTTCCTTGCATGAAATAGACAAACTGCAACACTTTGAAAAAAATAGTGCATAGGCCTAACAAAAATACGTTCGATTCACTTTTCGTCTGCGCTCCGAGTATAAAAATCTTGCTGCGAAATGACAAGGCATTTTGTTTTTTAGTTTTAGGATCATTGTATTTGTAGGGGATATTCCAATACATGTATACAGTTGATCTTCGATAATTTGTAACTGCAGCACACCTTTATCACTTTGATAAATGCAAACATGAACTTCTGTCCACCCCCGCCAAATCCATATCTATTATTTTTATCATATATCTTAGATCTACAGTTGAAAGGTTTTGTTATAAACAAAGTAACCTCAATATAAACTATTGAGACGATCCTGCTTATACACATATGTATACACAACATCTCCATAGACTATTGAACAGAGTAATTGCAAGAATTGTTTAGATTAACAAAGCAGAATGTCCATGATGTAGTTTTCGTATTCTGTAAACGAAACAACTTGTTAAGCGTTTTTGGCGAGTTTCATGTTACCAAGACTTTTGGCATTCTCTCACAGGTAGCTCCATCATAAATTCCCATACAACCTCTGTCTTAATACGAAAGTTTCTCGTACTTCCGGCAGTTTCCCCTACCGGCACAATATTGCAACTTAAACTACCTTGCAAAATTTCAACCAATGAACACAACGAATGCATGAATAACATATTTGTTGTCACACAGGCCCGTGTAATGACACAGTCGCAAAATGAAACGTTTGACGACTGAAAGTGCAAGGTGCATTTTCGAATAAAGGTTAGCTGTTGGAAGGCTTACGGAAATAACTTGGGCGATTTGAATAACAACTTTTGAAACTGGGTCGCTGATTTCAAAACTAACTTTAATTGCATCCAATCAGCGTTCTACATGTACATTCCTAGACCAAGAAACTATTCCTCATAAAAGCTATACTGAAGTCGAGGGTGATTTCTTTCCCTAAGTCAAAATCATCTGAATTCCCTTATTAAGCCTGTTTCAATCAAACTATCTTTTATGTACGACGGACAAATATCTATTAATCTTCTAGTGCATTTGTAATTGGTATTGCAGATTTATAGTGATTGTTTATCATGCCAGTCAAACATTAAAAGACCCTCAATCTTTTGATAAGCAAATTTAATCGTGCATCTTAAACGCACTAAGTGCACGCCAATATTTCGTAAACACAACGAATGCACAGATACCACATATCTCTCGATATTACTCACTATCCTCACTCAAGTAATCTACCACGTAAGTTATTTAACAAATATTTACGTTTTCAGGTAGTAAAGTGGATTTTTAAAGGCCGGAAGTATTTAATGTTAGCCTACATTACAACATTGCTATTATAAAACATATTTCATGATTTGTTCTCTGTTCAGAGTTTAGGTAAATTCAATAGCTGCACACAGTACTAGTTCATCCGTTTCCAAGTGTCAATAATTTATCCGTTTTGTGCACAGCTAACCATATATTTTTATATGTCCAAGCTTACAGCGGCTGTCTTAACGTTTTCATTATTGATTGTAGGTAAATTGTAAAGAATGTTTAGTACTTCATTGCATCGAAAGAAAGTTTAAGTGAATGCATAAGTCCTCGTAAACCTTAAAATAGCCAATTTAAACCGTAAAGGCACATACAACAAAGTCAGAGGCTTTGGGTTATAACAGAGGACCAGAAAAACCGTATTTAGAGGTTTTGACAGTGTACGTTCATTGAATTGTAAATATGATCAGTAATTGTAGGATCTTGATCGATTTATGTGTGATGAAGATGCAAGTGTATCGGTATCAAGTAGGTTATTCTGTATGATTATACATGTATCCTCTCCACTTAAAGAGTTAGAGTCATATATGCAAAACTTAATCAATGGTGTCATTTGATCGCGAAGTATCGACTGTTACCAAAAGGACAGATTTTAAAGCTTATTAGTTTTTTTACAGTGACAATATGAAGGTAGAACGTCGCAATTATGATCGAAAACCGGATCGTGGCGCGCGTCAAATAGTCAATAGTAATTTTGGAGACTTACCTAAAACAGCCAGGAGGGCAGTTAGGAATTGATAGCATTTGTTAGGTTATGTAACTAGTATCCATGTATATTGGACGTGATATCCACACCTCTGTGCATTTATAAGGCTGTTTTTAGATTTTCATGGAAAACCAGTATTTTGTCTTTTGGACATGAAAAGTTAAGATGTTTTGATTTTTATATCACCACATTGGACATTTAGGTACGTATCAAAGGTACATAATATATTATGAAAATCACGGAGTGGTTCTTTAAATTCTTACTTAAAACTTCAACTTCCTCAAAAACAACAGGGTATTCCTAACCGCCAAGATCAATCTTCCTCCGCACCAGTTTCTATCACTGGCTAATTTAAACCTTGCTGCAAACCATTCAGAATTCGTGTTTTAAGTGCAGTGCCCTCTTCGGCGAAAAGTTGCAGTTCTCTTATTATTTCTCATTGGATTATCGTGATCCGTCCCAGAAACCTTGGCGAGAAGCGCAGAAAAGTAGGCAAATGCGGAAATGCCTCACTCATTCTCAGATGAAAGGCAAATTCACTGTCCCCTCATCATAACATCGTTGATATTCTTTTTTTGTATCATTGCTTATGTCATGTTCCTTGATGGATTAAAGGAAATAAATATCATTTAGTAAGTAGTATAGTTGTTTCACTAAAACACGATCGAAAACCACGAAAAGTCATGTGCCTTCGCATGGTGTATTGTTTGTTACAAAGATATTACCCTAATTTGGAATGATAGTCAAAACTTTTCAATGTCTTATGATACATAACAATCATGTGTCTTAAAATTCATCAGTTCGAAAGACCATAGCCTTGTAAAAAAAGTTGAGATTCAAAGTACACTTGTCCCTAAATTTCACATCAGATACGTTATGGATTTACTAAAATAATCTACAGAATTAAACCAATGATGCCTAGAAAAATACACCTAATAATTGTGCATATGAGGAATCAATAACTTTTCCAAACATTGTTGACTAGCGACCAGAAAAAATGTGATACGATAAGCTCCCACAGCCATGCCAGTGGGCACGCTGGTTTTCGTCACATACGTTATGCACATTAATGGTTGAGGAACACAGGTTGTGCAAAGTTCATCCTACTCTGGCCTCATCTAGGAAGACCAGTCTTGAACTTAGATATAATTAATGCTTGACATCAGAATGAAAATGGTGAAATCATCGTCAGCTATTTTAATAACATTCATTGATGCATTGGTGCATGATGAACAACAGCTTGCATAACCCGATTGCTGCAAGTTGCCATTTATGATTTTGATCATCTACTTCCGGAATTCATCCAAAGAGAGCATTGTACTGACTTTGATGTTAGGAAAAATCACTCAAAATTGGTAAGTAGGAAGTGTCATCTGATAGAGATTCTATCTCATCTTCAATTCTGGCTGTTTTATGTCAAATTATATGTGAGATATTCATTGAATCTAAATGACAAATTGGAGTATTTTGGGTCATCCATTTTGACCACATGAGACGATTTGTGAGCACAACCTATTTGATGAATACGTAACGTAATTGAGAAACCTATAAATTAGTTGAAAATAATTCTTAACAAGTTATCTTATTTTCAAACACTTTTCTCATGTCGAGTTGCTTCAGATTACATGCTAAGACGTATATTATTTTGTTAGAAACATTGTTAAGCTTCAATGATCACATACCGTATTTAAAGATTACGTCACGTATTTTATGAAACTTTTGTATGGCTTATCTAACTGTTTAAGTTTCTTCTTTGAATTCTTGAACGAAAACAACTGCTTAAAGACAAAAAGCAAACTCCAAGGCAAAAGGCAAAAGGAACACTTGAACTACATGCAGTGTTGTTAAGGCCAGGATGTTCTTTTCAAATATTTGTTCCTGCTACTGTGTAGGATGATTAGTGGTTATGACTTGTGTGACAGTTGGCATCGTTATAATGGTGTCCAGACTGTATCTGAAGTAACATCTGACTCTCCTGAACAGGCCCCTGGACAAGCTCCTGAACCTGATGCTGGACAAGCTCCTGAACAGGCCCCTGGACAAGCTTCTGAACAGGCCCCTGGACAAGCCCCTGAACAGGCCCCTGGACAAGCTCCTGAACCTGATGCTGGACAAGCTCCTGGACCTGCCGCTGGACAAGATCCTAAATCTGCCCCATGACAAGCCCCTGAACAGGCCCCTGGACAAGCTCCTGAACCTGATGCTGGACAAGCTCCTGAACAGGCCCCTGGACAAGCCCCTGAACAGGCCCCTGGACAAGCTCCTGAACCTGATGCTGGACAAGCTCCTGGACCTGCCGCTGGACAAGATCCTAAATCTGCCCGATGACAAGCCCCTGAACAGGCCCCTGGACAAGCTCCTGAACCTGCCGCTGGACAAGATCCTAAATCTGCCCGATGACAAGCCCCTGAACAGGCCCCTGGACAAGCTCCTGAACCTGATGCTGGACAAGCTCCTGGACCTGCCGCTGGACAAGCTCCTGAACCTGATGCTGGAAAAACACCTGGACCTGCTCTTTAGCCATTTCCTGTGCCGTGCATGCCAGCTTTAGAAGATATCTGGCTTCCATGTATGATGGAACATGGTATGTTGGAAGAGTTCTTGAGGTTGACCTAGGAGACTAGCAAGAGTTAAATTATGACTTTGGTTATCAATAGTTCACATCTATTACGTTACGTTTTAACCATTAAAGATTTTCATTCCTATTTTAAGGTTTGTTTTTGTTATATACCCAGACTTATTTAGGGTGTTCATAGATAATGCCCAAGCATTAAGATAATATTATTCGTATTTTAATAAAAGGATTTGCAGCAATAAAGTGGGTTTTGTAGTTATTGTTTTAAAACGTTCTATAAATGTGTTTTGAAATATAGCTTTGTAATAGCGCACAAGTCTCAATGATTAGATATTTTCAGACAAAATTTATTTCCGATCCATAGACCAAACTCTTCTTCTTATAATACACCAATTTAGAATTAATAGTAATTAAAGACGTACATTTCATTTGCAATTGACGCCTTACGTAACGTATCTGACTTGGTTGATTTATACCCATTGTATTGATTACACAAGTGCTCGGTTATAAAATACGATATAGGTCCCTCAAGGAGATATTTGATTATTTCAGATTATAGAGAGTGGCTAATTCAAATGCGGTATACGGATGAATTTTGCCTATTTGCTTTTCAATTTCGATTGATTTTTATTTTCGGTGGTTTCCATAGTAACTTAACTTAGAACTTGGTATCCGGAGCATTGAAACATTAAGCCCGGGAGATCGAAGATTCCTATATGTCGTTACAACCAACCATGTAATAATCACTGCCGCAGAAAAAAAGCGAGACAATGATAGAGTTATGATAGCAATCCGAACACAAAAAGTGTGAATGGATCGGGAGAAGTGGAGATTTTTCTGACGATTCATTCTCGGTTATTGATGATGAGTTAGACCTATCTTGAAGAACCATTAGTATTTTCCTACTGTGACAGAATATGTTTATCCGCGCATGGCATTGCCAATGGCCTGATTGTCTTGTCTTCGTTTGCCTCGGCTCGGTAACGAACTGATTGCGCATACCTTAAATAACATACAAAGATCCCCCGGTCCTCGCATCCGTGCAATGCCAATACTGCTGTTTTATCCTTTGCTGGTTATCGCATAGTAGGCCAATATAAACAAGACAATCAATAAATTACGAAAGTGGCGTCGATATTTATACCCTAATTTGAAATAAAGAATCACAGTCCAATGATTAACCTTTGTGTCGGGGTACATACTATCTGAATGAATAGTGATTTTATATACCTTAAAAATAAATCTGAACTCAATGAAATATATATTTTGTATAGTAAGGCAGTCCATATAGATTAAGAGAATGTGAGTGAATGAGAGACCAGGAAGACAATTCATCTCTCAATGTCTGATGAGATAACAAACGCTTATTTACATTGAATGTGAAACAGGGGTTCGCTTTTCTCTGAGTCCGTTGTGATAACAATTGAATTCTCTTCCCAATTTCAGTAACGCGGGCTGGGAGAAACTTTAAAGGGTAAAGCGGAGAGGGATGACATTGGTAAGATATATCCTGATGTTAATAAATCACAACCCAAAGATAAGGACCAAAATATTTGGTAAATAGAGGATATAAAATGATGTTTGTCAAATACGATGTTTATCTCATCGAGTGGCATGGGCAAAGATGATATTTTTACGAGTGGCACAGCCACGAGTGAAAATATTAACTTTTCACACGCCACGAGATGAGATTGATATCGTATGTGACATACATCATTTAATATTCTATCTATTATATAATTTTAATCTTTAAAAACCGTATTTTTAAAAACGCTCACTGCCTGAGATTGATATTGCCCATGTACACAATTCATAAATTTACCACAACAAACAAGTTTCAAATAACGAAAGCTAAAAACGGTTGCAAAATACAATATATCCCGTAATAAAACCCCGAACATACTTTAAAAAAAACCCCAACAACTTAATAAACGCATTTTGACCATTTCTTTCAAACCTTTTTGTGTCAGCATGAACTTCTGACGAGTTACGATAAAGTATATCGCCACTGAGAAGAGTGACGATAAAGGTTATCGCCACTGTGGCCTAATAGAGGGTATATTTCACTGATAGAATAGAGTATCTCATCCTCAGTTATATAATAAAAAGGATTCATAACTCCATCAATTTTAACACAAGGGCATTAGGCAACATTTACGCTTCAGAATCATAACAAAAAGATCAAGCATACAATTCCAGCCCATTTTTTCGCTTTATATGCTATTTATTTTAATACAGTGCCATACGATGAAACGACTGGGTTATAGAGATGCGAAGTGGGTACATAGTTAAGAAATTTGCACTGCTGCAAACCAACACCCTAATACAAAACCAAACATCCTGACAGGTGTGATGTTTTCTGGAGCCAAAGATCTGGACCGATCTGTTTCCGGTTCCTTTCCTGAAGTTTTATCTGGATCTTCACTTGACGAGGCTTCAATGGTGCTTCCATTGCTTGACAGTAAGTCCTGCCCTTCACATGCCGCAGTCGACGAGACAGTGGTTGTTTGACCAACTGAAATGTTAAAGTGACATAGACTGTCATAGAGTATGTTTGATAATTTGCATCTGGCTTAGATAAATACCAAAAGATCATCTGTCCTAAGAGTAGTTCGAATTATAGACTAACTTGAAGGTTGACCCCTAAAATGCGACAATCATTATGTTTACTTGTTTCAATGTTAATCGTAAAACGCCGTGATATGTTACGAAGTCGTATTTCTACGTGGTTTTTACATAAATACGAGTATATCGATCTACGAAAGATTTGTCTTTCTGTCTGCTGTGAATTAGTTTTCAAAATTTTGTTTGAGCCATTGGCGCACACCATTGTCCTGTTTTCGATCACAAATCACGACTTCAGCTGTTTATTGTCACTAAACTGAACTGCCATGCATCAAAACAGTTATTTTTAGGAACAACCTGTACATCTCGATAACAAAACACCATTAATAAATGACGTAGGTATGTGTATGGATTATATTACTTCCTTATTCTGGGCAGGCTACGTTTCAGCTACTAGCGTCGTTTTCAAGCAAGAATGTGTCATCACTTGCGTAAAATGTACAAAATATTAGCGCATTGCTGCACACATTTTCGGAGGAGATACTTTCAAAAGGCACAAAACGTCGTAGAAGAGTAAAAAAAAACATGCTTAAAATTAATCCTACATCAAAACCAAGTGAGTACGAATTCGTCATTACTTTTCCTTTATAGGTATCGTAGATATAGTTGATATTTTTTTGCATTTGTTTTCAAATAAAAACGTATAAATTGGAATCAATGGAGACAATCTCTTTTTTTGGCAGCTGAGTACTTTACTCTCTTTTAAATTCGAAACGTTACGCCTTTGATGAATTTCAATGTTAAATGAACAATCTAAACAAGCTAATCTCAACACTCCCTTGAAAAGACTTGGATGTAGAGCAGATAATATGTACTCACGCTCCGGAAAGTTCCATTTTGCCCCTATGGTGGAGCTCGAAACAGTGAAGCTATCCACTTGTGCGTCGAATGCAACTTTAAGTTTTTCGGATGAATCGACAGTAGACCCTTCTCCGAATTTCAAAGAGCCATTTCCCCAAGATACCCAAAAGTTCCCAGGTGAGTTGCAAATAGGGTAGCTTCCCAACAGGTTGTCTTTAACTTTACGAGTAGTGTCATTTGCATGCTGCCGGTACCCGATCAAAGTATATATATTTCCTTCGTTTTCATAGTTGATGAGGATTTCGTAATATGGAACACTGTCGGAACCTAGTCGAAAAACCATCCCAGCACGCGCACATGTTTCCAAGGTGAAATGGGCACTGAGTATACCCGGGACAAGAACTTCCTTTTCGGAATTCGGTTCAAGGGTAACCATCAGTGCTTGTCCAACAGAAACTGAAATTGTTAGATTACAATCGTTAGCCGAGACGGAGTATCCCCTATATATTTTTGTTAAAACACATATCTGGCTGATAGATAAACCGAAATAACTACTTTTACTCTTTGATCTGGAATACATTTCAATAAATCGTTCATTCATAAATTCGATTTCAACATAAACTAAAACCAGTAAATATTTGGTATACAACCTTGGACTTAAAAGACAAACATACGAATAAATTTAGGCATTAAATCAATATTTTCTAAAACTTTACCCCCAAGGTATATTTTCGCATTGCATGAAATCATCGGAATTAAAATGGTATCACTAATTCTGACCTCAATCAATCCAGTGGCTGAACTATCCTTTCTTTCCTATTCTTTGTAGTAGGGACTGCGATGCAGTGTCCCGTTATCCATTTAGAATTTTCAATATTGAAAAGAAATAAAAATATTATTCGAAAATCTAAAGGAAAATAACAATACATTAAGATCTTACCAAATCCCGAAAGGAGCACCAAAAGCAGGGGTACCATTATAGCTCTCTGTTGCTTCAAGTGTCCACGATTGTCAGCGATTCATAAACTTTTAACTGAGTTGTCCCCTCCACTTTTATACCAGATCAAAATGGCTATTCTGTTAGATCTTTGCAAATGTGAAGAGATCATATTGTTTTAAGGGACAATCCTCACGGAAGGGTTTGTTTGGAAAGGGAACGAATAGATGTTTGCCATGAAAACTTCTGATGTCTCGGGGTCTTTTGTATTCTGCATTAAACTTAAAGGAACAGTGGCACGTTTTAGTTGGTAAGTGGAGAAATCTCATGAAAACGAAATCTAATGTCTTGTGTTCGCAAAAAGCAGTTTAAATCGAATATACCAATATCGTTTAAGCTATGCGAATCTTCTTTGAGTGGCATTTAAAAGTTGGAAATCAGATAAGAGACGAATATATGGATAACAACTTCTTTATTCTGAGAAAGCGACGTTTCGACACAGCTTCTTGACAACGACACAAGAAGCTGTGTTAAAACGTTGCGTTCTCAGATTGAAGAAGTTGTCATCCATATATTCGTCTCTTAACTATGCGGATCTCCCGACCTCAAATTATTGAAAGGTGTTCACACCAAAATGGACACCAGTGTGTCTTGCTTTATACTTGTATATATATATATATACTCTACAACTACGAGTGATCGGTTTGATCAATGAGAAAATCTATTTGACATAAAATAATTCTACATTTATTCGAGAAAATTTGAAGAAATAAATCTTTAAAAATATAATTGTTGCTGGTAGCGTGTCTGTGAGCGATGAAGTATAATAAATAATTTCGGGTAAGATTGTTACCTGATTAAAAATGAAAGGATTTCAAAATGTCAAACCTTTGGTGTTGATAGTCTCAGTCTTATGAAGATATCAGTAATGTTGTACAGACATGATGTTTTGGATGTCAACTTTTTAATGAGCAAGATTTAATATCTCCAGAAATATTAAATTAAAAATTAATTTTTTTTAATTACTTGAGCGAATAAAGCTTTGAAGGTACACGAAATAACTTAAATGTGATGAATACAAAACTAGAAGAATCAAGATGGTAGGTTAAAAAAATCAAATACTTTAAAATCTATATTCAGAAGGGGGATTTTGTCAGATTAATTAGTGTAGGCTGGATCTCATATGTCTTTATGCCAGTTCATTTGTTAAAATTATGATTTTTCAAAATATTTCAAATTGAGTTTATCTTACACTGCAGTTCACTTCCTTAGTAGGCATACATAATATCATGTTATTTCATTTAGTTTTATCAAGCATATACATTGATCGATACAATGCGGTCAAATAAGTTTTTACCTGGCAAATATGTATGGAATATAATATATATATATATATTAAGATATGAAATGAGTTCGTAGAGGTATACGTAACAGAACTTTTATGTCTTCTGTTAGTAATAAAGTCTTCAAGAATAATATCTTTCGGACCGTTGTTTTCAACCGCATTCCAGTCGAGTCAATATTTTGTAACTTTTATTCCTCGGAATATGTTCCATTTTAACATGACTTGTACGAATGCTTCTGTTTGAAAAAAGGCATCTTCTCTAACAGGATTATAATAAATTCCTAACGCGCCTGATTATCCAATAAGTAACTGCTAAATGGCGATTGTAAAGAAAAGAAGTTTACGGTGAAGATTGTCGGAACAAAAATATCTCATGGGGCTGTTTTGAAGTTTTTCCTCAAACTCAAGATCAGACTTGATCAGCACAGAAGCTGCAAAGTTAAATGCACGATCTCCCATAATGACCTTGTAATAATAACTTGTAACCACGTTAATGATTGAGCTAGTAAGTAATTACTTGCAATTTCGAAAATCCTTACGGCTTCACTTTTGTAAACCATTTAAAAGATGGATGGTCCACAGTGTTTTACTTGCTTTATACCATATATTTCAGTTTCTCATTCTTGATATATTGACCACTTAGGAAATATGATCTTCTTGAGTTAATGGCATAGTTTGTACATATCCAATTAAACCAATTTGACTATTTTGATGCCCTCTACTCTCCTATCTTCAAACTTTGATTGCGGTGAAGGTCCTGCATTGTTTCCACATGCCCGACGACATACTTTTCTTATGTCATTTCATGTCATGTTGTTTTACAACTTGTCATAGATTTATAGTTCTCAAGCTAGATGAAGCAAACTGTCATATAGTGCGTCCTGGGGTCCGTAGTGACGAATTATTACATTTACTACAACTAAATTGTAAAGTTCTAGACACCAAAATGTTTTTTAATTGTTGATGTTTTATTTGATGACTGAATTGGTATATCAGATGAAAAAACAAACAGATACAGGTTCACTTAACTAAGATTTCTTAGTTATTAATCAGAAACTAAGACATGAACTGTTAAAAATGAAAATCGTTTACAGATTTAAAGCCAGATTTGACAATGGCCATGTTCATGTCCTTCAATTGGTTATTATATGAAATCATTTCAATTTTTATTTTTAAAAATTGGCTAATAATAAGCAGTAAACTCTTTGAATCTATAAATAAATTTTAGTGGTTGCAAAGCCACCCACGATTACATACAGCAACCCCCTTAATGATCTGAAGGTTTCAGAAGCCGAAGATTTTGACATGGTGTCATTGTCCTGTTCACCGGTAGAGGTCGTGCTTGAGTTTGCGCCAAGTCCTGTACTTGTTGTATCATCTGATGTCTTTGTACTTGTTTGTATTTTGTCATTTGTTGTACTAGCACTGGTTGTACTAGACGTTGTAGCTGCAGTGGTCGTCGTAGTGGTTGGTTCAGGAACTAAAATTTAGATAAAAATAATGTAAACATATGGTGTAAATGGCGCTGGATACAAAGCTAAATTTTCAGACTTGAGATACCGGCATGAATTTGGATAAAAGTTCAAGGAAACTGAGATATGATATATGGCCCTGTAAACAAGATTTTTCTCTCAATGGAATAAAATTGCCGTTATTGTGACTTACTTGAATAACAGCCCAGAGAAACGACGCCATTTAAGGAATGTCCGCAATAAATTGTGTAGTCGATCATATTTTCACATGAAAGATGATAGGTTGTTAGCACCAATTTCAATTGCAGATTCAGTACTAGTTGAATAAGTGATTCGTAACTGATATGTCAAGTATGGCTTTCCAACTTAAAATGAGCATAATCAGAAAAACATTCATGTTCAGGCGTTTTCCACTTCAAATTGAATTCAATCCAAAGAACTACGTGAAAAAATATTTTTTTTAGTATTGGTTTTCGTACGCAGTGAGAAGAAACATCAATAAATACTCAGCCAATATTGTTATTCGTCTAGGTGTATTAGAACCTGAGAAAGTTTGTCGCCATTGGCACCTGAGCATTAGGTTTAATAAGTGAAGTTCCTATAAAATCGACCAGAAAATAGAAAGCTCGGGCAACTGCAAAACAGCTAAAGCTGTTTAAAAGACCATGGTTAGCAGTTCTTCTTATGTTCTCTTTTTGATAACTGATTTCTGCAATTTCTGCACATTCTAGTTGACAGAGGATAGAGATTTTAAATCTTCTAGCAAAATATATTGTTTCATTTTTTATATGGATTCCAATATCAAATACATTTGATGATGTATATTTTCGTCACTTTATTTCCCTCAAATGGATAAGAAAGAAGACACGTAGCTATATAAACTTAGGATAATCCACACACCTTGAGGAAAGTCCCATGTTGCCAAATCGTCGTAGGTTTTAATAGTGAAGTTTTCCACTTGGCCAGTGTAACTAACTTCAACTGTTGTGAGTGTATCCACGACAGATCCTTCCCCAAACTTCAAGAAGCCTCTCCCCCAGGACACCCAGAAAGTCCCGGGGTCGGTACAGATAGGGAAGCTTACTGAGGAGTAGTCGACAGTTGAAGATTGTTCATCCGTTCGAGTTCGGTAGCCGATCAATGTATAAACAACTCCCTCATAATTGTAGTTAAGAGTTATTTGGTAATTCGGAACACTGTCAGAACCTTCTCGAAATATCATCCCAGCAGCTCCGCATGTTTCCAAATTAAAATGGGTACTGGTCATCCCCGAGACTGGAACTGCCGTTGTTGAGTTTGGCCCCAGGGTCACCAGCAGTGCCTTTCCTTCAGAAGCTGAAAGTGTTAAAGAAACGTTATGATTTGGCATTTACATATCCCTGTTAAACTCATCATTGAGTTAAAATGAATCAGTCATTGAATCGACTCGATCATATCTGAAAACACGCTTTTGAGCAGCAGTTTACGAATAGTTATCACGCAATGTACAGCTTGCCAGAACAGTAAATGTTTTTGTCAATGCAGTTAAATCAATTACTAAGGTGACAAAAAGTAAACGATTAGATGAGATTTGAATTAAAAACCTGTTAAACTGAATGCATGGAAATTTTCTTGAGAATTGTGAGAATATTTTATTTAAGAGTGTCCTGTTAGCCATTTTAGAGCATCGTGCATTGCCATAACCATAGTCTTACTTTGAATTCTATCCTATAACTAAATTCTTCACCCCCAATACCTGAAGCTGACTCCCGTTCATGTTTGGAAGTAGCCTGCTACTAGTTGTATGCTTCATGCATTGCATAAACTGAATCGATGTTGATACTAATGTTTAATGTTTTTTCTTACCCAATTAGTTACAAAATTACCTATATGGAGTTAATAAAAACATTTGGAATTGTTTGTGAAAAGTATTCACTCCAAAAATTATAAATTCATACAGAATTATTTTGTTTTATTTCTATATCGAATTAATAAAACATTTGAAATTGTTTGTTAATAGTATTCATTGCCGGAAAAAATATTAAATTATACACAGTTGTTTTTGTAGCACAATCACCGGACACTTCGTAAGATTCAACAAGAAGACGAGACGTAGATTTTCTTGGCTTTTATTTCTTTTAAGTACTTTTGACCAATCTGACTGTCGATCCTTCCAGCCCTCTTTCCCTGGGCGTCGTGAAGCGTCCTTTCTCACATGTCTGACTGTGGCTGTCACTAGCCCATGGTCGGGTGCTGGCTGAGACTCAACGCCCTCTCCAGGACAATGGCTGAGAATGAACTTTCTTTCTTAAGACAAACCTGGGTCTTAAATACCCACAGACTCGGTTATCAACACAATGTCACTTGACAACCGCTTATGGATTATTTCTTAGGGATTACTTGGGGATGGGATTAGCAGTTTATAACATACGTTTCATAACAACAATGTTACACTACTCCATCACCAAACAAGAAATATTGATAAAGATTTCTTCGCTCCCTTTGCCCAGGATAAAAACATTATAAATCTACAAATATATGTACATAATAAACATACAGCAATTATTTTTGCTAACTATTATTTGTTAACAAGAACTTGTATATACATACTTGGACTTAGACGTCCATTGATAACAATTCAAAGCGCACAAATACATCATGATATCATTATACATACGAGAGAATATACATCACTGCGCATAAAAACAAATTTCCATTATGTAACAAATTTCCATTATTTGAAAACAAAGTCATCACATGGTGAGATAGGGTTCGAAGAGTCTTGGTTCAGTCCTGGTAAACGTAGCCCACCGTCGGGTACAGCTGAATTCCCACTGTTTCCCAGAAACATTGGTCATCCTACATGGAGGCACAGATGCATTCCATCTACTGACGTTCCCCACGTCCCCTTATTATTGCCTTGAATAAATCACTAAAGAGAGCTAATGTATCTGACCGTCCCAAATAATTACTTTTAAGCTTTAATCTCTTTAATCCAAGGAATTAAAGCCTGCAGTTAACCATAGCCTTTGCGTTGTGATTTTCTATTTTTTTTTGACAAGGGTTACATAATTACACTACAACCATAAACAAACTACCCCCTTTCTAGAAATTTCTAGAACGTATCTAGAACGTATCTAGAAACTTTCTAGAACGGATCTAGAAACTTTCTAGAACGGATCTAGAAACTTTCTAGAAACTTTCTAGAACGTATCTAGAAAATTTCTAGAAATTTCTAGAAATTTCGAGTTTTTATTTTTTGAGAGATATTCAAATAATTTTAATTTTTTCTGAAACTGTATGTTAACTTTTGCACAGTTTGAAAAGATGAACTGCTTATGTTAATTAGGAAAGAAGATATTCAGTGTTCAAGTTTCCCTCCTCTACAACGCATCCTCATTATAACGCTACGCATTGCTTACGCGCTAATGAGCTGTAACGCGTCTGGTCTTGCATTAAGAATTGGTTGCATTGGCATATGCAATGTGTTTGACAATTTCTATGGTTGTAATTGATTGTTTATTGCTTATTGTTTATCTCATATCTTGATATTAAAGTTGGTATATCTGAGATAGTAAACCCCTGCTGTTAATATTGATCGTTAACTCATGTCAACAACTTAAGTCAGCGTACAGCTTTGCCTTCAAAATTGTTTTGATTAGGTTTATAATCAAAGCCCTTTATCACCTCAGAGAAAACGTACGTACTATCTATCTAAGTCTTCTATTTTTATTTCATTTACGTCAAATGCATTGATCTTTCTTATATACAAAAGGAATTAGTAAATTACGTTTCTCTCTCAGTTCGTAATATTCAATATGTAAACTTAACATAAGTGCAAAGAAACGTTTTAAATAAATAGGTGAATGAGATAAAAAAAAATTCAAAAAACCATTCTTGTTGGTTTAATAAAGGACATATTTGAAGTAAATATGCAAATAAAAAATACCCTCGTTTCTTCAAAGACTTACATATTATAATTGAATTGGTTATAGGGGGATTGACTAATGCAAAGAACCTCTGCTTGCTCTCCAGGTAATGAAAAGATTGTAAGAGTTAGTTCTCTGTCTCTACATGAAAATATGAAGGCAACATTTACACGTTATAATGACTTATCGGAATGTTGAGAAAAAAGGGTTTTCTAGGTCTAAGCACGCATGCGCTTTTGACGTTTTATTCAATCATGAAAGCATTCGCAGTTTTAACTAAGCAATTGTCGTCGGTCACATCAACTTGTCGCCCTTCTAGTTTGTCTTAAGCTTTTCTTTTCCCTCGCCGTCATCTTTGTTTATAGTGTGCGCGCTTACTACATGTACGACTACAATGCTTTGGACCTGACAATAGTAAACTCGAACTATATTCAGACTGTTGAAACACCGTTACTAATTTGTTCAATTTATCGGCTCAATTGGGGTTGACTAAATTACAAACAAATTATGTGCATGTCTTTCTACGGATAATCTTAGGAAGTATATTTTAATTTGTAGAAGATGAAGGTACGCTCATCCTTGTCGCGTCGTATTATCTGACAACATAATTATAAGAGCCATGCCGATGTCCACTCACACAGTGAGTAGAGCGTCACAGTAATTCTCCAAGGTGTATGTTTATATACTGAGTAGTGAAACACTGTGACAACATATTCAAGATTCGATCAAAATAATGTAGAATTGTTTCATTATCCATGGTATGGTGTAAAGGTTTAAACATATTTTTATTCCAAGAGTGTGTTTGCTTCATAAACTTTTTTTTGAGAGACGGTATATCAGATTTCCTCCATGCTATAAGCTTGTTAGTAATACTG
This sequence comes from Phorcus lineatus, assembly GCA_921293015.1. NCBI lineage: Eukaryota > Metazoa > Mollusca > Gastropoda > Trochida > Trochidae > Phorcus > Phorcus lineatus. The sequence goes on from OV121096.1 coordinate 39,635,721, forward strand.
AGTAGTAACGGATTGGAACAACAAACATTTGGATAAAACAATTGATCTTTAGTATGGAAACTATATATTTATGTGTAAACTTTTATCAATTATCAAACTAGTTTAAATAGCGAACAATATCTTTTGCTGTTTTAAGTTCGTCGTGGGGTGTTTATATTCTATAAATGCAGTAAATCTCCCAAATTCCCAAATTTTGCTATTTTTATGTTTTCATTGATATATGAAAAACGGCCATATAAATGTCAGGACGTCGACATTCTGCATACATTTTACAAGTGTTGTAGTTAAAAGTCCTAATTAATCATGCCAATCAATATTTACATTGGTGTTTGATGTAAATAGGTTTTAAAAATTACGTTTGAATCATTGACGCGCGTCACTGTCCAGTTATCGATCACAAGTCAAAGATTTAACCTATTTTATTGTCACTATACTTAACTCATAAGCACTAAGATGCTAATTTTTGGAAACAACCATCCCTTCTTGATAAAATAACACTATATATGAAGTTTGGCATATTTGACTCTAACAACATACTGTGTGGTCCTTTAACTGTTCAACGTTTTACAGTTCTGCATTTGGAGCTATGCCAAACAGAGAGATACAAAACTGAACGAAACAAATCACTTATATAACGTACTGTAAATGATCATTATGGTTCACCTTCATTTCCTACTTGACCTTTATGTAACAAGAAAACTATGAAGACTTTATAGTTCTTGACATTGCTAGACAATTTCCGTTCGTTTCTCATCCCCACAATTACAATTTAATATGTTACAAATCAATAATGTTTTCAACTATAACGGCATTTTATGTCCATGTGTTTAAAGATATATATCAGTTTGTATTATAATTTAATAACAACTCAGTCATATTGACATGTACGCAGTTTTATGTTATTCACATATTTATATGCATTTAATTATATAAGAAAACAACATAGAGATAATCATTTTACTGTCGATGGTTTCTGCGTATTGATAGGAACAAAGTAGAAATTACATTCCTTTTCCCCTTACGATTTCATGTAGAACAATGGATTCAGATGTATAACCACTTTACTGGTAACGTCGGTGTTAGTTATCTACATAAGAATATGACATGTTTTGTAAGTTTTCAAACAGTCATTTTAAAGTGACACAGAGTATGTTTTATGATTTTTCATAACACAGATAATAGCTGAAAGACCATGGGTCCTTCGTGCGGTTCTAATCATTCATTTTTATCTCTAAAACGCCAAAATCAAGGAATGTTTTCCTGTTTTTAAATTTGGAAACGGCAATATGACTTTTTGGTCACATTTACATGTTCATTACTCAACACTTATTAAACACTACAAAAACATATTTGTATTTTTGTCTGTTGTAAATAAGTTTCCAAAAAAACGTTTTGCTCAATGTCGCACGCCATTGTCCGTTTTTCATCACACCTTACGACTGAAAACTGCTTATTGTCGCTATACTTAACTGATAAACATCGGGTTGCTGAATTTCATAATCCACCACTACTTATCGATACAATTAACACCATTTATAAAGTTTGACATATAACTTTTTATGTGCCCCTTTAACCAAAAAGGAAATCAACAAGGCATAGCGTCAGTACTATCATGTAACTTGTGAGTTTAAGTTTAAGTTTGTTCGACTGTGTAAGTTATGGCGAAAAACAAACATATAAAGTCGTCAAATACCTAACGGGATTTATCAAGCCTTACTATCTCTTTCACTCTTTCAAATACGAAAGATTTTTAAAGGAATGATGACGAGTAACTGCAATAATAATTATTGTTTTACGTGCAATGTACTCAGTGAACCGTATCTCCCTAACAGGCGGAGTGTACGGAGAAGCGTAACCTGGAAAGAATATGTCGTAATTTCAAAGGATTCAGTTTGAATTAACAGTGTATTCTACAATACACAAACGGGCTGCCGAGACATAGACGTGAATGCTCATCTTTTTCTGCAGACTAAAACGCCTAATCATGTTACGAAATTCAGTCTACGACAGGGGACATATCTTTTACCATTGGACGGTAGAGGCTGCAGTTTTAAACACATTAATCATATTAAAAGTAATATAATTCGTGATATATAAAATCAAAATTAACGAACACACGGCGTATTTGACTTTCTGCAGAATCAAACCATACAAAGTTACTTGGAACGATGAATGAACAGTTGTTGAACTTTCATAGCTGTCATGTCTATCTTCGACATCTTTAAATTAAAACGGTTATTAATAACGAAACATACTAAAACGTCGAATGGATAATTTTCTTATAACCGTGTATTTCCACGACGGACAAGACTCCGTTCAGTGTATCTAGCGTCAAATGGTGTTGCATGTAACGGGGTGGACGATATAAGAGAGTGTCAGCGTGAGTGGCAGCGGAGTTGACAAATTGAGCCTAAACAAAATCATGAAAGACTAAAGCATGGAAATATATATCCAAAAGCCGTTACCGATAAAAACGACTGTTATTTTTTGTCATCAGCGGTGTTGCACCGACAAATCTTGAAACAACGTTAGCGTTATGTAAATCTCGTTTAATGAGAGAGTGTTTTAACTGTACCGACTGTGTTGAAGATGAGATGCTTGTTTTTATTGAAACATTTTTATTTGTGAAAATGTACAATTCATGAATTGATTGTCCAACAAGCTCCAAGGTGCTTATTTTGGCATCATTCCCCTAGCCCCCGTTCCTCTAGACCCCTGTTGTTACAAGCCACTCTGAAGCAATTACATATGAGAAAGAATATAAAATTTTGTGATAGTCACACGCATCTAATTGCGATCATAGGTTCAAATAAAGTGGTTATGCATAAATAACATTTCGCTTGTTTGGCAGTCATTATGAAATGTCAAATCGATCATATTTCATTACGTATGATGAATAGAATTCAACAATCTAGTAATGAGAGCGATGTACATCCCCGTAGTACAGTTTATATACTTAATTCTTTCAGATAAAAGAAAGATTTCTGTCTTTAATCTATGTACTTTTGGCATGTGAAGAAATAGTGAACAGCGTTTTCGACTGGGTGACCACATGCAGGAACAGGTCTGGCTTTCTATGATATGTCTGTTATACTTATCAGCGTTCAAGTCACCACAGCGGCCGAGAGTGGATAATCTAGCAAATTCATTTACATTAACAATTTTACTGCCAGGAGTTAAATAATTCCATACTTTTGTGTCAGGAAAAACGTTCTTGCATTTAACGATGTCCTACATTTACTGTTCGAACGGATTAATTTTCTCTGAGTTTGTCGTTATTGTTAGGTGTTGTAGGTTACATAGATATGTAGGCGCGGTATTATTCTTCCTTTTGAAGAACGTTGTCAATTTAGACATGTCAACGTTCCGACAGGTTGTTCATAAATACTGTTTGGCGATCCATCGAATTGCACTTGTGTGATTTTGTGCCGATCGGTAGAATATATATACACTGGGAAAAGCTTAGTTCAATAACGAGCGTTAAGCGGGTTGTGAGAAGATGTTATTTTTTAACTGGGCACCTAAAAGTTCACCTCATACACTCGTAAACAAATAAAACAGTCTTAGAGAGGAAGTGAATTGACAATGTTTATTCCAGCTCGTCAACTGAAGACACGGGAGAAGAGCGAGATTACAGTTAATGTTTTGTCCAGACTTTCCGAGTACTATATAACTTCCTTGAAGTGCTATAAACTACGTATGTCGGCGATCTCTTACATAATATCTTTATTATCATTTCCCGTTCCGAGACAGCTGTGTTTTATTGCTGTACGCCTCGCTGGCTGGTTGATTAATTAGATAACATCATTGTTGAATGAAGCTTAACCGGTTCGTTCATGCATGGTTAGTGTCTGATAAACTAGGTGGAATACGATACCGTACCTATGACAAAATGTAAATTATGCGGTTTTTATTATGTTAATTTTAAACCAACAATATATTTAATTTCATTATCTTATAAATGTCAAAAGCATGTATCCATCTACGTTGAATTGACGAAAAAATAAATAACGATAAGTCAATCCAGCATTAGGACGAGATAATGTTTATTGTACTTTTACTGAATTGAATCTATCATTAATGATGGCACAGAACGTTGGTGCCCCTTTCTCTGTAATAATGGTAAATACGTTAACCGGCACTGCCAGGTTTGTAAATATCATTTTTAAGTATTTCTTTGATCCATTGATGATCAGAAACCCATATCGGAACGCATGACGCTCGGGGTGAATCCCCTGTCGATAGTAATGAAATAATGACAATTTTAAATCAATCTTCGATTGTATCATCATGAGATTGCCCTTAAAATTTTCACTGATAAATAGTTAATTCAAATGCGATTTTATACACAGTAATGTAAGAAACACTGAACCAGACCTTTCATAACAGCTGTCTTTAAAACATGTTAAAGATAACTTTGTATATATGTATGACTTTATGTTGTAAACATAACATACACATTATTAATTTAGCGTAATCACTATTTTAATTTGGCCACTTGCAGTACATTGTCTTGAGAGTTGTTTTGATTTATTAACAAGCTTGTTCACCATTCCCATGCCGTTTTTATATGTAATAAAAAGTTTATCCATCAAGTGATAATGTTATATTGCGGAACAATTGTTCTACTTCGCGCATTATATAAAAAAACAATTTATGTAGGCACACTTACATTTCATGCTTCTTTTACAAAACCTCGCATTTTTAAGTTGGTTAGCGTAGGCATTTTCCTTTTAGTATTGAATGATAAAAACATCTTATGTTAAGCAGTTTTCTTTAGGTTTTAGGACTTTTTAAGGATTGCATAGAAGTAATCACAACTAGGATTCTCTATCATAATATAATCTTTTCATATTCGACTTGGGTGTGGTGACCTTAATAGATTATACTAGATTTATAGGTGACAGTGGCTATCACTTTGAAAACGCCTTACATTTCTTCATCACCTGTCCAAATGTTGATGACATAAGACTAAAGACATATTTCTTTCAAAAAGGGTTTAATCTGTCGTCAATTCTAGTTGGTCACCCGGGCTCATCACAAGAGGCTAACCAAGGACTTTTGAAATCTGTTAATAACTGTATAACTTTATCAAAAAGATTTTCGGAATTCAACAAACGTTTTCCTATGTGCCCTGCCTAGCTGAAACAATCAAACAACATGTAGTTATGTAGTTATCAGCGGTATGAAATAAGTTTGTAAATTTGTATTGTTTCATTGAAAAGTGTCTAATATAATCATGCATCTATAGTGTCCTGCTTACTGTATGTATGTATTCATTCGTCCATATGTACGTCACTTTTTATGTTATAGTATATTTGTTAAGAAGGGATATTTATATAATGAAATAAAATATGTTTAAACCATGATAGAATTCATGTAGTGACAGATTTACACATGTCCCCAATGCCTCTTCCTTTATAAGCTCGCATACATTATTTATAAAAAGGCAATCGCATTGTATATAAGTTATGTCAACTATAATTACTTATTTTATTAATGCTTTATTGCAAAGTTATATATTACATGTAAGTTTTATATTGAACGACAACAAAAACCAACAACATGCTTCGGAACATCTTGAAGACGAGCGATCGAATTAGTGCTGATCAGTGAGGTGCTAATATACGAAGTGCGCTATATATAGACAGCGGTAAGAGGAGCGTTAAAACGAGGAAAATTTAAAGTTCAATATTAAATATCTCTCTTTCTATTGATGCAATCTTGTTCAAAATTTCACAATAGGCAAAGTAAACATGAGGATTTTGAATCAGGTTATAATTTTTGAATATTTTGAAAAGAGTAAAAACTCGAAATTTCTAGAAATTTCTAGAAAGTTTCTAGATACGTTCTAGAAAGTTTCTAGTTACGTTCTAGAAAGTTTCTAGATACGTTCTAGAAAGTTTCTAGTGCGTATCTAGTGTGTTTCTAGTGTGTTTCTAGATACGGGGTATGTTTCTTTATTGCTGTACTGTAGTTCCATCTCAGAAAACCTTAACCCCACCGTTGCCTAACCTACTGCTTGATAGGATATTGTTTGTCTATCCTTGGCCTTCAGACCCCGGGCTTATCCACAAGAGGACTATCCCTCTAATCCGGTCTGTAAATCAAGGCCATTCAAGTCAATTTAGGGCAGGAGCTTCGTCTCGGGTTACAACATTATATGCCCGTCTGCTCGGTCTGAGCTTCATCCAATTGGATGACCCGCGGGCTTACCATATAATGTACCCGTCCACTCGTCTACCACTCTCTCAGACTTTAGGATTTCCAAACTTCATCTTAATCTAAGCCTTCCCCATGACCTTTGCTTATGTAAATCAACAGTGTAACATAGTTGTTATGAAACGTATGTTGTATTTTGTTTAATTCCTATATCGAATTCTTAAAACATTTTGGAATTGTTTGTTAAAAGATTCATTCAAAAAATATTAATTTATACAGAATTGTTTTATTTTATGCACAAAATATGTTCTCAAGTATTTTCATTTTTGAGTCCCAAGTTACAGGCTTTATTCTAAAGAGTTACCCTACTCATAAACTGCATAACGTCTGATATACCATATTCTAACCAACTAACTTACTAAGGTATTTGGTATCACAGTGATACGTTGGTCATAGCAGCACAAACTCTGAATGAATATAAAACTGCTCGTGGCAACATATTCATTGTCTCATTGAACTTAAGAATATTTAGTAACCCTCCTCTCTCCTGATCTTTGACAATATATTTTTGATGCAACGCAAATTAATAAAAGTTTGAATTTAAAAGTGTTTGTTCGGTAATTTGAAAATCTGATAGATAAAAGTCTTACCATATTCCAAAAGTAACAACAATAACAGAGGTTCCATTCTGGCTGTTTTCTGTTACAAGATTCGAGGACTCTCACATACTGCCCAAGACTGAATACTGCTGTCCAGTTCAACTGTATATAAGTAGTTAAGAAATCATAGTTTACATGACCACTATGTGTTTGATCTTTTTAAATGTATAGAGATAATTATGGTATTGACCCTGTGGGTTCTTAGGAAGTTAGTACATCAAAGATTTCAGTAGCTTAGGAAAGATGCCGTTTAACGATTTGTGGTCAATAATGTTTTATAGGCATGACACTCGTCGAAATGCTTGCATGCAACATCTGGGAGATACTATTTGAATGTTGTACATAGCATGCGTGTGAGAAATTAGGGGGAAATGTATACTCGTGAGGAAAACTGATTTTCTACTATCTTCAAACTGTTCTTGGACTGACCGTATACTATTAAGATGTTGCAGATTGTCTCTGAGTAGTTAACGATATATAAATGTTCGTGATGAAAATAGTTTATTTTCTTCGACAACTTTTCCTTTGATTGACCATATACTATTTAGACGTTGTAGATAACAATAGATAAATGAATTGAAAAATATTAGTGAAGAACATAATTTTTAAATAAATTCTTCTTGGACTAAAATGAGAAGATTCTAGAACTAAAGATCACTAGTGTTGCACGTCCAAGTTATAGCGATCGTTTAAAGGGGCACAGAGTACATTGTTGGCTCAAATATGTCACACTTAAATGGTGTTATTTCATCAGGAATAGTGGTTGTTTCTGAAAATTAACATCTTAATGCTTATCAGTTAGCATAGTGACAATAAGCACGAAAAATGTCGAGATTAATTTATGATCGAAAACCGGACAGTGGCGAATGCCAAAGACTCAAACGTAATTTTGGAAAAAAATTATAGTATGCACAGCGAGCAATTTAGGTTGATATTGATTAGTAGGTCATTTAACTAATTTACATGTAAATGGGACGCAGAATTTCGACTCCTTTCCATTGCCTTTATATGGCCGATTTTAATTTACAATCGAAAACAAGAAAATCTCATCATTTTGGCATTTGAGAGACAGATATGCAACTTTTGAAAAGCGATTCGTAATTAACACAGGTCATATGATATTTTGGCTCTATTGAAGCCACATACAAAATCAATGAAACATACTATGTGTCACTTTAACATGATAATGGCGCATGTTTGTGTGTTAGATCTCTTCCTCATGAATCTATAACCTATGAAATTTTAAAATAAAAAACGAGTGTCATGTTTTCCAGAATCCAGATGTGTCGCATATCCGATGGGTGTTCATTAAATTTTCAATAGATGCATTTACACGTGTTGTACCCAAAGCAACTGCGCGATACAAGCCACGGAGAACTCCTTAGCACAGTTATTCAACTTACTGTAGAACATTACAAATAAAATTATAAATATTGGTTTGATGATATGATTATTTTTTCTTACAGTAAATTCCATAATTACGGATATTTTGTTGTTATAAAGAACTTGACTTCGCTTAAGGTTTTTATTTATTTAATAGAATGTATATACATAAATATGATGCATAACATTTCAAATACGTGATAGTATTAGTTAAAGATATTAAATCTGATAAAACAGTGCATTCGTTCTTTAAAAGTCAAATTTGTGTTCATAAAATATTTGTTGGATTCAAAACTTTAATAACATTTTAACATACATAAGACATGATTTGTGAAAAGAAAGTTTCCTTGATGACTATCGAATTCATTAGAATGTAGACTTTAATGAAGAGCTGGTTTGAATAAATTGAACTGGAAACCGTTTTTGACAAATGACTAAGATGTCTAAGTTGTTTAATAGTTCAAAATGTTGATTGGGATTTTTTATGTAAACGAAAAATGTAGATGAAATGTCTATAAAATATTACCTTCTACATAAAAACAAATACTTAAGCGTGTCTTTTTTAAAGATATTGATTTGAAAAGGTTATCAAAATTAGCTTAAGAAGCTTCGTTTTAATCAACTTTTATATGATAATAAAACAACAATATGAAACATTTAAAACGAGTTAACGATGCGCTCATAAAATATTAACTTTTCCCCGTTGTCAAATACATGACTGAAATTGATGTTCAACTTTAAAGGCTTATACATGTACGTTATGGTGGTAAATTTGATAAAGGAAGGACAGCCGTTAATATTTCTCAAAATGGGGAAATTCAAACAAAATATTGCTTGTAATTACGTAAAATTTCACTATACGTTGTTGGTGTTTTTATCAACTTCTTCAAGGGAGTTAGTCGCTTACGGATAACTGACTCTTATAATAAGTATGGCTAAAAAATGATCTTTTATGACCCATATGTATTCTTGTATAATCATTGAATCATTTACCTGCAAGTCTACTTTCCTTATTGGCCATTCATGCTTCTTCTCAGCATTGAAATGGAATAAAGTAGATTTCGTCAAATGAGATGTATCAATTTTTTGTCCAATGAAAACTTAATTCTCACAAAAGTCAAAACTTACATGTGTAATTGGTATAGTAATTTTGCGAAAGAAAAGTGTCTTTTTTATTTGCCTTTTTGCTTTTTTCTGGACATAACCGCACATTCTCATAAAAATATTATCGATTTCTAAAAATGTCTGCACATGAGAGTGTACAAAAACAAGTCACTTGATGAGATTATTTTTGTCCAAATTAGGTATGTTTCCTTTGATATCGAAGTTTCTTACTCTGCTTTGCTGTCGGGTTACCGACAAAAAGATTTTTAATAACATCGTGTTGATGAACTCTTTCCGCTTCGCCCTTGACATCACGGCCCACATTTTCTGTGCTAAGAGTTTAGCCCACTGCAGGCGGCCCTTCTGATAGGCCAATGAGAAGGCGGCTTTCAAAATGAACTTCAAATGTCAACGGCAAATATAGCGGTAGGAGAGTTTGAAGAGGAGATTATTTAAAATATTAATTTCAAATGTAATTTCAGGCATATGTTTAGGTGGAAACAGGGTAGATCTATCACGTTTGAGGTCGATCGATATTTACTGTAGAGTTTGTAAAGTTTAAAAGTAACGTCAATACGAAATTATTTTACGAATGGAATACGTTGTTTCAATTTTGAATGTTTCTCATAAAATGTTTCCGTTTTCAAACAAAAATATTGCGAAATATTCGTTATCAAACCTTATGTAATAGCACCATCGTTTTGTGTTATGTTGGAGAAAAACGATGAGATTTACTCAAATTTTGAACACCGAAAGATGGGATGTGTGAAAACTTGATGCCGACTAGGTTTGATCGAAAACGTCAAAACGGGAGTAAATGCATCATTTGGTAAAATATATATTGACTGCTGCACGTGCAAAACGGGGGATTTTTTTTTTCATTTCAAGTGAGTGAGTGAGTTGGATTTTAACGTGCTTTGAATAATATTTCAGTTATCAATGAAATTCCATTGTGACAAGCTCTCAATCTTTGTATCAGTGCACTACAATTTTACTTTCGTAAATAATCTACTGCTTATGACGTAAAACATATGCCTTGAATAAGGATCATTTAAAGAAGGAGGGAAAAAGTAATTACTTGAGGAATACAGCCCGATGTGATTTAATTGTTCAAATTTGATTCTTGTTGCTGTCAGTGAATACATGCAAATAATCCATCTGATTAAAGTATAATATGAAATTTTCGCTTGGAATTTCTTTATCATAAGGTCTCAAGGCTTGGCGTAGGTTTCGAAAGTAAACGGTGATTTCATTGGCTGCAGGTTAGCAGCTAGTAAGGGTGGTAACTCGGTAATGACGTTAGGTGTCGCTGCTTCGTATCACAGGTTTTGTTACCGATGAGGCCAAGGGAGAAAATGGATAGAGTCTATCTCGATACATTTTCACCTTGCCGTGGGAAGATGGTTAGTCTCACAAGTACCTCATTATAACATATAATTTTTTTTTGTGTTACTTAATATGTTATGGATATTAACATAATATTAATTTCAATCCAATGAAATTCTTTATATCCCACTATCCCATACTTGATATACCAAAAAATGTGATTTAAGTGGATAGTTGATTTACGTTGAAAGTACCGATAAGGATTCCAACAGAAGATTACTGGCTAGATTTCCTCAGGTGGCATTAGGAAGTACTAGTGACATTTATCTCTTACTACCAATTTAGGTTTCCCGCTGCTTTTACATTTACAAATACAAATTTGGAGAGGAAAATTAGCTTTTTTTTGCTCCGTGCTGTATATATCCTAACTGAGCTGACTATCACGCAAATCGGTCTATACATAATTTAATACCTCCGTAGTTAAACGCTAAGATTAGAATTGAGTTCAGTAGTCCAGCAATAACAACTGTTAACTTTAGCATGGAAATGGTGTCTGTAGATTCAGACGTATATATGCAATAAAGGTTAGAATATACTACTACATATTGTTATCATGTGATATACTCATGTTAATTACTTACGCACCACCCTAATATATTTGAAGTTCAAGGATTACTCTCTTCAAATTTCATAACCATGATAATTTGTTTTAAACCGGTTGACATTCATGAAAAAAGTTGCTTATAGAGCTGGGATGAAATCTAAAGGTTGAAAGACTATTCCTGTTAATCGTGCAAGTAAGCAATGAATTGACATGATTTATAACATCTTTAATGTCATGTTTGATCTTTAGAGATTTTACTGCATAACCATCTACTCATACTTAAGTTATTCTTTTTCGCTGTTTGGGCGTATTACATCATTACATTACATTACATTGAAGCCAAATAGTATATTTCAAGGTGTTAAATCAGTATATCTGTTACTTAAAGGTCCAAAAGATGTGACAAGCTCAATCAATACTGTTACTTTAAGGTTCAAACCTTGCGGCAAGCTACCTCCATACTGTTACTAAAGGTCCAAACCATGCGGCAAACTCCTTCAAAACTGTTACTTAAAGGTCCAAATCATGCGTAAAGCTCCATCAATACATTTACTTAAATGTCCAAACCATGCGTAAATCTCCCTCCTTACTGTTACTTAAAGGTCCAAATCATGCGGCAAGCTCCTTCAATAATGTTACTTAATGTCCAAACCATGCGTAAAGCTCCTTCAATACTGTTACTTAAAAGTCCATGCCATGCGGCAAGCTCGTTCAATAATTTTACTTACAGGTCCAAACAATACGCCAAGTTCCATCAATACTGTTTCCATAATAATCAAACCATGCGGCTAGCTACTTCCATTCTGTTACTTAATGATCCAAATGTGCCAAGCTCCCTCGATACTACCAGTTACGGGTCCAAAGCATGCGTCAAGCTCCCTCAATACATTTACTTAAATGTCCAAACCATGCGTAAATCTCCCTCCTTACTGTTACTTAAAGGTCCAAATCATGCGGCAAGCTCCTTCAATAATGTTACTTAATGTCCAAACCATGCGTAAAGCTCCTTCAATACTGTTACTTAAAAGTCCATGCCATGCGGCAAGCTCGTTCAATAATTTTACTTACAGGTCCAAACAATACGCCAAGTTCCATCAATACTGTTTCCATAATAATCAAACCATGCGGCTAGCTACTTCCATTCTGTTACTTAATGATCCAAATGTGCCAAGCTCCCTCGATACTACCAGTTACGGGTCCAAAGCATGCGTCAAGCTCCCTCAATTCTTTGACTCAAAGGTCCAAAACATGCGGCAACCTCCCTCAATTCTTTGACTCAAAGGTCCAAACCTTTCGGCAAGCTTTCCTCATACTGTTTATTAAAGGTCCTAACCATCCGGCCATCTCCCTCGGTAATCTAACTCAAAGGTCAAACCATACGACATACTCCCTCCATACTGTTGTTTAAAGGTCAAGCCATGTGGCTAGCTCCCGCCATACTGTTACTCCAAGGTGCTATTTAAAACCCGCCAGCTATCACCATATTGTTACTTAAAACCGGCAAGCTCCCGCCATACTGTTACTTAAAACCGACGAGCTCCATCCATACTATTACCTGTATGTCAAAGCAATGTGGCAGGTTCCTTTTGATAATGTTATTTTCAGGTCAAGCCATATGGCAAGCTATCACCATTGTGTCACTTAAAACCGGCAAGCTCCTGCCATACTGTTACTTAAAACCGGCAAGCTTCATCCATACTATTACCTGTAGGTCAAAGCAATGTGGCAGGCTCCTTTCATAATGTTACTATCAGGTCAAGCCATATGGCAAGCTCCCTCCACACTGTTACCTAAAACCGACAAGCTAGTGTGCATAGTGGTAAGTCTTGCGATACAGTCTTGTATAATACTTAGAAGTTGACAAACTATTGAGTAATTTTATATCGAATGTTTGCAACGCTGGTCTTTTGTACCCTCCGTGAATTCACCTTCAACACGATATGAACTCCTAAAGTAATGGGAGTTAGTGATGTTATTGTATGATATAATCAAAAGTCGTCGATAGCCTATTACCATTTAATCGTGGTCGTAAACAAGATTTCTTAAGCAAGAAGTTTTTGTTCAATATTTTTAATAATTGGATGTCATAATTCATGTTGTATCACATCTTTTTCTCAAAGCTTTAATACCAAATTCATGATTTGTTTCATGCTTTTACAGATTATCAATATTTTCATCATATTTTACAATATGTTGGAGAACAAATTCTTTTCGAAGGGTAATTTTATATGCATCTAATAACCATTTTGATAATAATGATGAAATACTTTTATTACACTATTGATATTCTTTCAACCCTTAGAACCGTACTGATAACATAAAAACTGAAACATTAACGTACTAGAATTTCATGTAAAAATCTGAATTGAAATGTGATTGTTTTCGGATATACAAATACCAGTCATACCAAGGAAAGTGAAATACAATATTCAGTAATGTAATGCAGTAACGCTTTTTTCTTATTAACGCAGGATTTTCATATTCACTTTCTAAACTGAACACTAACAAAATCTCGTATCGGAGTATCGTATAACTTAGGGGACACATCCTTATCAAAAAAGTATTTTTTTAAATCAAAATTATATTTTTTGTTTATTATTATAAAAAACACAAGTCCTATAGAAAATAGTAAACGACACAACTTTTATAATATTATTATCTATTAATATGATGTTTTATTAAAATTTTCTATCAACTTTTGTTCACGGGCCTATGGCCTTTATACTGACTAAATTTCTATGGATTAAACGACACAGTCACAACCAACTAAGTTGCACACGAACTTTCATTCAAGACCTTTTGGTAATCAGTTACATCAAATATTTAATTTTAAATTAAAAGATTGCGTCATTGATTATCATGTTTCCAAATAACAAAAACAATGACATTTTGATAGGTCAAATAGAAAATAAACCGGCAATCGCAGAAACATGTACTTGAGATAAACACCATTTTGTTCTAAAAAACTGAAAGCTCTTTTGTAATGAAATTATTGTTATTAACTTCTTGTGCCTAGTCGTCACATTTACAGTGATTTTGACATGTGAATGACATTGTCGGTATTCAAATAATCATTATTGCATGTGTTATAAAGAACAAGATTAATGCAATTTATTGGATAATGTTGTATTTGTCGAGTTGGGGACAGGAAAAGCTTTTGAAATCAAGCTGGTCGATGAGCTTTAAGAGAAAAGTTCATTATGAAAAGGATATATCCAAATAATTTTTTGAAACACATATTTCCGGATTCAATTACAGACCCTCAATGTGACAAAGTCCTACTGTGAATCTGCAATGTTCGAAGTTTTTGTGTCCTTGTGAATTGTTGTAAAGTGAGCTATTAATAAAAGGGTTTGACATTTCTGTGATTTTCACTAAGAAATCCAATATTGTTTGAGCATACAAATTTTCTTGGTTCTCTTTACCTAGACAACTACTTAAACAAATTGAGCACTTTATTTATAATAGTGGCGAAACTATTTGCATTATCAGATATAATTTATCGACTTTCATGTAGCCGTTTTTCTGTGACATAAGTTCATGCGAAGGCTTGGACTGGAAAGCACGAACATTGAATTGAATTGAATTGATATTTTTTATCTTTTCATCAGAAATATTCTTAATGATCTTTGGATTCTATTCATTAAATATTTACTGCAAATAAATCATATTCACTGTAGCCATATTCACTGTAAATGGATATCAATAATTGTCTAAAAACTGCCGATCATTGTCTAAAAAATTCTACAATATCCGTTTGATAGAATTTAAACAGTGTCATACTGCCGAGGTTATCCTTATGAATTCATTAATTTTTGTTACTTAATATATCTAATATCGCAAACACAAATGTTTGATAAAATTGTTCTTATGTATGAAATTAATAAATGCAGAAATGATAGTATTGATCGCCACTATCATGTATTCTATTATCATTATAACCGAATACATATATCATTGTCCTCTGAGGTTAAAATGTATAATGGGATCAATGCAAGGGAACGTCATTTACTTGTTAAAATAAACGACCTGGATGTATGGTCTGCCTTCATACTGATATGATATTTTGTCAGTGTAACTTCATTGTTACTAGATACATCAATGCTTGTTCTCTTTGGTGTAGGTTGGAGTTACATCAAATGTAATTAATTAACTTTCTGAATAGAAATTATTAAAACGAGATTATTTAGATGGTAACCGTTTTTCAGGCACAGGGATGTTGATCAGTTGATGATGATAGAGAAATGAGAGATGTTGAAAATTTAAAACAGTAAAATTATTTAAAGCAGAAAAATAAAACACATCAGTTTTTTTTTATACAAGGGGCATTAACCTCTTCTATGACATTTTTGTAACTATATCAAATTTCTCATTTGACAAGTCTTGAGTAAAATAACCATGTTTAACCCAATTATTTGTTATCAGAATCCTATGGAATTGCATCTTTAACCTTTCGTATGATTACATTCACAGTCTTTGTCACAACTTAGGACCAACTTATTCATCAGAAAACACAGAGGCACAAATTAGTCTGGATCAATAAGAGCGGTAATATATTGCGTTACGATTGTATGGACATTCATGTCATCCCTCCTTTTAACTACCTGCGGTAAACTTTGTTTTGTATTGATGCCTAGTTCTTTATTATCTTGGATGAAGCTACGAATACCCTGTTTTATCCTTCACAAGATAGATATTTTTCTCTATCAATCTTGAAGTAAATCAATTTTATTTAAATCAAACTCTTGGGTATACCATACATACATTCGTTTGATAAAATATAAAGTATATTTTTGCAATCATGGTTTATATCAAAGATTAAGAGTTAATTAAAACCTTATTGGTAAAGATACTGCTTGAAACTATATAAAAACTCGTTCCTTTAGATAGAGCTAGAAAAAGTGAAACCATGTGTTGAGTATGAGTTTATAATTTACATTCATATGAGTGTGAAACCACTGTAATGGTCCTGTAGAATGTTCTATTTCAAAATGATTGTATTAAATGGTTGAAATGCAAACATTTCAATATTTTAGTATAGAATGTATATTTACTATGTTTAAATATTTTCATCATGCATGCCTTGCCTTTGCGTAAGGTAGTGTTTTGTACAGTGCATTCTTCCCCTAAATGAAGTTTTGATAGTTATTGATGTTCTACATATTAAGTTGTGATAAGTTGAGTCTTTTAATTGATTCGTATTTCTATTAATAGAAAAAGAAGCATAGTTCATTGCAGTCAATTAAATGTGAAGACTTACGCATGAAAACTGCATTATAAAACAGGAAATGTTCAAGTTTCGATTTCCTGCAGAACTTTCTGAATTAAATCACTGAATTATAAGCTGACACAATCATGCTGAGATAAGTGTATCTATTTTGTAAATTAACATTTTGCTGAAGAATTGCTTTGTCAATCTATCTGAGCTATCAAGGCTTAACCAATGTACATTTAAGTCTTCTGAAAATAAATAAACCCAATAAAATTTATTACAAAGCATATTCTTTTTTGACCCTTAAGATATATTTCATCAACATAATATTTCACAGTAAAGTAAAAGCTTTTATCACTGTCAGCAAAATGAAATAAAAGATAGATATTTGAATCACAATATTACAGTTAGGTGTGCTCGTGGCCCGAAATTCTAGCTAAAAACTGTAACTTAACTGAAAAATTAAAGAATCCTTAACCACAGAGGTTTTTGGTAATTTATTTTTCTGTAAATATAAGGCGAATGTCATTCATAATTAATTTCATTGTTTCTATGAATAAAGCTAAAGGTACAATTACTTAAAAAAACCCACAAACGATAGAATAGTACTGCTTTAATTTCAATACTGCAATCATGTTAGACAAAATAGGAATTAAATTTCAAAACTTTTCTAGGCATTAGTGTTAATATATCCATAAGGAGATCGTGCAATACAACACTAAAGTACAAATACTCTGTAGTATCTCATTTAGTTTGCTACAATTTATGCAATTGAGAAAGAAATATATCAATTATTGATAAATTTTGTAAAGCCTTTTTATACTCTTATAATAGATAAAGCGTGTTATCGTTTCAAGAAACAAAGGTTTTTCACTTGGGGTTGATCTGGATTTGTGCTTGATAATAAATTTATAATGTTTTTGATTTGTCATTTACCATTCATTGTAACTATCCATAATCTCTACTGTACTTTACAAGGCTATTAAGAAAGTTAACTTACATGAAGAGAAATATACCCGATGCCCTACAAAACTGTAAAAACTATCTACAAAATATATTATTATATGAATTAAAAATAGCATGTATCATGCAGGCTTGACTCTATGGAAATGATGTTTCCGTTTAATGAGTCCATCAATCATTCTCTATTTGTTGTCGTTACTGAACAAATGCATTATTATGCTCTGAGGTGACTATGAATGAAGGGATAAGATTCATACGTCGTGAAGCTCACATGTTGTATGTAGCATTATTGAAGTGTGCGCATGGTTTATCAGAAAATTCATAAACTTCTCAAAATGGTATCATAAAACAAAAGCAAAATTCTTATACTGAACATAAATGTTAATCGTGTTAAGGTGAATTTAAGTTCATATTCATTTTACAAACATGTAACTATACGACTTCATGGTAAGAAATAAGTATAGTTTATCTGTCCAGAAATTCAGAAAAAGGAATTGCGTCCTCAATAAGACATACTGTCAAAGAGTTTGACATTACAACAAATATCACAAAATGCTCTGTAAACACAACATCTATCGGTAATGAAAGTGCCTTTTAATCAGATTGACATAAAGTCTTAATGAACTAAATCAACATTCAAGGGTATTTACTATAAGGCTATCCATATTGAGATTTGTAAGTAATCTTATATGATCTGGTTCAATTGTTTCCACTTAAAATATCAAATGTCAGTACTTTTGAAACCAAACTTTCCATATTCCTATGTCTTTCATACAAATGTAGCTGTAATCTTAAATCGTGATAGATGAAATTTTAATAGAAAATGTTCAAAATAACCCAATATACAAGAACCCTTATCCTGCCAAATTGTACTATGTGTTAAGTTGCTTATCTTTTAATTTAACCATTGAACAGTTAAGTAATAAAAAGGATTTTGAACTTAAGCTCAGGAATGTGATTCTACCATTTCAGTTTTATCAATTATTTTGCATCACGTCACATAGTTGAGCAACATCTCGAATGTTAATACAAGTCCGTCAAGCACTGCTGTCTATAGTTTGTGTCGTTGACTTGTCATGTTTCAAAGTAACAGACAGATAACATGGAGAAATATTAAAAGGAAAATAAACAGCCAATGTACCGATGAATCAAATGAAATTGCTCCATCTTCTTTAGTCACTCCCTTATCACCAACGGCCTTGTTAAGGTGTGTTATGAATAATGAAAAAATATTTACTTTCTTTAGCAACATGTTATTGAGATATTTTGGACATCTGATTTTCAAATGCTGTATGATAATTGGCAAGGAATGGTACAACTGAAAAGTGATTTCAACTTAACTGATTTGGCCTATTCATCACATAATGCGATAATGATTCTAAACTTTCAGCACGTTGCTATTCAAATAATCATAATTGCATGTGTTTCCCATAACATAAAAAATTTCATTGGATAATGTTCTGTTTTGTTGATTTGTGGACAAAAAACCTTTCGAAATCAATCTGGTCAATAGGCTTAAGGAGGAAACTACATTATAAAACAGGATATGGCAAAGTAGTTTTCTGTTACACTTAGTTCCGGAGTCAATTTTATACCCTAAGTGTGAAAGGGTCCTACTGTGTATCTGCAACAGTTAAAGTTATTTTGTCATTGTAAAATTTGTGTAACTATTTTGAAAAGGATTTGTACATACTATCAATTGGAAATTTCAATGCTTGACAAACGGATCCAATAACGTTTCGAACATACAATGTATCATGGTTTCCCGTACTTAGACAACTTATCAAACAACACTTATTTCACAATGGATCGTTGCACATTAAATAAATGTTTTACTCATTACTCATCAGGTATGAATTATTGACTTTCCCGTACCCTTTTTTTAGCGAAAGTTGATCCAAATTCTTTGGAATGAAATGGTTTTCAAGATCTTTCGGATCTTTAGCATTTTATCCCATGATTTTTTGCAGCTTAATCATACTTAATCAGCCTTGTTATCATGAAAATTGTCTAATAAGTGGAGAGAGAGAGAGAGAGAGAGAGAGAGAGAGAGAGAGAGAGAGAGAGAGAGAGAGAGAGAGAGAGAGAGAGAGAGAGAGAGAGAAGGCTACTTCATCTTTGAAGCAAATGGTTGTCTACAAATTTCATTACTCAATGGGGGAACCACGTTCATTTCTTGTCATTGTTAGAGTCTTTTATGTTTGTTCCCTCTAACGGAAGCTGATGTACGAAGTATTTTGTTTGCATAAAGTTTTGTTCTGAATTTGTGCCTTTCTCACTGTACAATTATGTTGTTTTGATAACATATCAGTCTAACTTCTATACCATCAACAAAGCTATTGAGAATAGAATCTTGTAATTGAATATGATGAGAAACAAAACCAATTTCCCAAAATATGGACAAAACTAGCTTCAAGACATGTTATTACATGAATTAGAAATAACATGTATCATGCTGGCTTGACTGTCTGGAAATGATGTTTAATGATTCCTGCAATCATTTCTCCATTTGTTGTCGCCACTGAATACATCTCTAATATGATCTGAGGAGAATGTAAATGCAGTGATAAATTCATATGAAGTATAGATAAAAAAAACCTTCTAGACAAAAAGGCGAACGAAAGCTATTGAAAGCTAATATTGAAAAGCGATGATACTTCAATATTACTTTATCATCCAAACTGTGATTAAGAGAAGATATCACTTCTGTGAGATCAAACGATATGTCCTGAAAGATATCTTTTTGACGGCAACAATTCCCTGTTGTCATCATCTATATGGCATATAAACGCTTTCTCATCATCAAGTAATGACGTCAAGGTGCGATGAGGTCATAAACATGATGACGTCACAATTCTATGACATCAAAGCAATTTTAATGGCAGGGCTCATCTGAGATATAAATTTTCAATGAAAGGGATAGAAGAATGATTTTCAATGATACATGATTTTGATATCAAATAGATAAACACTCCTTGATTAAAGTAAAAAATATCCTCGGCAAACCATGTATATATCCATTTGATCAACTTGTGTTGAGCAGTTCAGAAATTATTAATTCAGATATCAGAAGAAAATGACGTAATCCTAAATGAAACAACTACAGTTCACAGCCTCTCTCCTTCCTATTTTTAGACATCTCATAGTTGTCATTATATCTTTAAATCTATGTAAATATTAAACAAATACTGCATCAAGAGGTTATATCAATATTTTCAAATAATGTAATTCCATTTTAAACATGATATATAACCACATTGCCACTTGTATTGCATCTATATTGTACCTGTCATTATGTTTATTAGAATTATGTAGATTTTCTCAAATCTATAAATTTGTCTTTGATGAACCATTTTTTGATTTAATGTTATCAACACCTTACAAGGGTAGTCACATGTTTGTAAGAAGATCTTACTTAATCGCTGAAGATCCATCTCTTCAGGGTTGCCTACCCTATGAACTCTCTCCTCTATTTACTTCGGGCGCTTTGAGCATGAAATTGGCTTAAAGTTTTATCATATTTATATTTTGGCAACACCATAAAGCTTTATAACAAATATACACAGAAAAGGTATAATGGAAAACATGACTTTGTATCTTTGACCAGGTTTATGCTTGAAATATTTACTACTTGAAAGCAAAGGCTAAGCAAATCGAGGCATATTTAAACATGATGTTATCACTATTAGAAAAATTGTTGATATAATTAAAAAGTATATCGAAATCGCTGCTTTGAGACTTACGAACGTCATTTTGCTATGATGTCTGAAACCTTTACAGGGTTTCAGACGGTTTCAGCGTACTACAAATCTGATAATACTACATGTGCTGAATCCGATTCTTTGTTTTCCGATCTTTTAAAATCATTTTACCATCTTATAAATGATTTTCAATATTGTAACTGACAGAATTGATTTTTTTCAGTCCAACGTGAAGAAGCTATCGTAACGAATCCACAATCAACTATCTTTCTACTCTGCTAATTAAAAAATCCTTTTTGTCCAGGATGTCTTTGTTTAAATGTATCCTCTGAATTAATCATATTGAATATAATTTGTTCACAAACACTTGATAAACTTAATCAACCAAGATCCGCATGGACTCTATCATTACAAACAAGGTAGTGGAGGAGTTTATTGTTATAGATCTCTAATCAACGGTGGAGACAATCTCATTAAACCCTCGCGTGAACTGCAACCTCCTTCAGTTTCTGTACAAAGTTGGTTTTTGATCGATCTGACACTGAAAAAAACTGTTTGTATTGACTGTTGTAAATAATTGTTTGCCTTCATATAAAATATTTTTGTTGGATATCCTACAGAAACTTGTACATTTCTGAATTGGGTATATTGTCAATAGCTTTTCTGTTTGAATTCATCTCCGTTATACTCTAAACCTTGCAGCTTAATGAACTGATGTTTTTTAGGCATAAATTGCGTACATCTAAAATTGTTACTGGCATTCCACATATCAGTCGTTTGTATATGTAGTGTTAAACTGATCCCTTCATAAAATGAACTAAAAGTTTTGTTTGTAAAGTTTTTTTGCTAAGAAATTGTGACTCATTCAAATTTTCGATAGCTTATGATTTTAGATAGGAATTTTTACAAAGTCGAACAAATTTTGTTCAACAGCTGTACATGAATGGTTATGCCCCCTCCGTCTCCAGACTGTAATTGTTTCGATTCCTGATCAGACCCGAGGTTATAAAACTTTCTTGAGTTCGATTTCGTGCTGAACTCACGTTTCGTACTCAACTCAAAATTCAGACTCAGGGTATGGAGGTTATAAAATTCCTTGAGTTCATTTTTGCCATTGGAAACAAGCAGCCGACAACTTCCGCATAGTGCTTTCACACCGTAGATGACTGAAGAGTTCCAAATAGCCGCTTACAACAAAAACAAACATATCGCTGAGCATACTCAGCTGAGTTTGATATTCAACTCAGTTGAGAACGGACTCAAGACGTTTTATAACCTCGAAATCTGAGTCGATCTCAGCTGAGTCTAAACTCACTGAGTTGAGCACGAAGTTGAGTTGAGTACGGAGATTGTTTTATAACCTCGGGGCCAGAATGTTTATATCCTCCTGAGTCCTTGCCTATGCATGATCAACCTTTTCATATTCAGCTATTTCAGCTCATATGAACCCACAGTATACTTCTACATTCCATTTTATATTTTTTTCAGATTGAATGTGTGCTCCGACAAATCAAGGAATTATACTTCTGTTTAATAAATTAAACAATCATAATACATTGATCCATACCTTTGCGGTGCTCTAATTTACAATTTACAAAAAGCTCGATTGTAACTAGTTTGGTGAAGAGACATGGTATTTTCTACACAAGTCAGTTACCTCAATTTCATATAAGGTGAACACTATAAATCCATAAAAAGAGTAGAATTCATTCTCAAATACTCATTTAACATATTGCTAATGAAGTGTGGTTGGATATTTGATTTTAAACTGATGAATGTGAATCTAAACTAATAATCAAAGAAGAATCTGGCCATTCTTCTAATAGAATCACTGTAGTCGTTTATCAAATGTTATTCGTTCTGAATTTCTTTGGCGCAGTCTCCAAGATGATTGTGATAATGCTTCTAAACTGTAGCTCTTTGGTATTCAAATAATCAGTATTGCATTTGTTACAACTGAAATGTTTAATTCATTTTACTTATGATAATGTTCTATTTGTGGACTTGAAGATTGGAAAAGCTTAGAAATAAATTTGGCCAATAGGCTATAATTATTTCTTGAGTCTTCGAAGTTATTGTGAAATTCATGTAACATTGGATATTTATTGAGTTTGTAATGGTATTTTATTTACTTCAACTTTACTTTATTGATTAAACATATTCTGTGTAGCTTTGCTCGTTCTAGTTCAAGCTTTTGTGAAGAATAATTGTCTCAAAAACTGACAAATCAAAATCCAACCAATTCTACAGTATCCAGCTGTTACATAACATTCGTATGTGCAATAAAGCACGCATCATGCTTCCAAGAATAATCTTACGATGTAATTTAATTTGTTACTGATGAGATCTATTACCATGAAACACAAATGCAGTGCCATTTACATGTTTTATATGAAATGTTGTTATTAATGTATTCAATATATGCGGAGATGAAATTGTCAGTGCTGCTTCAATGTTCCCCACTGTCATGAAATCATACATTTTCATTACGGAATACTAATATCCTCTGATCAAAAATGTAGAAAAGGGCTAAATACACATAAGATACATGTTTCAACATAGCTCCTTGATAATCTATTATATGTTGTTTGCTTCTCTGCAGGGTATTAGAGATTGCACATTGGACCGTTTTGCTTGAACATGAAAAAAATAAATCATTTAATCCTAATTTAACTAAGGATTCAAACAATTGAACATGAAATATGTTTTCCAATAAAACATAAAAACTGAGAAAGTAAGTCTGGAATTAATATTCATTAATGATGTAAACTCTGAAAATCGCCTACGTCGTTGTGTACGTATTCTTATCACTAGGCATCACCTCTCCTAGGCAAGGAGCTGTTTCTATGGAAACAGGGTACAATGAATTTGTACATCGAGAGGGGTGATAGTTTCGGTATACATAAGATAAAATTAATCGTCAGTTGGCGAATCAAAAACTAGTATCTTACAGAAAGGTGAGATTAACAGAAATATCGAATTGTCAGAGCAACTATCTCAATGATCTAGATAATCATGTATTCTCTAAAGCAGATATGTGAGAAGGGGGTTGAATCCAAATTTAATATAGTTTATTAACATTCTTAATAAAGACCTAAATTGTGAGCAATGTTTTGATTCCGAATTTTGATTCCGGTTTTGTCCTGAATTAATTATAATTTTATTTTTCAACATATCAGTTTTATTTCAATGGCAATTACCATGATTCTCTACTATACTTACAAGAAAAGAAATAAAACCAATAGCCCACGAAATTAACGAAACTAGCTACAAGAATTCTATTACATGAACGCTGGTTTTACACTCTTGAAATGATTTTGGTTTCTGTTTAATGATCTCAACAATCGTTTACATCCATTATTATGCTATGAAGAGAATTAACGTTTTCATGAAAAAACTATGAGAAAAAGCATTGAAAAGCTAAGGTATTTCCCAAAACTAGACAAATGTGAACACGCTACTACTAAAATTATAGTTTATTATCCAAAACTGTGTTTTAGAGGCGATATCACTTGTGTGAGATAAAGCAATATCTTCTTTGAGATATCTTTTGAGACAGTAGATTTTAAACAGTAACTTGGTATGGTCAACTTTATGACTTCCAAATGCTATCATATCATGTATCAAGAATTGTTTCACAATGTTATGGCGTCACTGTTTTTGAAGAGCTGTGTTCTGAGTTTTTTTTATCTTAATGATACTCGAAGAAGAATGATTTTGGATGATACATAGATAACACCCTTGTCTCTTCTGATATAAACTATATCAACACTCGTTGATTTAAGTAACATGTCCTCAGCAAGCCATGGATATTTCTAACTTTTATCTACATGATTTATATATTAGATGTCGAAACACTTATGATTTGGGATCTATATGAAACAATTACAAACTATCGTGACGTCATACGTGGAGCGGTATAACTAGTAATGTTCCCAAGTTTGAGACCTTTCAGAGTTGTCGTTATATCTTAAAGTCCATGTGATCTTTTTAAGAAAACTTTTTACTGCTTCAAGGACAAAGATATATAGTATCCAACAATCGATGTCCATTTTAAACATGATAAATGATTTAATCACAACCTGTATGGTATTCATACCTGTTTTTTTCTGTTTTTGAAAATTATGTATAAATACTCAAAGCAGTGAATTATCTTTAATTCATCATTCATCGATTAGACGTTATCAGCACCTAACCTGTCTAAAATTTTATCTGAATGAAATAATACGATAAATTATTGATATTGATCATTAATGTTAAATCGTGTTAAGGTGGATTAAAGTTTGTATTCTTTCCACACATATTTAACTTTACTTCATGGTAAGAAATGATGTATGTTTATCCGTTCACTAATCATTCAGAAAAAACGAATTACTTCCTTTTTAAGAACTTCCGACAATACGACTTGATATTTCATGGCTAAAATATGTTCTGTCAACATAAAATCTATCGATAATAAAGATGCCACTTAATCAGATAGACTTAAAGTCTTTACAATATTTAAGGATATATTTACTTTCGGGTTATCAATAAGGAGACTTGTAAGTAATCTTATTTGATCTGGTTCAATTGATTCAACTGTAAATATCAACCGTTCAGTCTCTTTTTTCCACACAAATTTATATTCTATATAAAAACATAGAAGAAAAAGAAGAATAAGTTCTGAGAAAATGTAAATGTCTTCTTATCAATCAGGAGGGTATGATAAAATATGTCAGATTTAAATTATTTTATTGGAAAATCAAAGAGGTAAGAAGCGTTAAGTAAATTGACATCTAATAGTCATTAAGGTGAGGTGGGGTGATTAGGAGTTTATCGTCGCTTTCAAAAATATTTCCCTTATAGCACGGCTGCTAGTATTACTGCAGGGAGAAAGCCCACAACGATGATGTTAAAAATGTATACAGATAAGATTTGTTTTTATTTTATTTGTTTATAGAATAAGAATCAAAGTCTTCACAAATAACACAATATCAGGTTATACACAAGTAGGTAAAGGGATGCAGCTGTTTTGAGAACCTTCACATTATTAGACAAATCAGTCTACAAATGTTGTTACAAGCTGGCCCCAGTTCACTCACACTTCGTCTAATGAACACGTTGCCTTGTAAGATTTAATGCTTCACGAACTTCCTCTGGTATTAATGACAGTCTCTTGTATGGACCTGAAATATCTGACTTATCAAATTTCAAAATATATTTATCTTGTCTGTTAACTAAATCATTTAAAAATTGCCTCCAGGAAAATCGAAGGATATTGAAGAACGTTTTTCTATAAATGCAGGAAAATTATGTGTAAAACATCAAAAATAATATCAAAATGATATGATTAGGTACCGTATGACACCGCTCTCATATACATTAATACATTAATGTTGCAATAAGGTCAAAACACCACTTCATTGAAATAATGTCAAATATAAATGAAGAATGCATTAGAAAAATTGCAATGTATATTTACCATGCTATGGAATTTCGAGAATCATTTATAACATAAACATCTTATAAGTCTTGATGTATACGCATGTGCATTATGTTTGTTAATATTTATGTATTCTATGTTGTTATAGGCCTAAATATCAACCGAAATAAACAACTTCGACTTCGACACCGCTCTCTCGCTCGGTCACTATAATAAAAAGAGATGAATTGGAAACATGTACACATAAAGCATACTGAAAATTAAACAAGATCAGCTCTCATATTTGAAAACTTACAAACTGCATATACAGATTTCGATTATTTGTTTTCCGCTTTTTTGTACGTTTTCTTTTGAAATGATATTAATTTTAACAGTGTTTTTCAATAATCTGACTAAGAGAATTAATCAGTTCAGTTGGAAATATAAAATAAAAATGAATAAGCTATTATAACGAATCCGCAATAACAATCAAGAACCCTATTTGTTTCCAACATATCTAAGTAGGAACTTTTTTAATGAACCCACCAAATCAAACATATAGAATATCATTTGTGCACTAACACTTGATAAACTCAATCAACAAAGATCCGCCTGGAACATATCATTATACACAGGATAGTCCAAGAGTTGATTGTTTATAGATCTCTAATCAACAACGGAGACAATCTCATTAGAGCATCGCGTGAACAGTAACCTTCTGTGGTTTAAGTGTAGAAAGTTACACTATGGCAGTCTTGATACCGAAAAAAAAAATCTCCCGGTATTGATTCATTGTAATTCAATTTACCTTGGCTTGGTTAAGTACAGGAGATTTATTATATTTCGAATGGTGAAATTTGCCATTTATCGGTGAAAATAAAACCCGTATTTTCACTGAGTGAAATAAAAATGGTATTCTACTCAGTGAAATGACGCAACAATCATATGACGTCGTCTGTGACGTCATGAAACAATTGAATTACGTCATGCAACGGCCGCGCTAGCGAAGCGTTTTAGCTTCTCCATTCATATAGTTAGGGTCATTTACAGGCTTTTGGGAAACATAATAAATAGAACATTTGACATTTCTCGTCGAATACCATGAATATCTCATCTCGCGAAGTAGAAAATCATATATTTAAACTCGTGGCTACGCCACTCGTGAAAATAAAAATTTCTGCTTCGTTCGATGAGATATCCATGGTATTCGACGAGAAATGTCAAATATCCTCTATATATTTCTAATGTAGGGGTTAGCTTTTGACGTCAGAAATGAGCAGAGCTCATATCGCTCATATAAGCTATAGTGAAAATGAAGGGAAATTCAAATGTTTTTCAAATAATAAAAACTAGACATATGTTCAGTCAAAGGTCTTTTCAAATAATTTAAAAGGGGAAAATGAGAATAAATTTGTGCTTTATGTCTAATCCCTACAAGTTTAAGATAGCCTTCATACGAAAAAAGACTTTAATGCTCATTTTTAAAAATTTGACTTGACTTACGGACACATCTGTTCAAATGTTAATATCAACTTAGGAAACTATATTTGTAGGATGTGCTTCCAAATGCCTTTGTAAACCGAACAAAATCAATTAATAATATAGTGAGTATCTATTTGATTTTCTGATTTATTGCGATTGATGATAAAGTATTGATAGAACAAATGATTGTTAGAACAAATGAGGACGATTAAAAAACCATCCACCTTTGCTTTGAAGTACGGCAGAGCGGAGTTTTGTTGGTAGTTTGTCCTTTTTGTGTCATGCAAAGAGATCCACGCTTTTTAACTTTCGCAAATTTGAAGTATTAACATACAAAAGTGTTTATATTTGATGTTAACTCTGTGAGTAAACACTGCATTTAGTAAAAACATCATAAAAAATACCGCTTAAAAGTAACAGCACAGTACTCTTGTCTTTATACATGATTTAAAGATTAACTGACAAGCTCCAAATTCAATAGAATCAACAATCTAAACTAACTGGTCTTAAGTATGAAATTAATTTATAAAAGAGTTATCAAATAATAGCCACCATAGATATTATGATATTACTTCTTGGAACTCCAAGAACATGATAACAAGATTTATGTATTTCTCGCTTCGAATTAATACATTTGATGAAAGCATATTTTTTTTATGAGTGTATGGAGGATGATTTTTACTAATTCTCTTTGCAAAGGTCTATGGGATTAGATATTTCATCTTGACATATTTACTTCATCAGAATGATTGAAATATTTACTTGAGACCTTATAACACTAAAGCCATTTCTTATTGAAAGTTAAAAATGAAGAAGATATTATTTGACTCGAGGGCTAGGCTTAAAAAGAACTGGTGCGGTGTTTCAAAGAATAAGACACGTTTTTGCGGTTTATACAATGAATTATCAGAACAACAAAAGATTCAAAGATTGATGATCATAAAACGTATTTATTCATTTATCTATGTATAATTACACAACCCGGGATATTATTTCCTTTATTCTTTGGATGTTTTTTTTACTGTGTACCTTCCCACCAGATGCACGTGATGAGGTCGTTCTCTCATAACTCCAGGGATATAATTTGTTCTGTGGTCCTCATAATCGATTTCGCATGCAACTTCGGGAAGATACGTCATGTCCTCGGCTACGCCTCAAGCTCGTTCTTTTGACATGTCTTCCCTCAGCGATTAAGACGTCGGTTATTTTATATATCTTATGTATGTGAACCTCCATGAAAATTTTGTTATAGGTCAAATGAATATCAGATGAGGATTAAGTTTACTTTTACAAGCATAGAACTCGTTATTTAACAAATTATTTCATTCTTCTTCGTCGTTCTTGTTGTTTATAAGGTATCCAAATTCAAGTTACCTGTGAAACAAAGAAACTATTGATTTATAACCGAGCCATTTCGCACGAATGTAAGACGTCACAAAATAGAAAACAATTTCCACGAATATATACAATAGTTCTTTGGATGTTGAATGATTAATTATTTTTATTTAATAAAGCTTTCATGTTATACGTTCTATTTCTTCTGAACATCCATGAATGAAAATTAAAATATAGTCGCAAGCGTCAATAAGAGGACTCATTCCTTTACATGAGTTTAAGTGCCCAGCGACTTGAACATGATTTAGAGTAAAAACTACAATGTCTACGTGCCTGGTGGACGCAATACCTCTTAACACTGTATTTCAGTAATCATATAAATTGGGAAAACATCTTCTTGCTCGATATCACAACGGCAAAATCATTAAGAAGGTCTGTTATCAATCTTTTTTATGCAGGTGTATGAATGTAGTTTTTCTCGAGGGTCGGACTTCCTTTTTTATTTTTCCAGGTGATCTCTCTGTCTGTCTGCCTGTCTTTCTGAGCCGAAACTATATGCTGATTGATTTCGCAATTATTTAATTTTTAATCTTTTAAAACAAGTTTGAAGTCTCTAAGTGCATTGAAAAAACCCCAATGTTACTCTAGAAACTTTGGTCATTATGTACATTTCAGTTTTCATCTGGCTGGGACCAAAAGCTTCGACTTGCCATTCCGCCTTAGTAACTGTTTGTATATGATATTTGGTTGTATTTGCATCAGCCTTTTTCAGCTAGAAAAATAATAATAAACGCACCAATAACAATTTTTTTAGCTTGATGGCGGAATCCTTAATTAGAACCACGCTCTATGCTTTTATAAATCATACACACTGTATAGGCTTACGGCTATAATCAATACGACTGACCCGTAGAAACCGAACTGCAGGGAAGTGAAGAACATACTGCATGAACTCCTCTGCTACATCGGCGTTTGAAGAATCGGCTGAGATCCTTCAAAATACTCTGATCTCCTTCAGGCCAAAAGCCTCGTATCGATTATTTTCAAACCAGCCACGACTCGCATCCAGCAACAGCAGCACAACCAGGAAGAAAATATCCGTTTGATTCAAGATAATAGACCGATCCATTAAGCCCCGCCCCCTAACGACCGCCCCTAGCAACCGCAAACCTCGGACAAACATGCGGAAGTGTCCGACACATGTGTTTTTGAGTACGAGTATTCTGCCGACGACTACGGCTAATTAGAGTTTTGTCATGTCTCAGAAACGGTTGAATTATTGAAAATATAGTCTATTGATAATGTAACTGCAGAAATTGGAACAAAATAACTGTTTAAAAATATTTGATCACGCGAAAACAGGTCCTCTGTTGCGTCAATGGGCCCTGATTTATATTTAATTGTGAAATCGAGCAACAATAAATTTGCTGATGATGGTTTCAGGTGTTTTTCATTTCTGAGAACTGCTGGTAAAAAACCCTGAAAAAATCGTAAAATCCTGTGGTTCATATGCATTATGTGTGCGTGCACTGCCTATTTATAGCAACACGTACGGACTGGATCACATGATTTTCATCTCGCAGACTGATCTTTTCTAAAATTGTATTCGCCTTCAACACAGTCGTTTTTAAAAAATTAATCTAGCATCAGTGAAAATAACAAGCTTCTTTTATGAATCTATGAGTTGAAACCCGTGGAAAGTTTATGACACATCGTAACATATGTCAGTTATCTCCCTTTATAGTGTTCTATCATGTAATATTTTGACTGTTTTAATCATTTTAAAACTGTATTTTGGCTAAATCATTCCTCCAGTGACTGGACATGACCTGTATTTAGAGTAGATATAATTGTTTTACTCATGAAACTTGTGATAACTATCAATATTTAACTATATAGCAATTCATAGGGAGAATGTGATATGTGCTTTTTTTATAATAATATCATTTGATGAAGAAACAATTATTAATTCAATTCAGTAAACATTTCTGCAAAAAGAAAATATTAGAAATAATTTACATTCAATAAATGAATCATGCCTAAAATATGAACTCTTATAAGTACCTTTATATAATTATTAGTACATTATAGATGTTGTCACAATATATGTATTTATGAATGTATTTATAGGATTGTATTATTCTGCTCAGATACAATCAGATTAATTTGCAAACTATTTTGCTGAAGTATTTAAAAGATTTTATCTAATGAATGAGAAAACAATGATTTCACTTGTATAATTATTCAATCATAAAAATAATTAGGTATATTTTACATGCTGCTTTATTTGCCCATGTCATACTGTTTTTACATCTGTACTTATTAATGATGGGCAGATTTATCAAAACCCTTTGCCTCCTTGACTCTGAAAAAAGGAACACAAGCTTATGAGTGTGTTTTATTCATGCATCAACTGACTTTTCTTTTCATCTAACAATCAATAAGGGTGTAAACCTGAAAATATTCTAACTGATGGTTTGCAAAATTACATAAATAAAAGAGTGTATGGTTTGATGATAGTGATAATTAACAGCCTTTCAAAATAAATTAAAAACTGGCAATGTTTATTTTGATTGTTCACATAAAAAGAAATTGATTAAACTTATTAGATAGACATTTTGACAAAGTCAGTGTTATCAAATCAGATAAAATAAATAGTCTGACCAAATTATCATTATTATAGATCTAGCAATACAAACTGTAAGAATTATTTTATACAGACATGACGATTGTGTGTATATAGGATCATTTTCATTAAATTATTCCACCTTTGTCGAAAACTTATTTGACAATTATATATTCATGAAGAGAATGTCATCAATTATATGTCTATATTTTCAAGAATTTTTGAAGGTTAGAATTAATTGTCCTATTAATGAGATGATCTTTTCACAGATTTTAGGCCTATATATGTTTAATCCATGAATATAGTATTTCATCAATGTTTTCATGAGATTATTTTTTATTTAATCTGACATTCTATTAATTGGTATCACATCTAATGGAAACTTGGAAAAATATAATTAAATTAGTTTTTAATCTATGAAATTCCAATTCATACATCTATTTAGCTTTCAAATTGTTTAATGTTTGATTAGAATAATTATTGTGTTATTTGTTTCACCCCAACCTGTCGGGGAACAAATGCCTTCTATCGATCGATTTCAACTTAGCCTTTAGAAATATATTATTTGAAAAAGAATATTTGATTCTATTTATTCACCTCGCCTGAGGCAAACTTACCTTTAAATTAATTCAACTTATTTTACTGTACTGGAAAATTTAGCTTGAAATAACCCCCAAAACACACTTTTATTTATGTAAACAAACCGAGCATGGTGCACTCACCTCTCATTATTTTATTGATACATCTCCGATGTGAGTCGGATATGCTGTCTCCGATGTATTTTTCTGAAATAAAGGACCCTTTTTGCAATGTTACTAATACTGCCATCGACTATATTGACTTGATATTACTGCAATTTCTTCGTAAAATGTCTGGACGAAAATCCTGTGTCATAAAGACAGCCCGCCATGTTGCCTGTTGATGTCCGAGGAAGCGATCGCGGGAAGGTAGGTCAAAAATACGGCGCGCCGATTGGTCGAAAACCTGTAGGGGCGGGGCTTAATGGATCGGTCTATTGCTCCTTACATAACGACATTTCGTTGGCTGAAAAAATAACAGGTGAAAAATCAAGCCGTCAGCCATACTAAACATTTGTCTTGAAAGAGTTCAGGGTATTATGAAGGAGTTCAGCGGATTCAAATACGCTGACTTAGCAGGATGATGCCCTCTGGTGTGTATGCGTGTATATACGCGTGTGTGTGTTTGGGCGAGAAAAATCACACGACCTCACTTGATATTCAATCTGCACGTGCGAAACGCATAACACGTTGAATTTTAAATGTGAACAGTCGTAAGACTCTAATGAGATATCCAGCATTACTCATTGTCAGATTTTACGGTTAGTTTTAACTATTCAGGTACACATATGTAATTTGAACAAGTCCAAGAGAGAAAGGGTGTCATCATTTTAGTTTGCGTTAGCTAGTAATGCCCATGTTCTGTAAAAGGGTTATAAACCTCCCTTTAGATGATATGAAACAAGCCATCTCGCGCAATGGCTCAATGGCATATTTTCATAATACCCTCCGGGTAGTTTATACATAATAAAAATATACATAAAAATAGCCCTAGCGTAGTGTATGTATCCTTTTTTTGCAGAAATTTAACAATTACCACTTTAAAAAGGTTTTTTTGAGTGTTAAAAACCTGTGTGATGTAAAGTTATTTTAGTTCATAAACCTGCCATTTATAATAATGAACTCACTAAAACCTATTCCATTTTCGGAGAAGATGGTCCATTATGGTTTAAATGTAAGAAACCATAACTTTTGTCAATGGATATTTTGACCTCTTTTTCACTTTCATTTCCACATCAGACTTGTGAGAAATCATTCAAAAACCTGTACAGTTCTGCATTAAGAAGAACTGTCAATCGCTTTTCTGTTTGGTGTCATTTTCTAGACACTCGAAACCTAACAGCTCAGTGAACTGATTTGCCGGAAATACCATAGCCAGAAATTGCTTTTATCTATCCTCGCCTTATCATATCTACTTATCACCCTTAAGATACACATACGTCTATGCACTGTCCCTTTGTCAAGTCAGAATTATAATGCTGTCAATTTGTTTTGTTTCCAGATCAGAGCGTTTCATTATACTTCCTGAATCTGTGCATAGGCATTACTCACCTTCCCAGGTGATTTTCATAGTTTTGACAACAATTCAGACACACCATTTGTTCATTGTTTGAAAATGAATTAATATTTTTATGATAAAACAACCTCGAATTCTGCGTATGGTTGTTTTAAACTCCACTCAAAGCTTTCGTTCGATGTGTATGTTTGTTTTTTTAAAACATGGGTTTTGTATTTTTACATTACGCTAATTACTTAGGACTGTTGGATATGTCATTAGCTAATGAAACTGATAAACGTTAGGTACAAGTAGAATCTTCATACATTCACTAAAAATTTTGTCGATACCCCTTATTCTTTATATTCCCGTTAGAGTGAAACAATCAACTTTTGACCAACTGAATGTTATGAAAAGGTCTTACTTGACTGAATGTATTAGGCAAATCTTTTTGTTCATGATGCCTTAGATATATCATTAAACGAGTTCCTTCATATAGATGTGTTTGCGGCATTACTGTTTTCAGATTAAAGCAAAGTCTGACAAGAGACATTATCTTGATAAAGTCTGTTTCATCTATTTGATAGTTGACTACTGATGTTTACCCTTAAAAATTCACTTTTTAATTTCTTTTGTTTACTTCTTTAGATACAATTTTGGAGTATTAAAATCATCATGCTACCAGCTCATGTTGACCAATATTTTATTCTGAATCATTGTCCCTTTTACGCTTATTTCCAAATCACATGTGAAGTCCGACATATCGAACATATGTTACATGTATATTTTTGTTGAAAATATGTTGCACGTGTTTTTGTGTCTCAGTCTCAGACCTAATTAAACACAATTAAAGCAGTCTGTAGATGAAACAAGTCAATTACCCCAGTTTCATGAAAAGCGACCATTTTGAATACATGTACAGAAGCATTCAATTTCAGATATAATTATTTCTGAGACTGGCTAGACATACCTTTTGTAGCATACGTCGCGTGAATTCATCATTGTGAGGACCCGTCGCTCCTCTTATCACAAAGTTTCAAGACATGTCTACTTTCGATTCAGTTGATGTTGTGTTGATCGAACTCAAAATTCAAAGAAATTTCTGGAGATTTTAGGTATTTATATATCTAAAGACGACGCGAAGGCTGCCATAAACTAAATCTAGGTGAAGACGACTATATAGGTAATTAGCCAATTTTAATGGAATATCTGCATGGAGACAATGATAAACATAAATGAGGAAACTATGTGAAAAAATCTGGTGTAGAGATGGCAATAGTTATTTAGATTAAAGATTACGGTCCCAAAGACTCGATATGTTTCCAGTGTATGATGTATAGAACACCCAATCTAAATAACAATCGACTCTTGTTAACTCCTACACTAAAAATTGTGTTCGTATTTGCTTATTACAAAGAACTTTAGTTTGTTTATGTCAAGATCATAGAATAATTCCTCAGGGAATACAGTGAAACGTATTTTTCTACGTTTAGAAAAAAAGTAACGGTAAGTTATAAGACCTTTTGCTCAAGCTAAGCTTACGCGATTTATACTGCGTTATACATGCCATGCTTTAGGGTTTATCATTAAAGGTATTTGTTTTCCCGAGATAGATAATCATGAACAGTATGACAAAATACAGTTTGATCTTTAAATACATCAAGATTCCTGAAAAAAGTGGAAAAGTATCTTGTTAGGAAAAAACAACAGAACTGTGAGGTTGCTAAAGAAATGACGTGACAGATTGATTATATATTTAGAAAGCATATAAATTTCTTTTTCTATCGGCGATTTCCCAATTATTGTTGCCTGTGACATGAGATGCATGAATGCATATCGCCTTCTGTCTTCCCTGCCGTACGCGGCTCAGAAACTATATACCTACATGTACCTGAAATATATTTAAAGATTTGAAAACAATACATTTTGATACTTTTACAAGTGTGATACCCTACAAAGGAACCCGAAAATAACAGGCTTTATTTGGAAGTAAACAATAGCTTTGTCTATATAGATTATGTGAGTAGCGACACTAAATACATTTACGACTTTACTAATTGTTCAATGCATAAAATATATAGATAAAAGCGCCAACAAAATAAAACTTTGTGGAGAAAGCGCAGCACTCTGACTCCACTTTGCCTTTGACATTAGCTTGCAAGATAACTGGTAATAGTTCGACTATGCTAACCGCAGATGTTGATTTTCAGACAGACTGCACCATTGGTGCCGTGCCCTTACCCTTATCACATATGCATAAAATACCATATAGTTAATAAATATTTCATATAGGAATTAATGACGGAGCTACTTCTGTGGGAATATGACTGCACTGGTGACTCAGGGAAAGTTCTGTAGTATTGTTTTTGATTGGTACCGAAATTTGAGATCTTCTTGAGTGTTCACTTCTGTGGTCAATTATCTAAAAAGGTAGGCCTACATTGATAAACAAAATAAAATTTCCCTTTAATGAAGACATACGCTTAAATTTATACAATATTAACAATTTGTAGATTATGATTAGCAAAGAATAAGATGAAAATGGCAAAGAAACAAACAGTTTGTGATAAACATGTCTCAACGTTCAAATATATGAAAATCGGGATGATTCCTACACACATTTGGAACTTTATCTGTTCGATTTCATTTACGTTGTCATAATTTTCAGAATTTATTTTCCCGAATGTAAAAAAGATGATAATTTTTAAGGTACTTAAAGGTTTCTAAAGGAAAATATTACATTTTAGATTCCTATTATTTTGAAAGAATGAATAATGATCAACTTTTGACAATTTTATTTCACAATTTTGACAGAAGGTTAATAGAATATTGAGGAGTTGAGATACATTACAATATGGAAATATGTGGTCGAAACTTGATATCAATTACATTTTGAGTTTTGATTTATACCAGATTGAACTTTAAAGGTTTTAGGGCTTTGTTTTTATCACAAACTGTAAGAAACTGTAACTACCGTTACGAAAGTCATCGTCAATGTTTCGAAATTGGAAAAATATTAATGAAAAAAAATCTATTTATTTGCTTTTATACAAGTATTCCTCATGTACTCTATTGACAGAAGCTGTTTATTTCATGCATACTGATCAAATTCAACCGTTGGACCAATTAGTATACAATGTAGATAGTCACATCTGTCGTTACATTAGGATCTTCATTAGTGCAAGTCCATAGAAGTATCATTAGTCAACACGAAGAGGCGAACTATGGTTATATAGAACATTGATAGAAACTTGTTTGTAATAAGAATGACTCTGTTTCTGATGAATGATCTACCTGAAGAAATACTGAATTGTAATGCTGTATTATCTGCAATCTTAAAAGATAACAGCTTTAAAGTTGATACAACCAACAAAATTCGTTTGATTAACTGTTTTGTTTGTTGAAACGAACAAAGACAGCCTCAGCAAGTTCTTGTTCACGTTGATCCAAATATAATGCACTTCTGTTAATGGCTTTTCATACAACAATCAACAATGTATGATGGAGAGGTGAAATACAACAGATAGACAGTAACCGAGAGACAGAGTATGCTGATTGACAATCTGAAGCCATAATGGGCAATGTATATGTATATTGACTGTGAAGTAACAAACTGCTATAGTCCATTCAGTAAAAATAAAATCTTCTACACCATCTAGACTCATAAATGAAATGTTCGTTGTATGTTGAATTCAGTGTGGAAGTGGGTTGTAATGAATGAGATGTTTAAATGGTTTTGTCAAGGGATGTTTATAATAAAAGCTAATTACTGTTAATTAACAAGATATTTGTACCAGTGTTCACCTTTGTTGCTAGAGAAACAGCTTCCTACCCTCTGTCCTCTTCATTAGTAGCATATAATTTCACAATTAGTATTGATGGGACCTTCCTGCGAGTTTATTTTGTTTTAATTAGCCTTTTCTTTTAAATATTTTGGAACATAGTCTATAAATATATGTGTTCAGTATCTATTTGAGTACTACGGAGAAGAAACTCTATCGCAGAAATAGTTCTCGGGCGTTGCTGGCTAAAGACAGAAGAGTCGGCAGGTCAGAGAGTAAATAACAGTTACCGACCTCGACCTCACATACGTGAATCATGAACGCCATGGCCCGAGGGGTGATCCTTAAAGTAGGCGTAGCACACTGTGCAGAATTTTACAAATGATGGAAGCACTAATTGTAAAGTAAGCAAAATCGTAAAGGTTTGTTAGCAATCGAGCCATTTGTGAATGCATCCTAACCAAACCACTGTCCACTGTTTGGTATTTTCGGAAGCCAATTCGGCACGAATCAAAAGATTGTTCATGCCAATTTCGTAGTACATTCGTGTTTCCATGGTTGCCTTTGCAAAACTATCAGGAGGACAACTGGTGAGTTTTGAGCAATGCAAATTTATATATATGTATCATCTTCCCACTCTATCCATTTTCTACCTTGCCATCAACGGTAATAAAACGAAGCAGCGACACCTAACGTCATTACGAGTTACCGCCCTTACGAGCTGCTAAACTGCAGCCAGTGAAATCGCTGTTTTCATTCGAAACATACACCAGGACTTGAGACCAAATGATAAAGAAAATTCGAGCGAAAATTTTATATTATACTGACTGAGAGCTTTTCACAAGGGATTTTCATTTCAAAAAGTTCTCCGTTTTGCACGTGCAGCAGTCAATATATATTTTACTGAATTATGCATTTACTGCCGTGTTGATAATCTCGAAGCATCAAATTTTCACACTTTCCATGTTTCGTTGTTCAGAATTTGAGTTAATCACATCGTTTTTCTCCAACACAGAAGTATGGCGCCATTGCACAAGGTTTGACAACGAATATTTCGCGATAACTTTGTTTGAAAACCGATACATTTCTATGAGAAACATTCAAAATTGAAATAATAATTATAAAAAATCTTTAAAATTCCATTCGTACAATAATTTATTATTTACGTTACTTATATATTTTACAAACTCTACAGTAAATATCGATCGACCATAAACGTGATAGATCTACCCTGTATCCATCTAAATATATGCCTGAAATTACAATTGAAATTAATATTTTAAATAGTCTTCTCCTCAAACGCGACAGGTCACTACCTCTTTCTTTGCCATTGACATTTGAAGTTCATATTGAAAGCCGCCTTCTCATTGACCTGTCAGAAGGGCCTGCAGTAGGCTAAACTCTTAGCACAGAAAATGTGGTCCGTGATGTCAAGGGCGAAGCGGGAAGAGTTCAAAATCTTTTCGTTTCGGCCTTGACGTTGTGAAGATGATATATGTATTTGATTTAAACATATTTTATTCATGAACAAAATGATTGGGAACAAGTTATCCAACTTAGAATACCCTCATACATGTTCATACATGTACACACATGTACACACAGGTACCACATTGACTATATGCCATTGTAGAAGACTGTATTTCGTCGTGTTTCTTTCTTGTGACATCCGGGCAGGATTTTGTCACCTTGCAGAAGGAACTACCGGATAGAGTCGATCGACAAACGAAGGTAACACGATTTCACAGGATGGCATCTCTATCAACGTGCGAATAGCAAGATGGAGACACGTATGAACAACTAAAGAGAAACCTGCGTACAGGATTTCTGAACATTCTGACATGCCAAAGATATTCATATTCTTCGGTTTTTGACGAAAGCCACAGAAACTTTACTGCGGTGGATTAAGATGTATTAACATCAGTCGTTTGGGCTGAACAAATGATTTGTCCACAAAACGATATCCGTAGAATAATTATTAAAAAACCCCACGCCAATACCAATAAGGATTGGTGGCTGCATCCTTAATAAATCAAATGAAATAGCAAATGATGCAGATTCAAACACATTCTTAATTTCTTAAGACCGTTTTTGTGTAACGTTAATCCTTGAAAGTTTTTGATCATTCTCAACTGATACCAACCCTGTCTGAAAGACTCGTCTCAATTGTTTGTACAAGATCTATATACTATCAGATCCGATCCCCCGTGAGTTTAGTAGAAGGATTCAGACGTATCTTGTTTAATTGCATTTCTTAGGTGTCTATGTCCTATGCAATTTGATATGATTTTTTCAATGATTCGAGAAATGATCTTTTGTTATTTCATCGTCTAAAGAATTGAACGGAATTGATGGTCCCAAATTTAAATTGTTTCAAGGATAAACATGATATTTTCACTGGAATTTGCAATCCATTCTTAAGCCGTGATTAGGAATGTTTAGGTTCATTTTTCCCTTGAGAATTGAAGTCACAGTTGAAAGTTTATGATCACCGTGTTTACATCTCGTTTACACCACAGTATTTCATCTTTCCTTTATACAAAAGTCTTTGATTCGATTAAGACAATTTGATTTAAACATTTATCATCGAGATTTAAAATTAAAAAAAGTCATGAATATCCTGTTTTGTGTGTTGTGTGTATTATAACATTTATTCCATCTGTTTGTAGTTCAACCATGCAACTATATGAAAAGACCAACACCCTATGACTAAATCCGGAAATTATTGATTATAATGACCCCTTGAAATCACAGAGCGTAAACATAACGATTTGAACTCTAAGCAATCCATAATGTGTTCTCAAATTGATTAAATGACATACATTTCAAATACCGGTTTTTCTCTTTTCTGCACGATAACAGATTTTCAAAATCATTATTTCTTCACCTTTGTAACAAAACATTTT
This sequence comes from Phorcus lineatus, assembly GCA_921293015.1. NCBI lineage: Eukaryota > Metazoa > Mollusca > Gastropoda > Trochida > Trochidae > Phorcus > Phorcus lineatus. The sequence goes on from OV121096.1 coordinate 39,676,440, forward strand.
GCAACCTAAAGCTTAAAGTGTTTGACGTAGTTTCGGCGCAAAAACAATAATTGATGTATAAAGAAATTCAGAAGCATCACACTTTCAGTTAAACTGATGAACACGTCCATGTAATTATTTTTACTATAAAGAAACTAGTTGCAACAAATGTTATTTGAAATTCCATTGTCACCTTTTGTCAATTTAATCCAACAATTCAGTTATCAATGTAGGGGGTGCACAATTTATTAAACTGTGTATATTTTGAAGGTGTATCAATCTGTATTTCTAAACGTAAAAGGATTTATAATGATTCGTGTGGCATATTGCTCTGCCCGGAGCTCATTCTCTATAACAAATGTCGTTTTCTTTAAAGAGCCACTCCGTGAGTTGTTGGAGTCATATATGCCAAACTTAATCAATGGTGTCATTTGATCGCGAAGTATCCACTGATACCAAAAAGACACATTTTAAAGCTTACTGTTTTTTCACAGTGACAATATGAAGGTAGAACGTCGCAATTATGATCGAAAACCGGACAGTGGCGCGCGTCAAATAGTCAAACGTAATTTTGGAGACTTATCTAAAACAGCCAGGAGGGCAGTTAGGAGTTGGTAGTGTTTGTTAGGTTATATAACTAGTATGCATGTATATTGGACGTGATATCTACACCTCTGTGCATTTATAAGGGTGTTTTAGATTTTCATGGAAAACCAATATCTGTCATATATATGTCTTTTGGACATGAAAATATAAAATGTTTTGATTTTATATCACCACATATGACATTTAGGTTCGTATCAAATGTAAATGATATGTTATGAAAATCATGGAGTGGCTCTTTAAGGGGCATTTTGTTTGATACAAATGTCTTAATGTTCTTTTCTATTCACTTACTCTGCTACTTTTCAGCAGAAGGCTCCCATTTTTCACGTACAGCGAGATTCCACTTCTGAGCGTAACCCATCTTAATGGCTATTGCTTTAAAGAAGGCTAAGTTCAGATAAATCTCACCCTTCCATGCATATTCTTTATATGCCACGATCAGATGGGATGGAATTACCTTACAGCGCCTAACAACGCAATAAAGGGAGATTACCCTCTCATTTGAGCCTTTCCTTCCTGTGTCGATGATCCGGCTTCTAACATTGTTGGCCCTTTGATTATCTTTTCACAAGGCCAATAAAATTAGTAACAAGAACGATGTTTTTTTCAAAATTGTTTCCTTTGAAGGGAAGGTTTCATTATCTAAAGCTGCATGTCTTGGTATGTACATTCTTGTATTATTGACAAATAAAACCAAAATATCATCGCGAAAAAAACAATTGTCTATTTTAGAGGCACTCAGAAAGTACTGGGGATAAAACAGAGATTAAAACGTGTCTTGGTCTATCTCTTTGGTGAAAAAAAACTTGAGTCAGGTTTAATTGTATGTAGTCAAAACATATGTTTATGAGAAATGATGAGAAAAAAGGGGTAAAAATGGAACAATATCTTGAAAAATAAAGATGACATTTATTTATCTTCAGAGAGAAGAATGACTTGCTGATTGTGTCACGGTTTCAGCTATGTTTTCCGTGGAAACCATAGAAAGAGAAGAATAATAGAACCCTGAACCACGTTAATCTTGGGATCATGGTTGACCTATGCATTAAGTATACAGAATTTAGCATGTATAGTTTGGATATGTGTATTGGCTGATAGAGCCAGAGATAATATTTCATGATTATACTGACTTTTTAAAATATATTATGAAAACGAGGTTAATAACATACAAAAAGTTCTACACTTCATAAAATATGTTAAGTTTCTTTTTATTCCAAAAATAAGTGTGTGAGTTAAGAGCGGAACAAAATTTGATTGAATTACTGAGGTAATATTATGAATGATGCAAATTAGTGACGGAAAAATACGAAAGGCACATCTTGGGATTAACTGCTTAAGGGCTATCTAAATTCCAACAATTAGTTACTGAATTCTGCGGAAATACAAACATTTTTGTATGAGGTATGCAAACCAGGGACTGAAACATATAAAAAGCACATCAAAGTGATTAAATGTGCCAAAATGTCTCTACATTCGTACAGTATATTTTGAGTTATGAGGAGAACAAACTGTTAATAAATAGTAACAAAATTGTACTAATTGTGGACTGAAACATGCAATAGGCACATCTACAAATTATTATGATTACACTTTGTTAAGTTTCTACATATTCAAACAATACCAAATGTCCGTATTTTGAGTTGAACAAAAAGTATGACGGACGAGTTAAAAATGTTTTAAATGTATTAACCATAAAAGGATTGATAACATTTTTAAATCTTTAAACTGTTATACACTTAAACAATATATTATAAAAACAAAGCTTACTGTATTTGCTGCATACGAACTTTCATTACAAGTTATAGCAAATTTATTAAATATCAGTGTAACACATACAGTAAGACAAATATAAAAAATTGTACTTTGATTATCATTTCACGCCACCATCCTCAATGGCAGTACATTAGCTGTTATCTCGACTTGCACAGCAATGTCGGCTACTCATTGGCCAAAAGCGGTCACGTGCCGTACATGTAGGTATATTTTTATATGTTAAACTGGGTCACGCGCAACCCTAGAAACGGGAGACGACGTACTACCACTTCGTTCTCGTTTTATATTTAACTCAAACACATGAAATATCTCCATATCAAACTCGCAAACACATGGTTACTTATAGTACCCTTTTCCTTTTCCTTTTCAACACCATTTTTCTTTTAAAAAAATTATTTTTAAGAAAGTTTACCTCTAGAGAATACTTTATTTTGAAAGAAGTTGCCGTTGAAGCATCGTAAACATCAATACAATAATGAAGACGTTTAAACTAAATACCGGCTATGTGAATTATAATATCAACATTTTTGTTTCAACAAGTTGAAAAAAATAAGACTCCTGAAGAACTGGAACTAAAGTTTCAATACTGTCTGCCTGTAACATAACCATTTGATTCACAATAAAGATAAATGACTATAAAAAGTCTGCCTTATTACACGTTTACCTTCCTTATTACACTATTACGATTTCATTACAGAAAACTCGTACGCTGTTCGGTATTATCTAGAATATCATTAAATGCTTGCAGGTAAAAGTATGTGTTGGATTTATATTTATTTTACTGGTAAACTCCTAATTCAATATGTAAGTCATACGTAACGATCGAAATTCTCATAATTTTTCTGATTACATCGGAAAAGCATAAGATATTTCGAGAAATATTGCTTGTCGAGCTTTATGGTCCATTACCACCCAGGCAGTCAGCAATATGTCTAGAATGACCGTGAATATATATTGAACACTTTTAAAGCTAATCTTTTTTATGAGGTAATTCGTTGAAGAGAGGCTTAATTATTTCGTTACAAATAATAAACATCGAATGTTTGTAACTTGGTGTCACGGAAATGAGTATGAAAAGCTAAACACAGTGATGACAAGTGATTTTTCAGCCAACATATAATACATAACAGTATGTACAGAAAGATATATTCTCTGCACTGTATTTTTCCCTTTATATGTTATGATTTTAATTATCGTGTTAACCTTCAAAATATACTTTTTCCTTTAATTGATTAAATTAAACTGAGAATTAATTTTATTTCAATGATATTAGAGCTTGAGTTTTTGTTGAAATAAAATTTGGATATATGACCCCTTTAGGCTTCTAATTAGGAAAGTAAAATATATATCATACATGAAAATTGATTCATGTTGGCATTACAGTGCTTCTCCAAAAGAACTTTCAGAGGCGATATTTATTTATAGCAGAAAACTGATATTTCCTCTGATGAAAAAGTTCCAATAAAAAGGCTATTATAACACGAGATCATTTGACTGAAAGTGAATTCCTTGGAGTATAAAATAATACGCTTTTTGGATCCTATGATAGTGATTACCTGAAAGTAAGGCAAGCTTCCATATAATGTTTGCTATACTTTTTCTTTTACCTGATCCTTTTATTCGACACTTTCATAGCGGTGCTAATGACATTTTTCAAAAACGTATCATGAACGATTTATTTAACAACCCACGCAATCATTAAAAATCTATTCTTTTGTATGTATAATATATTTTATAGGAGGAACAACACGGAAGTTACTTTACAATAAGGAGCTCATAAGGGTTGTGTGTTATTTCCCTGGAATAGACACCCAGCAGGTTTAAATTATTATTTGACCAATTAATAATTATGTCTTGATATAAATTAAACGTACTTATAGAGAACATAAAAAAATAACACTAATTTCTTCATTGATAATCGTAGAGATTAAAAGAAGAGACAGAGACCAAAAATGTCATCTATTATACATGAATACAAAAGTTGTTTGTTATTGATCCACGAACTGTAAATCGATTTCGCCACTATTTAAAAATTCGGATCTAAATAAACATGACGGTTTGGAGAAATTCACTATATATCGATATGTTTTCAGGACAATATGAAAACAATTACAGGTCAGGTTAAAACAACGGTTACAAATCTAATTTTGATAGGTGTTACATGGTCATGTAGATGTCTACGCATAACAGTTAACAAATACTCCACCCCCGAATATTGTTCGATTTTAATTAAACATTCCAGTTTAGTATATTATGTATAACATGCTTCAATTAGCTTAGATCACGTTTTGATAAAATATTACTAGCAAACTAATTCAACGAATTGGGATTCATACGGTTATAATTTTATTATCAATTTATAGCTTCTCATGCGACTTATTGAATTGAAATTTTTCAATTCACTGATCAAAAGTCTTTATCAATTATCATGAAAAAAGGTCCTAAATAATCAATGTACAATATTTCTGTCAAAGGAGTGCTTTGTGATAAAACGTAATAGAAATTAGCTAATGACTTATTCATTCATAAAATAAAACTGATTGATTGTATGTTCTCTACGACACTGCTGTGCAAATTCACAAATGTTAGTACCATTTCCCAAAGGACTTCCTATTGCCTTCCATATTATCTAGACGGTGCCGGCTTTCCATCACCTCTTTTCGGGTGACAGTGTGTAATAAGCCAATACTTATCACCATAAAAACGCCACATGTAGGAAATAAGCCCTCCGATCAGTATTTTCTACGATAACCCATTTTAGTATTCATTTAATCTTCAACCAACACATGTTATGTGACTTACTTTCCTAAGACATTGGAACATTCAATGTTCACTCTTGATACACGAGAGTGGACTTTTTCTTGAAAATTTAGGTTTGAATGTGCATAATTATCTGCCCATTAAACGCCGTTCATTACAATGGATTTTGTTTCATAATTCTCCCCAGTTCGTTATAATTGCTGGTTTATAGCAAGTGTGTGGCTTTGATGCTGTAGTCTTATTTGTTCTAGCTTGTTTAATGATCCAATTGCACGCACTTAAACCAAAAAAGTTACATTAGCTTAATGAACCATCTCAAAGTGAAGGACAAAACAGCAACACCTTTTTACAGTCCACATGCATATTCTCTTTATAGTGATTGGAATATCTTTAGGAATAAGATGTGCTTTTAAGGTTCATCGATAACTGAATGCAGTGATTGTCAGTCAGTAAATATTTGTTTGTATTGTGGATATAGTAAGAGAGTGGGTAAACTTATTTTTTTCAAAATGTTCTCATACTGAATTTAGTTCTCAATATGTTACTCTAGTAAAGGGCTTAAGCGTATACCACGAGTGATATCGAAGTAGTGAGAACTGGATAAGTGATTATCATTATGTAGGTATGGTTGGCAAACGGTGACGTGGCTAAGAATAATCTGATTAATCCCAGTTAAATCGTCCGAAATTGAATTGCCGATATGTTAATGGATGGTCTCTTGACAGGGCTAAGAAGGATCTGATTAATCCCAACTGAAATTGAATTGCCTCCTCAAAGGTATATTTGGCAAACGGCCTAATGACTGGGCTAGGAAAGATATGATTTATCCAAACTGAAATTGAATTGCCCCCTCACAGGTATCTTTGCAAATGGCCTCACGAAAGGGCTAGGAAAGATATGATTAATCCAGACTGAAATTGAATTGCCTCCTCACAGGTATATTTTACAAATGGCCTCATGACAAAGCTAAGAAGGATCTGATTAATCCAGACTGAAATTGAATTGCCTCATCATAGGTATATTTGGCAAACGGCCTCATGACCGGGCTAGAAAAGATATGATTAATCCCAACTGAAATTAAACTGCCTCCTCGTAGGTATAATTGGCAAACGGCCTAATGACTGGGCTAGGAAAGATATGATTTATCCCAACTGAAATTGAATTGCCCCCTTACAGGAATATTTGGCAAACGGCCTGATGACTGGGCTAGAAAAGTTCTCAATCAGAATTTATCTGAAATCGAAAATGAATTCCTAGCTCGTCGATGTGAACAATCATAAGCAACACAACTGAACATATCTTGTTTTGTCTTTTTCAATGTTATTCATTGAGGAGATATAAATAGTTGACAGCAGAGCAACTTTCTTTTAGCTCCGCCCTTTCAGGTTTTCAATCAGTCTGCGTGATGTGACTTTTGACATGCCTCGCGACCGCTTGCTTGGACATCAATACAAAGCGGGCTGTCTGCTTTACAGAAGGTTTGCTTACAATTCATAGCATACATTTCATAGCATAAAGCATATATCATTAATGTATTGAAAAAAATTATGACAGATGATTACAATCACAAAGAGTACATTACATATTATCTATGAATATTTAATTTATGATGATGATTTTTCAAGGAAAATAATCGTGCATTGGAAAAATGATTCAAAATATCTGAAAGATTGTCTCTATTGAAGTAATGAATGAATTCAAAGCAACTTTTTCACAAAATGAGAAAATATATTAGATTTTGATAGGTATTTGATAAAAATTAGATTGCAAGAAGACTATTGACTATTAAAGACAACTTGGCCATGTCTACATAATGTTGATAAACGACATATGTGACGAAATTTTTTCAGGGCCATATTCTTATAGTCAACATGACAACACCAAATTATCTTACCAATGTTTATTTGCAATGAAAAATAAAATTCAAGCCATTATGAAAATCATCACGGATTCATTCATGCTTGTTTACAACGTAAAATTGTGACCCATCATCATGACCGCAGACCTGGGTTCTCACGGCTGAAATTATCTACTTATATAAACATCAACATTAGTTTCTGACCTAGACCTAATAGTAATTTCCTGATGCAATGTCTAAGAAATTCGTAGTTCGTTTATGTTTTTTATTGAAATTTGATTCATCAGACCAATTGATATTTCACTACTGTTAAAATTGGCACAATTTCAAACATTGCTTAAGATTGTGCCGATGGCAAAAATTGTTATAACAAAATCAAGATTAGTTTTTAGTACCAAGATATATCACATAAGGTCAGTATGATAGGTCTAGTAAGATACAGAGTTCAAAAAAGGTTACACCTAATTATATAAAAAAGACTATTTCAAACATGCTGTAAAAATGCATAATATTTACTGAAAGTTTTATGCACAATCATGTATTTTGCAGATCAGTTTTAGTATTACGTTCCCACCTGACTGGGTAAAATAATCCCATGCACTTAATTTTCGAATTAAGTTCATTACCAAATTATAATAATGGCTTGACATTAATTTGAAGAATTCCATTCACAGTTTTATGAACTACGTCATATCAAAATATATTTTATTCTGATATAAAGCATTTTTAGTAAGAGTATTTCACTATTTCAATATTTCATTATGTCACTAGCTCAGCTCGTATCCATACCACAATTTTAGATCTCATTTCTTATGGATCACTTTTGCAATCATTAGACGTACTAACTTCAATTACGTAGAGCTTGGTGAACTTGGTCATTGCAGCTTTGTTCAAATCGGCGCACACTGTGTATTTGCGTATCAATATGCCAGCACCTAGCCAAATATCAATGTCTTAGGCGTTTGCTTGCACCGAAGGCTCACAGAATTGCCAACTGGGTTGATTGTCAGGGTTGTTTCCATCAGTCATTCAACGTAAACCCCAAAGTCAAGACGTGAGCCGCAGCAGAGATGACAAACCGGTAACCGTATACTTCATCTTGATATACGATGAATAAACCGTGAAATTATTTCTGGTCACATTTCACTCCCTACAGCTCCAACCTCGGCTCAAAGAGCGTGTTACAATATTATAGCCTGAATACACTCAATGCCAAAGAAAGTTTGCATTAAGAAAAATTATTTTTTTTAAAAACTGGTGAAATTTTTCAAACGGAGTAGACCCTGAACAGATTGCCCCAACACTACAATAATGTTTGCTGAAAATCGTGCCGTTGCTCTTAACGTGTGGGCGTGAACGCATGAAAACGTCAAAAGCATGTGCACGGTCAATCTAATAATGATGCACGTGCAACATTGTTATAAAAACCACTTGCGTTCAATGAGAGACATCCATAATATAAAAAAATCACTCAAGCATGCCTCGACTGATTCGATTCAACGAGAACGAGCCCTGGGAATGGCCGATATGGGGGCCACGCACGTCCATATAGCAAGAACCTTCGGCTGCAGTCGTGTTACTGTTGATAAACTTTTCCAACGATACCTACAGACAGGACAGACCTGAGACAGACCTAGGTCGTGCAGACCGAAGGTGACCACGCCCCGCGAGGATCGCTACCTGCGAACATTGCACCTCCGCAATCGGTTCCTGACGTCAAATGCTCTCGGTCACCGGGTCCGCCCACAGACTGTGTCCAGACGACTCAAGGCTCATGGTATCAGAGCTTACAGACCCTTCAAAGGACAGCGCTTGACCATTGAACATCGAGGTCGGCGATTATGATGGGCTCGCACTGTTCGACGATGGCAACGATGAGACTGGCAAAAGGTCCTGTTTTCCGACGAAAGTCGTTTCTACCTCTTCGAGGTCGACGGAAGACAACGCGTTTACCGCCGACGTGGAGAATGCACAGCACCTGCTTGTGTTCAAGAGGTAACAGCATTTGGCGGCGGCGGTGTGATGGTTTGGGCCGGGATTTGCGGACAGCAAAAGACTCAACTTGTTATCATTAATGGAAATCTGAATACGAGACGGTACATCAATGACATTTTACGTCCGGTGGTCGTCCCATTTCTCCAACAGCAGCCACTTGGCGTCATTTTCCAGCAGGATGGAACCCCACCGCATACCGCCATGGTCACACGAAACTTTCTGGCTGCAAGTAACGTCATCACTGTACCGTGGCCTGCCTGCTACCCAGATCTGTCTCCAAATGAGAACCTATGGGACATTTTGGATCGAAGTGTGCGACGACGACGGCATCCTCCAACCAATCGTCAAGAACTGTGGCTCTCCAAGAAGAGTGGCAACGCATCCCGTATGAGGTCATCAGACGCCTGACGTCATCAGCTCGTCGAAGGATGCATGCTTGCATCGGGGTATTGGGTGGCCACACACGCTACTGAGTTGAAGTGCTTGGCAGAAAACTAAAAGGTCAATTTTCGCACCCCACCACACTTTGAGCAACGCTGACACCCTTCTTCGAAACTCGACAATGCAAATGTTAATGTTTTCTTGGTGTCATTACATTTCTCTCTCAAATAAATGTTTTGCCTAGTTTTTCTCATTTGAAGTTTTTGTTCTAGCGCCAACTGAAAATGATGCAAACTTTCTTTTGGCATTCAGTGTAGGTATTATAAGATATGGTTAGTATGAAACGAACTTGATAAATGAATTTGATAACCCTTTGTTTGGGTGATTAACTCCCCGAAAAATTGGCTTTCAAATGTTTAAAATCTATACATATACTACTTAAAAGAATCCCACAACAGTGGTTATTTGCGGTCAGAATCTTTAACTTAATATGTTTAGTACGTATGAAAACTAATGATTTCATTTGATTGACAACTAGTCCTGTTAATGTCAAGCAAGCAATATTCGTAACAATATAATCAAATATAAGATGTTGTAATAACTTGGCATTTTGTCTAGAAAGACGCTACTTCTATGAATGCAGTTTTCGATGTAAATATCTGAAGTAGTTATCTATAGAACTATGAAAGTTTTCTCTTTCATCACACGAGCTTCTACAAAGCCTCTATAAGAAGATATTTTGTCTAGACGCTGTTTAAACTCCTCCTTTGTCGAATAGGTTAGAATTGTCCTGTCAAAGCCATCCAACTCTATTACACTTCAAAGGGAGACATCTCAGTGAACTTCAGTTGACCTGACACAATTCTGCACTTATCAAAGTATCAACCGGTCCACTGACATTCTGATGACGTGACAGTCAGGTGAAGCATAGAGTATATATTTGTTGGATTTTAATTAAATGTCATTTTATCTCCACATCAAAATGAAGAATGACACGCGAATATATCCAATCTTCATATCAGTTGAGTAGGATGTAATTGAATCGGCAAATAATACTGACAGGGATAAATTTAATCAAAAAATGAAGGAAATAATCTTTAGTCACAGTGAGGTCATTTTAAAAACTTTCTTGTTCTCTTAGAGATATCGACTATTTGATTAACAGGTCAGACTTTTTATAAAGATATTATTCTGATTAAGAAAGTCCAATGAAATCGTCACATGTTTGAAAAACGTTTACTCTTGACACTAGTCATGAGTTTGAGAATGAGGATATTGTATATATTGTGACCAGTGAACAACTATGGCAGTTCTTTCAATTCACTTCGAGAAGTAAGGAGTTATAATATTTTCAAAAAACTATATGTATTGCACCTGTTCGACAAGACAGGTTTGAGATTGAATACCGTATACCAGGGAACCCCTTTACAATCATTTGATTCCATAACGACAATCTTTAACTTTCATTATTCCTTGTTCGAAAAGATAGTCAACAGAAGTACTTCCGCAAGAATCATCTTCCTCTTTCCTAAACCCCTTTTCAATGTTGGTTTAAGGCAGCTTTTACATATAATCGTATCAGGATGTTTTATAGTAAAAGATTGATTCAAAATAGCTAGACCATAATCTTGATTGTTGTGAAATAAAAAAATGGTTTTATTTTCTTTTAGCATAATGTTCATAAAAACACAATTCCTTATTTGTTCACAGTGATGTGTGTTCTAATAACCTATGAGTATTCCAGCATCATTATTTCAAACGTAAGGTTGATAATTGCAGTAAAAGTGCAGGCATTCTTCATGAAAAAAATCCAAATTCTTTTGTAATGATCAAAATATTCAATGATTAACTTTTAAAGTACTCTTCTTAGTCACATCTGCGTACATTAGTGTTTTCGGGTATTGATTAACTCAGATCTTTGATCTCCTTGAAAGTTCATTCTGATGGTTTATGGGATATGCTTAATTAAACAATCAAAATTCTATTTCAGGATGCATCTAAGTGTCCTTGATCGCAAAAGACTATAGGCCAAATCCTATTTCATAGATTAGAAATCTTGTAAATCTTGTCCATGAGGAGCATTTTGAAATTCAAAATGATTATTTTTCCTAAATAAATAGAAAGATTTTGAAAGTAAATCTTTATTTGTGTTTTAAAAGATAAATCAAATTCTTACAGTGCACTGAAAGCCTCGTTTTCTCAGAATAGTTTCTTTAGTACGTTACTAGTTGTTTTTCATTTAATCTAATAAGCACTTTAACATAAATTGAATTACAATGGCATGTCATGGATAATAAAAATTCCTTCAAATTTTAGTACCTTATTGATAATCATTTTAATACTGACAACTCACCTAATGAGACAACAAGATAAGATTTTTCTACATTTGTACTCTAGTTCTTTCTTACATACATGGCTACTGTCGCCGTTTGCACATCATGTCACTGCAAATAATTCAACCAGTCAAACAAATTCACATGTGTACATGTATTGTTAAAGAGAGAAATTACTTTTTATTTTTATATGGGTACATGATAAATAATGATAATTACCTAATGGTTTGAGTTTGAAAAAAAGTCATTATCCAGATGGCACTAGATTATTCTTTTCTATCTATTTCTACCTCTCACAATGTGTGATGATCGCATAATGATGGATTGACCTGATTGATCCCTATTGATCAACTATAATCCTTTCAAGGAAGTATTACTTTGTTTCTCTTCGGTTATGCTCTAATAATAGTTATCTTCCCTTTGGAATATGGGATAAGTAACGGGTCCAGTTGAAAGGAGGATAACTATAAAAGTTGATACAGAAATCACGTCCGGTTATGCAAATAAGCAGAATATGATATTACATAGATCAAGTCTTTGTAGAAAAACTATCAGGAATAACGTCAGTTATTGTTAGATTTGATGCTAACGAAAGTTGATAATGCTCTGCAAAAACCCTCTGGATACGATTCAAGAGAGCGTGTTGTATTTGGTTTCATGAGATGGGTTTGTGTAAAGCCCAACTCACACTACGCACGATTGCACTACGGTAACATTACGATTTGATCGTACTGTTCTCCTATTGTGGTTTTTACGATCTGTTATGTGAACACGATTTCTGTGCGTGAGGTACACGATGTGAGTACAACCAATGCACGAAAGGTCACGATTCTAACACGGTCAGACCACAATCAACACAAACTTGACACAACGCTTTCACGATGCATTCACGAATGGTGTAAGAATAATGCACGATTTTAAATATTTTTTGCAAAGGCAAAACAATGTTAACCATTGCTTTTTATGATCAATGTAGAATTGTTATTCATCATGTGATGCTTTGCAGCTATGAAATACAATGTCATCGCGATAAAGACAGGAGGGCATATATGTATATTTATTTCTCACATTTTTCTCTCATCTTCTTGCTTCATGTAAATAACTACCAATGTTGTTTCACAGGCATTCCTTCTGATTCAAAGCAGTTGAATTTTCAGACCACGTAAAGAAGTTTACATCTTGACATCGAGAAACTTTTCAAGTTGATCGATAATTGATGACATTATAATTCGCTTCCTACCAAATTATGAAACATCCGCATTTCACATTCCCTTGATCTAAATGAATATTGAGCGTCAAAATATCCATTTTCGAATTCTAGGTCATTATTTGTTATCATTCCAAAAACGTGAGTCTGTGGTAAAAACTTTGCAATTGGCCTGAGAGAACAATGTCTCTTGAGTCCAGCGCAATATAAGTATTACAATTGTTATCAATATTACCTGCTTTGTTCAAAATGATTCATTTTGATTTCAAATTTCTAACAAGTACATATGTGATTCATTCTAACAGAGATCAAACCAAGCAAAAATTATTTCCATTTAACAGTGAAATCACTATTTCTTTATCTAATGTTTTCGGGAGTTGATTTATATGTAATTATTTGAATTTTCGTACGATTGTTTATGAAAATTATACATAAATTTGAAAAGCCCTATGCACATAACTTTCCATTCTCTCCAAACGTAGGTAGCTCCGTCATAAATTTGTTGCAAAGAAATTTATGACGGAGCTACCTCTGTTGCGAGAGAATGAACTTTAAGAACAGCATGAAGATCTTAAACACTCATTTTTCTGATTTTTGCAGTATACGGTATATAGGTCTACCATACCTGATGGTATTTTCATCTCATTTTGCAGGGAAACCTGATGGAAGCCCGAGAAGACCTTGTATTAGAACATTGTTTTTGTCCGAATTAATCACGGAGCTACAACTTAACAAAACAGTCTGTATGCACGGGAAGAGAATCGTCTCCCTCGCCTACCATCATTACCTTACTATCGTTTATGCTGACATGTTAATCAAAAGTAAGACGCGAAGCACACGTGATGAAAACGTTTTGATGGGAAACGCTCTTATTGGTGCGAGTTCAATCCAATATCGTGTAACGATTGTATCGTGATCGTACAGTTATCGTGTGACTCCGTGTTCTGTACGAGCTGTCATCGTGGACCTAACGTTTAGCACTATAAGGGTTAATTTAACATGAGTACGATACTAGTACGATTGCAAGAGGGACAATTTATCGATCGTGTTGTGGTTGTGTTGTGGTTGTGCTGTTATCGTATCCTAAGGTTGAAGCACGATCAACACAATCACAACACATACACCACACAATCACCACACAACCACTACACGATCGACACGCCCACAACACGATTTTCTGAAATCAGGAACATGTTTGCGATTTGAACCAATCGTGTTGGAAAAATAGCACGATCAGCCCAATCACTGTACGATAACCACACAATAATAGAATAATAACCACACAATAACAACACGATGACTACACGACACTTTCGTACAGCGATCGTGATCGATCGTACGTAGTGTGAGTTGGGCTTAAGTGGGTACTATGGTTTCAAAACTTCATTCAAAGCATATTGATACATTGAAAAAAGAGAAAAACTTTATGATTGTTACCAACTTTAATGACGAATGCTTTCAAATAGTTCAGAAATAAATTACAATAAATAATTTAAATTGATCGTATTAACAAAGTGAGAATAAATTCAAAGATATGATGCATCGCAGTTAATCGAATAACACATCATTGGATATGAGACAATCCCTTTCAATTTTCTCTGATCTAAAAATGATTATAAATCGCAAACACTAATTGGCCACGTTATTGTACCAGATATCTATTTATCATCCAAAACTGTATCTATATATTTTTGACAGTAGATTTTGAAAAATGCACTGCTGTGGTCACATACATGAATGTTTTAAATCATCAAGTTTTGACATCACAATGCCGTGACCTCATAAACATGACAACGTCACAATGCAATTGGAGTCTAAGGTTAGTGCAGTGTTTAGAGCTGAAATTTATTTCGGACCATATATATTATCTTACAATCGTGTCATCTGATATAAAAATTATCAATGATCGTTTTTATCAGCTCGTGTTTGTATCATGTCATATAGATATCAGCAGACACTTGGCTGAGATATTTATAAATAGCCAGTACTGCACATTTTATGGTACTATAAAAATCATTTGGCATACCCTAAATAAGATACATACACCATTTACAATTTGTTAGGTTGCGATCAGTGTTGATGAAAATGTTGTGAATTTCAAAATTACTTTCTATTTTAATCTATATATTATCATATATCTATATATAATCTGTTGTATTATGACAGTAGTTTACCAATTTTGTTGTACGTTCATATAAAATATTTCAATAATCCATCATATTTTTTAGAGAAAAGTTTCAATTATAAAGATCGAATATGATAAGCAAGATGAATACTAGAAATTTCATACGGCATTGGATATATTGATTGAAGTTTTAAATCATTAAATCTTTAAACTTTCAACTGAATTTCAAAGAGGCGAATTCAAACGCAATCCGATTGGGCAAAATTTCAAACATAAAAGATCTGTGCAAACTCTTTAAACAATCAATCAATAATAGTAATTAAATCAATATTATCCGTTAGCGAATTATTCTACCAGATTGATCAAACAAACAAATGTTTACATATCAAACAATGGAAAATTTAACATAACATTTTACAGAAAAAACATGGTATTCTGTACAAACAAATTGCCTTTATCGATGTAAAGAATTGAGAACATGTTCAAATGGATACACAAGCTCAACAAGCAATTGCTAGATTATTTGAAATGAAAGGCAATGAAAATCCCATTGCTACCTTATTTTCAAGCAGAAATAGAACTGCGAGGCTGTCATACTTTTTTATCTCGCATTTGAAGCTTCAAGGTAGCTTACAAACTGCATACTTTGATAAGTTTATATAAAGCTGCATACCGAACGTTTGTTCACTTACCACTGAATCATAGTGCAAATATCACGTAATTTGGGTTTCCTTTCAACGTCAATAGATTAACTTCAGCAAGACTGACAATGGATCATCACTGTCCATGTATGAAATAGCCATTCTTGAACTTATTTTGGCATTTTCTGATCACTCGTGCAAAAATTCGAATTTTGGCATACCGATATAGACAGAAGTGGTCACATTTTCGAAATTTCGATTTCGTTAAAAGTCGATTAAAATGTTTCATATCGACTCTCTGAGATTAAAACCAACGTAATCACATTGACTTTGTGCTAAGGAACAAACATGACATATGTTGATAACTTATAAAGGATTTATTTGAGAAACATACAAATTAGTGTTTTCTGAATTTGAAACCCTAGTCACTTCAATGACCTGCCAAAACTGTTACGGGTAATTGTGGGGTACGATAAAATTTTGCCTTATAGAAGAATGGATCTGCATATTGTTATGAGCGTGTGATTGTTTATAAGTTTAAGATTGTATAACATTGTTATATTGTTTAGTTACACTTACACTTATTTTGATAGTCTTAGCTGGCAGTGTCTAGAATCATCTATTCTAGAGTGTTCTATCTATTTCTTGATTGCTTGAGTTGGACACTTCTGATTGGAGTTTGTCTTGGAACTTTAAAGAACATTCTGGAAGGTATCTAACCTATATAGGCTGGCATTAGAACTCTTACTCATCTTGCTTCTTACAATCAAATTTGCGATCATTTGCCGTGCCACTGATTTTGGATACCTTTACAAGCCAGATTCATCTATCTCCTATCAAGACCCACTGACTGTTTTCTACATTCATCAACTATGTGATTCATAAGGACTGGTGAATATATTTAGTTAGCTAATTAGTGTGACTCATTTGATATTGTATTATAGCTTGTATTAACTTGATATTGTAACCGTAAACACTTTGTTTATTATTTGATTGAGTAAATTGTAATTAATATACACTTGTCTTGTTATATTTTGCTGGTTTGACTGGAGAAATTTTCCTATTCCAAATTCATTCGTAACCAAATGTGTATTGCAAATTCAATATTATAAGATTTTTTCCCGCAACGCTACGATACCTCAAAGGCATATCAAATTATATGATATCTGCACTAGTATATTCAAGTATGTAAACAAAGTTTTGGCATGCAGCTGTATTTATATATATTATATATATATATTTTAAAATATATTTAACCAGAGAGTTTGGATATTCTTTTTGATATTTTAATACACTATATGTACATATATGTTTAGAAATGGACATGACTGCAGAGAATACAAGATGTCAAATGTCCATTGCTTTTCTTTCTGCACGTATACCTGTAAAAGGAATATATATATATATATATATATATATATATATACACGTGTGTATACTCCCTTTTGTACAAATTGCAAAGGTAAACTATGAATATCTTACATGTCATTATCAGTAATATCATGACACCAGTTCCGTCTCTTGTGGTGAAAACCAACATTTGTCATGGTTTCAATGGGATTGGAAATATATTGATATCCCTTTTGACAATATATTATGCTATCTTTAATTGTAATCCTTATCTTGTCTTACATCTTTGGTCTTTATTATGTAGAGAGTGTGAAACCTGAACTCAAGCAAAACTAAGTTAATTAACACAAAACCGGACAGGTGGTATATAGGTATATAGTAGAAAAGTCTAATGAGTCTAGAGCTTAAATAGTTGTAATTATAATGACACAACTACCTAATATTAAAACTTAAAAACTTACCCTTTTTAAAACCCTAGAAGGGTACCGTCTGAGCATATGATAAAACGCTTTCTGTATTACTCTTGATTGACAGTTTGAGGAGTTTTGGCGCTTCCTAATTGCAAAAGCAATTGCATCCACTTTCTTTTCTAGTAGTGTGTGGCTACAGACATGTCATTAACAACTAACTATAGTTTAAAACTGTTATTCATTCATGTTAATCGGGATCAACTTTGTTCGTCGTGTGGACATTTGTTGGCGCGTTATATTGCTTTTTCTCTTATGTCTCTGTATGAATGGACAAGAACTGTTGAAGATGTCTTTGACAAATCAGTTTATCTATTAAAAAGAATAAACAGGTCAACGTCATTTAGATTTCAGGTGATAAATCATTTGTTAATTGCATCCGAGGTGCAGAGTTTAACGATTTTGTTCATTATTTTTCATATCCATAGATATTGAGGTTGGAACGATACAGACCTTCCACCAAATTTCACAAAGATACATTCGATAAGTTGCATGTTTGGTGAGTTTTCTCTATCATGAAATAAACAACTATCACAATACATGTATCGTCATTCAATTCAAAATTATTTGTATTGTTCGAGAGTGATTGCTTTATAACGAAATAACGTTTATCAATGAATATTTTAACTTCTTTTTGACATTAACTTCCATATATGATTTTCAATATCTTATCAAAATGCTGCAGTATTGTGGAAACAACATATTTTCTGTTTGGTGTTGTCTAACTGATACGAAGAACCCGATAGCTTAGTGAACTGATGTTCCCGGAAATGTAATGACGCCCGATCAATAGTTGGCAGTAATTGCCTTTCTCTTTCATGCTTTGACTAGTTGTTACTTGTTTTCCTATCCGTCTCCTTGTTTTTGGCAATATCATGTTAACATTAAAAATACCTGTTTAAAAAATCCAATAATAAAATGTTTCAAAATCTTATAGAATGCTTCATTTTTAAATCAAAGTCATACAATGTTGAAATATACATCGGCTAGACTGCTAGATCTCACACACAAAGCTACTTTGATAAGAATTTTCTGGATGATAACTCTGATCAACCTTAGTCTCATAAAGTCAATCAACAACTGATTGAAAATTGATTGGAATGTTTGTAGGAGATGATGAAAAATTTGAAGTTCAAATGTTAAAATATTTCATAGGTGTAAATACATGAGGAGGGAAAGAAATGCGGCGAAAAATTTAAGATGTAACTAGGGATAGGTTTGCAGCATACAATCCATGATGTAATATTTCTGATCACAAGACTTGGCAAACCCTAGCCTCTATTGCAATCATAGCCTGAGAACCAATGGGTTCTTTTTTCGAGCGTCCAGACTCCTTGGTTTGATGTTCTGTTGATGAAACTTTAAAAGAAATAATATTCTTTCAGTTATTGATGAAGCGAGAAACGAAAAGAAAACTATCGAGAGTATATTCTATACCACTTTAGGTGAATACGTTTATTTTAAAAATTCGCTCATGAAGGTCAAATGTATATTTGAGACCAACAGTTGTTACTCATGTCATTTTCCTGTGTGAACTGTCTTACAAACCTTGCCATTTCTAGAAATAATGAATGCTGATTGAATTCTTGAATAACACTAAACCTTTCCTGGACCTGTAATTTAGGAATTCAAATTATCAAATTCACATGTACAACTACACAGTTAGTCGAGACCGGCGCTAATTACGCTCGACGTAGGAATACAGCTGTACACTGCAACACGGCGACAATACCAAATTACAGAAAATAATGACTTTTCATCTGTGTTAGAATAGGTTTCCAATGAATCAAAGAAGAAAGTTAATTCAAGACAAAATAATTAGTAATTAATAAGATGGGAAAATATTAAAGTAAGCAATGGTCTCATAATATCATCTTTCTTTTAGACATTCTGATTATTTCACAATTTTGTCTAAGCTGACCACATTTATACCAGTGAGTACTGAAAAAGATCGAGGTCTTAGTTATGCTTGAACTCAAATTCTGTGACTTCTCCTGTGTGCTTAATTTAACAGTTATACTTTTCAATACGAAATCTGGAAATCTAATTATTAATTCAATAAGGTTTCACGTTGTTTTATGATGTATGATAGCCGAAGGCTACATGTTCCTATGTTTTCTTAAAGAACAGGGCCTTCTTTCACAAAGCCCTAAGTTGATCGTAAGTCCTTAAGGTAACCTTAGTGCAATGTTAAAGAATGGGAGTTAAGGTTAACCTTAGTAAAGGTTGCTTTGTGAAAGGATGCCCTGGTGTATAATTTTTCAAGCGAGGAAAGTATTATACCCTCGCGAAAATAAACGTAATTATGACACTACCTTCACGTTTGCCTTCATTTGCTCGATAAATTCTTTAATATTACATATTTAAAAAATATTTCTAAAAAAATGCATTCTGAAAAGTATCATTGACGTAATTTTCTTCCTTTTTATTCATTATATACAATTGGTTTCCATCCACACAGAATTAAAAATAACTTTAGTAACAATTGTAAAGAAGCTATGAAAATAAAAGCCTTAACACAGAATAATGTAAGAGATCCGTTATTTATATTTTATGTTTATGCAATCTTGTGATTATATATTTGCCTATGAGATGGTGAATTAATTGAAAGGATACGTAGTCAATCTTATCTATTTCCAACCTTTCTCAGTTAATGAAAATTTAACATTTTGTGGTATGAATACCATTGGATTATTTTGTTTATCCAACAAAATGCCATTCAAAAATAGATAGATCAAGTTAGATAGAAAAAGTAAAGAAGATGTGAGAGTTGAATTACGAAATCAGTTTTACAGAGAAAACAAGCATAGATGGATCTTGATATGTGAGCCCTTCTTTGCTAATTCATCATTATTTAAGACATATAACAATCAAATCCAATTACTTATGATTCATTTACTTGACAATGACATACGAAATGTCATCTTATCTATAACTATCATTTTTTCCGTTTTCTTCAAATTTGATCGAACAACAAGAGAAATTATACATACTAACATACTCATATAGACAAATTAATTTTTAAAAAATGATCTCATTATAAACTCGTCTTTTACAAAGCTTTCATTTACAATTACACAGCTCTCAAACCAAGGGTACCCCTAGACTAAGATATAACATTCAGTAACGATCACCTCCTAGAAAGAGCCACTAGACATTGTCCCTATAAATGTCCTTAAATGGAATCTTAACTTATCGTTATGTAGATTTGTAAACGTTTTCCCTTCGTACTCACAGCATAGGATGTCATCAGTCATCAGTCATCACGAAAGAAAGTCCTTTTTAGCTCTTAGTCGCCCTGATAGAATCCGTATATGAACTAACATAAATGAATATATCTTATAACATATGTCTCACTGCTATAAGAATTTCCTTCTTAGTTTGAATGTTTTCATGAGGGATTTAAACTCGGCCTAGTGTTATTACACTTATTAATTCATATTTAAATAGCGTAAGTTATACACACAAAGACTAAGAAATAAGACTTTAAATAAGTTAGAATCAAGGTAAGACGATTTTAATCGTTCAATGTTTTCTCACTATAGCATGATCAGATAAGTCTAAATAGCAAGTGCCCTTTTTATATTTAATGCTGGCAACCTTATCACGTTGACAGCACTAGGTCCCCTAGGGAATGCACCATATTGGGAACTGTAATGAGAATATTGATCGAATATAAAAATCTGTGAAATAAATAAGGACTTAGATATTGATGCTTTGACAAGAACATTTTATCATGAAAATATGGCATCTAATTATAAGACAATATTGATCAATAACCTCTTTCAACCTAGTTGCTGAACTCTCGAAATAAGGTGCTAATAAGCACTTTCGTTATTGACTGTTTCTGTTGATAATTAAGTTTGAATTACATAGTAATGGTTTTCAAAAACAAAACAGAGTTGGCAAGTATTTACTCGAACCTGTATGCATCTTGACGTGCCTATATACTTCAAGATAGATTTCTTTGGTCTGAAATGAGGCAAAAACCAATCGGTTTCTATGTCAACCCTCAAATGTGACTAGAGAAGAGACCAAAGCAATTGATTATTATGGTACTATGATTTCCCATTTCTTCACTTCTTCATTATCTTAAACAAGTAAAATATCTTAAAATGTACATATTCGGGATGGCCTTTGTCTCTTAGTGAAGGCATACGATTAAAACATACTGTGTGATGTTATGAATGCTTTTACAGCTGTATATGGTTGTGTTTATAAGTCAACTTGAGATGCAATTTTCCAAGTTCGTCTATCATTGAGAATTAATTTCCCTAAATATCTGAAACTGGATTATTCCTTTGTATTATTAAATCATATAATTCAATGACGAAGGTGAAGTTTCATGAAACATCTGTTTCATGCATGTTATGTTTTTTGCGATCGCATCCATAAAATCAAATTCTTTCTCTGTGAAATTACATAATAAATCATCGATTTTTTTAGATTTAATAAATATCTTTATCTTCTTACTTTTATAAGATATTTTCAGATAAATATATTTTTGTAAATATTGAGAAAATTTAACACCGATAACAGAAAATTCAAACTTCCAAAACAGTTAATTCCAAAGAGAAAGAAATGTTTGTGGAAATTTAAAAACCCAAACCCACTAATGATGCTCTCAGCAGTTATAATCTACTTGAAAAAAACTCAATAGTGTAATAACAATATGTTCGATCAACTGTTTGTAATTCATTAACACTTTGTTGCAGGTAATATAATTTACGTTTTTGATGACATGATGCACACAATTTATCGTTACTTTCAGTTAACATACAAATATATGTATATCAGTGATGTCTATTATCTCATGGCACTGAATGCACTTGAAATTTTCATGAGCATAAAATCAAAGCAATTCTAAATTTACTACATCATTATTGAATTTGCAGTCGAAATCTAGCTAACTAAACCTACAAAAATTCACCATGTTTGTTTGAATATTTATCACATGGCACAGAATGCATTTCTTTGTTCATATATACGTCATGTACTTTCTTCAAGAAAAAAGTCTCTTTTCATGCAAAGTTGATCTAAATTCAACTTTTCGAACAATTGAGTCAAATAATGTCACATTTGTTTTGATGATAGGTACTTCATTAGCGCGAGTTCATATGAGTAGAATTTATCAACATAAAAAGAGGTCAGTTTTATTTATATACGGCACAGATATAAACTGGTATACAAATAGAGCAATTCTGTTCATCAGCAAACCTGTTAATTTTAGAGTATACATGCTGTCCTGAAGGAAACAACTCTTAATGACTAACAAAAAGAGACTATGGGACGTAACTATTGCCAGTCTTGATGTAACCCTAGCTTAATTTGGTCCCATTTTACTCGCACCTTGGGTACTCTTCGTTTCAAATATCAACGAGGAAAAATTACAAGGTGAAATAAACCAGATAGACAAATCATATCAATAGCTGACACAAAAATCTAATTAACTGGTAAAAATCATTTTTAAAAAGTCTTAACAACCGGACAGGAGAAACATTGTTCAAAGAGAAAGATAGACATATAATATTTAGGTATACAAATATTACACGAGAAACATTATCTTCAAAACGAAAGCTAACCAACCAAACAAGAGTAATCGTCAGACAGATTGACAATTTGATCCCCTAAATGAGCAACGTACATTTGAATATTAACTTTGAACCATACATATGTAACAAACTGCCTTTGTAAATTCAGTAAAAGAACATCTGTTATACCTTTTATCTATCAAGACTCATATTTGAAAAGGTTCCTTGATGTTGTATTAGGTATGGCAGAAGATTTTAATGAGATGTTTAAATAGTGTTGTCAAAGGCTAAATCTTTTCAAATGTTAATTACTTTTGTTTAAACAAGACATGTCTTCCATTAGAAGTCTTTTCTGCACGTACTATGTCTTCTTCTATAATTCTTCATTTCAACAATACACAATTAGTATCTCTAATCGAAAGTCTGATCTAAATCAGCATAGTTTAAAAAAAAGATTTAATGGATCTCATCTAAGCTCTGAAGATGATTGTTTGAAAATACAATTTTTTTTATAACTGTGAGTATGATTTTAAGATTTAAGTTTATAACACACGACCTTGGACTGCTGTCAATTTATCTAGACATATATATCCTTTTTGGTAATATTCTTAATATCCTACTCAGCTGTGGTTTCTTCAGGTGAATCATTCCTCTTATGAACGCAATGCACCTGAAACTGAAGCAATGTACTCAATGAACTCACCTTACTGTTCTTTTTATACTTTTTATGGTAAACGATCTGATGGAATGGAAAGACAATTATCTCAAAGCGCCTAACAACACAATAAAGGGAGATTACTCCCTCATTTGAGCCCTTCCTTCCTGAGATGTATAACCAACATCAAACATGTCAACGGTTTTTCCCTTTATCAGACCAATAAAATCTGTAAGAAGAAAGACACTGTTTTCACTGTTTTCAAATTGATTCGTTTGAAGGAAGGGTTTCATTATCTAGGGCAATCAACGAGGTGGTGTACCGCAAATAAAACAAAATTTCATTTAAAAAAAGCACGTTAACAATTTCCTAAGGACGTCTGTTTTATAAATATACATTTCTAGTTCCAGGTCACAAGGCGAAACATTACGTCATCAATGGTCTGAACACAAGTGACATTCATATGAATGTCGACCTTCTGAGACCTATTACTGGCCGATTAAAGAATGTTGGCAAGGTTACAGGTTTTTTAAAAAGCCCCTACACCAACTTTAGGATGTAAGGGGAAAATGTGAGTTTGTCTGAAATGTAATAGCATAAATAATGCACATGTCAAATACATTTCATTTGTACAAAATATTTAAGTATATATGTATCATCCCAACTTGGGATCGCGTCCCATCTTAAGATGGGACGCGTCCCAACTTGGAATTCCAAGTTGGGACGTCCCATCTTGAGATGGGACAGCGAATACTTTAACATGTTCATAATATTCTCATTCTAATGTTGAATTTAGTAATAAAATGATAACATGTATCATTTAGATAAGCGCTTTAAGGCCCTCGAAAGATATTTTGATTTTATGTTGATTTTCATGACGTATTGGCTATATCTATCTCTCATCGCATACGAGTCTTTCATCATGGTACAATAGGATAGCAAAAGTAATTCTTATACAAAATTTTATAAATTATTTCATTATATTCTTAAATTTCTATAATTGTGACAGCATGTTAAGCACACAAAAAATATATATACACTCAAAACCTACTCTTAGTGAATACCAAGAATGCTAATGCCTTCTAATCAGTTCAAATTCTTACACATAAGCATGATTTCAATGTACTCATTGTGTTTGATAGTCGATTGTAAGACTTTATGTTTCTTAAACATAATTCATAAACACTAACCTATAAGTGGTGTTCCGTCAATGCTTAAAAGATGTCCAGTAAATAAATCCAGTTATGCCTCCTCCTATTTCCGATCGAACCTGATCTGATCAGTGTCGTGGTGCAAATGGCAAACATACCTGCTTGGTAGTTCAGAGAAGGGTGGGTGGAGGGGGAGAGGGGGTCAGAAAGAAGGTATTTTGGTAAACATCCGGTTCGGTTATGACACTAATACCTGTGTGTCACCTTCCAATTAGTGACAAGAATGGGTACCAATTGTACATGAGCATGCTTGTAACACTACAAAGGTACACGCCAAGCGTTTGTTGTTTTAGTCAATGATTATCATTCTTATTTATCAAGGCATTGCCCCCTATCCGCAATATCACTGATAGGAAGCAGACGTGATCGAATGTTTATGTTTATTGTTATTGTATTGTTATTCGATGAAAGATTTTTGGCCAAACTGAATATATTCAAAAACAGAACGATTATCATGTAAAGTAATCAAAATGAAATCTAACATCATTAGAAATACAATATTTCAATTCATTTCTTATCAATACTACAAGAAGGTTATAAACGGAGTTTGTTGACTTTGAGTTCATTAATAAACTTTGTTGACCTTCACAAGATTTTTTGACACAAACCAGGGTACAGAGTTGAGTAAAATTATTTTTTTCTACTTAACCCGAGGTAACATATGATTTCGATCAGTATGAAAAGGTTGTTTTTATATGTACAAGCGTCTATCTAGGCTTGTTAAAAGCGTTGAATTGAGAGAATTGTTGTGTGTTGTTACTGCTAATAAGTTAATCAACTGATCAACTAAGTCAAATAAGATGAGTAGGTGAGAGGGAAGAATTACATTTCAGTGTAATATTGTTGTTTTACAGCTGAAAGTTTACTTAACTAATCGTTTTGTTATCTTAGATATGCTGCTTAACATGTCCCCCCGAAAAAAGGCATTTTGTTTCTAAATACACATCAACGAAGTTTTATTGATATACTAACATTTATCGAGTTATTTTGTGCTGACATACATGTTCTTATGTGTTATCTTCAGAGGACTAAATGATTCATATTGTTATTGCTTATACAAATTTGATATAGAAACTGTCATTTCTTATACAAATTTTATATAAAAACTGTCATTCTTATTGTAAAATATTATCATATTTCATTGTATGAGAATATGCAATACATGTATGTGTAATCATATGATGGTTAGTAAGTATAATACTATTATTTAAACAGTATTTTACTTCCATAAAACATGTGTTACACAAAATTCAGAATATATATACAAAAAAAAAAATGAAATGATTAAGATATCAAGTACATTGATGGAAATATACATTTGCAATTATTCTTACTAAACTCAAATTTATATTAAGCTTTGTCTACCTTACATTTGGTACAAATTTTAGGAAAGAGCTTTAAAAATCGTTTGGTATCATTTATGAAATGATAAACAGATATTATTAGGAATTCGTCAACACTCTGTGACAAAGATTTGTCGCCGTTAAGATAGATTTTAGTATATTGATATGATTTACTAGGGAATATTCAAGCCCTAAGTTGGCACTAGTGGAAAATATCTAAAATGTTGGGGAACCAGACTTTGATAATAGGAACTTTTAATTTTTTTACATTTGATACAATCAACCAAGTCGCCAAGTAGATAAACAAGATAATAATTTGTTAAAACAACATGGGCTTATGGTGTCTCCATATGTTGTTTTAGCCTAACAAAACCTACGGTGGGCAAATTGGTGCCCAATCATTCGTCCTCTGTCATACCAAGCTGTCACATTCAGTGTATTCAGTGCTGGATTCTAACGATGGAGAGTACCTTAATTTCTTCTTATAGAAGGTTTTTGCATGGATTATTCATTTCTTTGTATCCGGTACGTTTTTTAAATATATATTTTTAAAAAAGCAATTTATCACTAGTGTTGTAAAACTTGGATCTGTATTAGAATAACTTCATATCTTTGTTTGTTAAAAGTTTATACCACCTTTTTGTAAAGAAACTAAGAAACAACTAAAAAACTATTATCTAAATATAAATCTATATATTGATCTGATTTTGTAATGTCGCTTAAGAAATATTATTCAATCAGTTATCAAATGGGACTTTGAATAATTGTTCGAGTAGTGTTAAATCGTTCGTACACGATAACAGATGAAACCGAGTCAGAAAGTAAAGTAAATGAACATCAAATCAAATTTTCTTCGTAGATATGAAAAGAATAGAACAAAATTATCTAAAAACATGTTTTACTGACACAATTCATTATAAAATATGAATATTATTAACATGTTTTAGTATCCCCCGACCCATCTTAAGATGGGACGTCCCAACTTGGAATCCCAAGTTGGGACGCGTCCCATCTTAAGATCGGGCGGATCCGCAGTTGGGATGATACATATATATTAAACATAAAATATATCAGTAAAAATTTAAAATTGATTCCAAATTTTCACAAGAAAAGAACTATGAATTCTTCTCAAAAACTCGATTTGTAAAGAATCCTCAAATGTTTATTTCATCAACTGAAGCATTCTCCTTCAATTTGCACACTGAAGGATCACGTGTGTTCAACTTCACTAATGAAACTAATTTAAAGATAGATACTTCATCAAGACGAGAACTCAATAGTATATGTTCTTGATTGCAACTAATTAACATTTGCGAGGGAACTGCCAAGGCCACTTTTTGTCCTTTCAACATTCTAAAACTTTAGAATTTCTGGAAGATGTATACATATATGTTGATATTATATTTCTTCTAAAGATATTAATGTCTTTAGTTTTTTTACTCAAATGCTTTCGATGGTTTTAGTTAAAAAACATAAATGCCTTGATTTGAAAGATTAATCATTTAAACCTTTTAAAGATAAAGGCTTTTGTTTCTGCTTTCGTTGGTGAAAATAAATTTTAAACGATTTCAAAAAGGTAGTTTACAGCAGGTGAATGCAAGCACAAAGATCATGCGCGTACGGTTATCATCGTTGTCTCGGTATTTTGAAATAAGTATTAATTCAGATACACATACGGGTATGCATCCTTTTCTCTATATCCCAAACATTTTGGGGAATTTAGTATATTGAATAGACTTGCTGAAGTCTTGTAAATTCGTTAATAATATTCATTGGTTTAACAGGGATAATGTGGCATCATTACCTGAGACATTTATAGACAGAATACAATTGAAACCAATTCGAGTAAACAGAAACAAAAAATGTAACCAAACACTTTAAGTCTGCAGTTCTTGGCAGAATACCTTTTTAAAATTACACGTATTTAATTGTTAAAGCTAATCACGTGTGTAACGTGTCAAATCATAAAATGTGAATTAACACATCACATATGACTAAATCTTTGATTAATCTATGAACATTTATTACTGGATGTGTAGTTATTACTTGCAACTTACGAAATAAAATTGATTACTTGTCATAAAGCAGCTACCTCCCTATAGACTGCTGTTATAGCTTAAAAACATCAATATATTGATAATATAGGGTCGTATCAAGCACAGTTCGATGGAGAAATAATCAGATAATGACACATAACAATTTTGACAGCAGAAATATGGTGGAAAGCACAAAGTTTTAGTGTATTGTTTTAAGCTTTCAACAGAATCATCTGTCTATAAAAGGATTTACAATATCAAAATATTCATTATTAGTGACTATTGTTTTTACTTTCTATGTTGTCTTAGGTTTTCTAACAGTTTCAAAAGTATTTTCGTGTTTTATCTTACTAGTTTTAAAGTAACTATTGGTGGTGACTATGTTAAACTAAAAGCAACAACTCTGGATATTATAAATTAAGACACCTAGTTTTGAAATCGACGAGAGAATTAGTGTTGTTAGGATGAAAAACTGTTCTGAGATTCCCATTCATATTCATTTAAAAAATAATTTATTTCGTTTTGAATAGAGAGATATAGCATTTTTCATTTATACATAAACATTTTCAATATAAACACATACAAACATTAATACAGACAAACTGCAGTAAAAATGAATGACAATGGAGTAGAGTTGTATAGTACGTCGGGACCTGGCATTTTTCTACATTCAGATTCATATTTTTGATAAACAAATTTAAATTGTAATTCGATCATTGACGGCATTCATTATTGAATGTTTTTCGAATTCGTGAACAATATGATTAAAGGAACTATTATAAGTATTTTTGCCCTCAGATTAACTTTATCAGGACAAATATCACATAATAACTCAATAAAAGCAATAAAATATATGAGTTATACAATTCACCTGCAATCAATAATCATAAGGTCAAAACGGCCAGTTAGGGATTAAAAATACATCATTTGAGTGGGTTGTACACAAATTTCGAAGAATGGATTGATGAAAATGGCTGAACTAAGAATGTGTGAAATGTGTTTCATTCTGGAATGAATGTGATCCCTGACGTTATGAGTCTCCTCACTGTGGTGCAATTAGGCAATCTTTTTTTCAATATCTCCCTCAAAGCCTGCCTGTCGTGTAAATGTTGCTCACCAGTTCGTCTCCCAAGATGGTTCCAGACCTGCTCTATGTGATTCAAGTTAGGGGATTTGACTATCCACGTGAGAACTTGCTTGTTGTTGGTATTCATTGTTTGTAAGTTTCTTGTTACTTATACCGTAAATAGAGTGGCATTATCCGGTTGTAGTAGTATTTTTTGCTTTTCTTCAAGAATAGAAGAACGACTGGTGTAAAAGCCGTTGCTTTTAGAGGCGATAGCGTTAAGGGTACCATATATAGGCACCTGATAGGTCTTGGTCTCATCGCAAATACCACACTTCACCAAAACATTACCAGCGTATTGAGGAATTCACTTCTTGCAATAAGCAGCAACGTGACAAACGTTCGCCTTTACCCCGGTATACTTGCATTCGGACATCAGTATTGAACACCCAGAATATGATCCCAGAAAATTTGTTAAGCAGCAACTACTCAACTCTTTTCTTTGGCAGGGTTTCCAAAACAAACCAAAAATTCAAGCTGTTGAACCGATGTTGTCGGGTCATGGTCACTCCTTTCAGGGCCCAAGAAGATGGCAAATTCAAAATGGGGCAAAATGGGGCAAAATGGGGGAGACGTCTAATTATGGTTATTACACTATGTGTGGATTTAGAATAGGAAAATGTCCGAATTGTGACCATCAACATATGAAAAACAACCGAATATGATAATAACAAAGAGTTTAAGGGTACACTATAGACTAAAAAATGGCTATAGGTAATACACAACCAAATTATTCACAATAGGCTTGATGAATATTAGTCCTTCGTTGGCACAGCAGTTAATAAGATGAGTCTTGACAATAATTTCCAGATGAATCCGGCTGGTAAATAGATATTAGAAATGATGGAGAACAATGGCGCAGCAGAAAGATCGCAGAGTCAAATGAAGCTCAATACATTCACATAACACAGTCCTTCCTACAATGATCGGTCTTGTTGGTGACTTTAAATCATTATGAGAATTGTGTTATCTAAACCGAGTAGAGCTTGTGTGAGAACAGAGGTTAGTATGGATTTTGTTTTGATGGAACTACCTCAGTGGGGAGACAATGACGGACAGTTTGAAAACGCTTTTCAGTGCCTCGATCTCGCGTAGGCAATTGAAAGATGTGTATTGTTAAGAAATTCTATCAATTGTTCATATACATATACATTGTTCACTTTGCTGTACTGATCATCTTACACACTAAACAGAAAAAAATGTCCTCCTCAAATCCATTTAGATATAAATTATAGGAAATATTACCACCTGGTTATCATTAAACTGTTTACAGCACGTTGAAAGAAGATTATCGGTATTAACAATTTATACATATCTTAAACATATTACATTGGTATTTGATGTATGGTCAAATAAAATCCTGCGTATGCTTTATGAATGTGGACCTATTTCAGAACCAAATTGTTTTACAACATTAATATAATAAATCCTCGCTCTATAAATAAATTACGTTAGATCAGTTTTCCGTTTCGCTGTAATCGTTGGTTTGAAGCGAGACTGCGTCTGTACTAGAAATGAGACTAATCATTATCGACCATAGCTAGGTAATTAGGTGCCAGGCTAGAGCACTTGTCTGCAGTCTCGTTTCTAATGTGGACGCAGTCTCGCTTTAAAGCAAGTGTATGATTTTGATATGGTGATCTTATTTATACTTGTGTGTTTAATGAGACGAGTCCACATAAATAAACAATACAAACATCAGCGTAATGAAGCATCTCATAGGGTAGCATTAAAGTGAAAATAACAACAATGTTTACAGTCAACATGAATATTCCCTTTGTACTGATTAAATATCTTGGCATAAAATGTGTTTTGTTGTTTTAACAACAGTGTTAATGGAATGAACTTCTTTGCGGTCGGTCAATGAGTCATTTGTTGTGAGACCATGGGAAGAAAACAATCACGTTATTAAGAAACATATTTTCATCATTCAAAATGAAAATGAAAAAGTTAACATGGGATTTCGTAATGAAGAGATGTATCCGTTATGATTAAAAACCTCAACGGTATACTCAAATGTTCAAAGAAGGGTTTACCACAAAAGGAACTACATATAAATGTGATTCGGTTGGGAATGTATAGGTTTTCGTAATTGAATCAAATAGACAGATAATAAACATAATCTACTATGCAAAGCTTAGTTCTTATAGTTTAAAAGACAGACGGAGAATTTATTCAACTCTCATCTCGGGCATGGTGAAACATATTTAGTTATTTACAGAACAATTATAGGAATATCCTAGCCGCACATTTAGGGTCATGAGAGGCTACTACACTACAACATAAAAGTACAAAGAGTAAGACTGTAAACATAACAAAGGTTAAGAATACAGTTTAAGCATTGTGATATCCGTATAGTTTAAGATATATCTAAATATTGTAAGTTCCTAAAAAAATGCTGTAAGTGACTTATCCTGAGAATGACTATAATTATGTTGGAATGGTTGGCAAACGGTCTGATGACTTAACCTTGTTCAATTATCGAAGAAAGATTGCAATCTCGCCCATATAAAAAAATTAAGACAAGACCCCAATGAAAACGTCTTGGTGCGGTCTTTTCCTTTGATTATATGAGGGGATATAAGTTGGTGGCAATGACGAGATATTTACTTGACCAGACTCTATTGTAAATTCTTGATAGGATGTCGAAGAAATTAGGAGTTTGTATGTTGCAACTAAATTGTGATTAGCCAGAAAAAACTCTCGTTTATTCCTTCAAGCAAATCGGAAGCAGTTACAAATAATGTGCCCGAGGACAGAATCAACTATCAACAAATACAATATGAGTGTTTTATAATACCAATACCTCAAATTAGATGAGAGAAATATGTAAAAAAAGTTACATGTCAAAGTTCAAGAAAGGTTTCATCGACTAATGAACATTACTTTGTATTAGGCATTTGAAATATTTTTGCAGAAAAATCACTTACTGAATAGGTTTAGTTCGAAATCATATGTTTTGTAGAAAATATAAGTAGTACATTTAAAAATAATCATGATTGGGTAAAAATATAAACTGTTTATCTTTCAAAGAATATGTGCAGTTACTATCATTTGATACAGAATAGTTACAATTGAGGTGAGGTGATATAGGGTTTAACGCCGCTTTCAAGAGTATGTCACTTATATCCCGGCTGCTAGTATTACTGAAGGGAGAAAGCCGGCAACACCATTGTGGCTATGCATTGCGGTGAAACCTGCGAGCATCGGCCGGAACTAGCGAACCATATCGAAGAGTAGGGTAGAACTTGATAACATATAAAACTCTAATAACAGGGAGATGTCACATTATCACACAAATATGTAAAAGTACACAAGTATATTAGCCCAGTTCTTAAAGTACTGTCAGTCTTGGCCTCGCTTATATCATTAGATCTTCCTCACCTTTATATCATATTACTCGCGAAGTCGTAAAGTGCAGTAAGTCCATATCTTCTAATTAACAGCTCGACGTGCTGGATCATTTCTCACAATACTTTGTTCAAGTTAACTGCGCATAGAAGTGCCTTCGGTTTCGTATTTGCATGTATTCATGTGCTCATTAATTAGTCGAATGCGTCGTTGGAGAATCAAGTAGATTTGCTCTTGTCACTGTGCTCACCTTAACAGAGTTCATCTCTCGGCCCTTCACCATCAACACTAACCGTCAAGCAGTGAACCGAAGCAGAAATGAGGAGAGTCATCTTAATATACGATTGCCCATCTGTGAAATTATCACGAGCAATTCTTTCAGCTCAAACCTCAACTCCAACTTGCAATTGAAAGGTATTGTTGCCTATATAGGAATGAATTGATTGTATTGTACATAGAATGATGTAAGTATAGAATTTTTACAATTTTGTAGAGTGATTTTTTAAAATAAGGTATTGTGTTTTTCCTTGTTGTCAACAATTCATACACTTTTATGTTGTAATGATAGAAGTTTTCGCGTCATATTCGTCATGTTCATTAGTATAGTTTGATCAAACTAAGAAGAACACGCCAACATCATGGGAAAAAGATATTCCTTGTCTATCCATTGACATAGTATTTTTACGTATGCGTCTCTAAACATGATGATATAAAATATGGCGTTCATTAACTTAACGTTCGATATTCAATGAAGGCTTGCTTCCACACCGTCACTAGAATTATCAAAGACGAGAAAAAGATTTTGGTTTATCAAAAAATTAATATTATCTTGCACTTATGATACTCCATATTATTGCATTTCTTTAATTCTGTATATTTGCTATATTGTCATTAAATACAATATATATATTCTATTATCTATAATATGTGATATATTTATCTACACGTGAACATGTACATAAAAAACGTCGCATTCATTTCAGAAAAGTAGCTGAAAGTCCATAGAAAAACTAATATTGCCGAAAAAGTTTAATTGCCAAGTTCAAACTTCCCATCTGTATGGCTGTAATAAGGAATATGGACTCAATTGAAATTTTCATAACCCAAGTATGACCTGGCTAACTAACAAAATAGCCAATTGAGGTGAGATGAGTTGCGCTTTAACGCCGCTTTCAAAAGAACTTTACTTGTATTAAGGCTGCTATTTTTATTGCAGGGAGAAAACCCGCAGCACTATAATGTAGCAATGCATTACGGTGAAACCTGTTGGCAACAGCTGGAACAACCGAACCATTGGTGGTACTGCGCTGAAATCCAGTTCTGTATTGCATCCAAACCTCACTGCGTGTAAAACAGTTCTCTACTGCAGACAAAGTTGCCGAGGCGGGATTCGAAACAAAGAACTCTTGGTCCGAAGCCAAACGCGCTAACCAGTGCGCTATGCCGCTTAATGATGATATGAAAAGAAGTGAGCATGTAAAAAAAGGTTGTCCTTTCATGACTGAATTGACAATTTGACAAACGTTCGTATCAGTTTAAGTAAGATGTGCCTAAACACAAACTAAGATTGACAGATATTGATCTGGTGTTATTGATGAAAAGTAGGATCGGTGAACTATGGTTTTAAAATTTTTAAAGATATAAAGTCTGTCATTATAAACCCAATTGGTTTTAAAAGCCAAATAAAAACAACATTAATGCAGCATTTGATAAGATTATTTGTATCATTTTCTGATTAGAAGTCTATTCAAAATAATGATTCCAATGTCTTTCAGCGTAACGAAATAAATTCTCATTTTGTTTTGGCATACCTTGTGCTCGGTGATCATTTCAACATAATTATTTGATTAATCTCAATTTACTAATGGAATTATGAGATGTATTAGTCGTTTGTACAGCCATGTCGTTCAGTGTAACAAAGGTAAATCTTAAAGGAGGGGAGGTAAGATGGTATGGGGTTTGAAGTCCTCTTTTGAGAGTATTTCACTTCTATCGCGGCTGCAAGTATTATTGCAGGGGGAAAGCCCGCAACGCCATTGTCGCTATGCATACCGGTGAAAAATCTTGAAGGAAAAAACCCACAATCTTATAGGTCATGAGATGAGGTGAGGTGATATGGGGTTTAACGCAGCTTTCAAGATTATTTCACTTATATCGCGGCTGCTAGTATTATTGCAGGGAGAAAGCCCGCAACACCATTGTGGATATGCATTGCGGTGAAACCTGCGAGCAGCGGCTGGAACTAGTGATCCATGGGTGGTACTTCGCCGAAATTCAGTGTAGCATTGCACCCAAACCTTACTGTGTGTAGAACAGTTCTCTACTGCAGACAAAGTTGCCGAGCCCCTTGTGGGACATGAGGTAATGATGATAATGTTTGCATCGTAATAAATATTTGTTGACACAAGACAAGGTATCACTAAAATAGTTCTTTCAAATTATGGAAAGGGTGTTATCAATAATAACAGGTAACGAAACGTTTCCGTCCTGTCCACTATGGCTAATGCGACAGTGAAACATGGACAGCAAAAGATTAATACACAACAACCTGTAGCACACATACAAATAAAAAAATGAGATATGTCAACATAGTTTGTCGAATTTTACAACAACAATTTTATGATATAAATAGTATTTTTTCTTTCGAACAATGTTAGTTAATAACGTCTAATCTGCACCCTTCTTGTTATTGACGGCATTCGTTTCGGTTACAGATGCTTATGATTTCTTTCAAGTTCGTTCCATGCCAGGTAAGTGCCGGCACTCATTACGTCTTACATAGGCTGCATTTACCATTAGAAGCGGGCGGAATAGCGCAGTGTTTAACGCGTTCGGGTTCGGATCAAGAGGTCCGAGGTTCGAATCCCGCCAGGGGCTCGGCAACTTTGGCTGTTTTCAGCGCAGTACAATCCATGGTTCGCAATTTCCAGCCGATGCTCATAGGTTTCACCGCAATGCATAGCCACAATGGTATGCGGGCTTTCTCCCTGCAATGATACTAGCAGCCGCGATATAAGTGAAATAATTTTGAAAGCGGCGTTAAAGCCTAAATCACCTCATCTCAATTCACCTACCATTAGGTACACTGTGTTCAATGATTTGAAGCTGAGATGTAATTGTGTATACATGTATTGGTTCCATATAGACGATTTAGCCCTTTGACGCTTTCCCCTTTTCTCCGTGTCCCGTTTACCATTTCCGTCTACCGTTCTATACATATGAGGGTATTAAGTTCCAAATAACAATGTTCATAAGAACCACTGAAGCTGTTGATCACGCGATGGTTCGATGAGAACGTCTCTACTGTTGATTTAAGATCTATAAACAATCATCTATTTTGTTACCGTCTAAAATAATAGGCTAGATGGAACTTTTTCACTGAATGTATCAAGTGTGTGCACAAATTGAAGTAACTAATTTGATTAATTATGTCTGCAGTTCATCATGAACGTTAAAAATGAAAGTTGTAGGTGGTTGTATTCTGTCAATGTTTTATTATATATCTATTCAAATGTTCCCGAACAATTTTCGAAACAAAAGCGTATTACAATAATTGATATTTGTATGAAAAAAGGCACTTTGTGAGTTATAAGAGTCGCATATGTATAAATGTATAACTGGTGTCATTTGATCAAGAAGTACTGAATGTTTCTGAAAACTATCATTTTGAATCTAATCTGTACAATGAAAATACGACGGTAAATGTGTTAAGGTTTTAATCGAAAAACGGACAGCGGCGCGCACAAATAAGCCATACGTATTTTTTAAATTGCTTAAAGCAGAAAGAAGGATACTTCGGCGTTGAAAATGTTTGAAAGGCTTATAACTACAATTAATTAAAGTTGAACGTGTGATTTCTGCTTCTTTGCATGAAGTAGACAGTTAATCGATTTTCATTGAAAACAACTATCAGTTATATGTCTTTTGCGTGTGAATATGCGAGATGATTTGAATCTATATAACTTGATGTAGTATTAAGAATCGCATCAAAGACGAACAATATATCATGAACATCTCTTTTGAATTTCATCCCATTCATAAGCTGTTTGTGTCTAGGATATGTAAGTGTAATATTATTTGAATTCTTGGTGAGTAGTCGTAATATTCACATTCGGAATAAATCAATTCCTCATTTTGGTACACAGTAGAGAAAAAGACGATATTTGTCGTTAATACATTAACAACTGCGTAGTTAACTAAATAATAATCCCATCAGGAGATGGGCATCTTTGTC
Source organism: Phorcus lineatus (assembly GCA_921293015.1). Taxonomy (NCBI): domain Eukaryota; kingdom Metazoa; phylum Mollusca; class Gastropoda; order Trochida; family Trochidae; genus Phorcus; species Phorcus lineatus. The sequence goes on from OV121096.1 coordinate 39,713,402, forward strand.
TGCAGGAAAGAACTGTTCTACACGCAGTAAGGTTTAGGCGCAATGCTACATTGAAAATCAGCGCAGTACTATCCATGGTTCGCTTGTTTCAGCCGGTGCACGCAGGTTTTAGGGCAATGCATAATCACACAAGTGTTGCGGGCGTTCTCTCTGAAATAATACCAGCAGCCATGATATAAGTAAAATACTCTTGAAAGCGGCCTTAAGCACCAAAATCACCTCACCTCATCTCAAAATATTCAATGATGCATTTGAATAAAAGACTCTACATCCTTAAATCTAAGTACAATGAGGTCCCCGTATATTGATTACTATGTGCTTTCAGATCTGATTGAATGTTCATTTAATTAGTTTCAAGTATCCGCTTAATTAGATAGTCACACTGGTGCTATTCTACACAACTGATATGGCACAATGTGGAAATTCAATTAGCTGATTCAATTAAACTATTCGTTCTCGACGGCCAAAGACAATTTCATAAAAAATAGGTTTTATATAACACGGAAGTTTCGTTTGTCAAATTTGTCATATGTATACAAACATTCATTTCCTGTTAGGGCAATCATATTCACATTTTCAATACGATGCCCTAGTGCAAAATATAACTTTTTAAAAGTGACGTCAGGTAAGAAACAGCATGAACGTTCCAAATGATAATGAACATGCGTTTCAAATGAACAAATGTAAAAAAAATTCCTGATCTAGTTTTGGTTGTCATAGTGATCTAACCATATTGATATCCGATAAATATTAATCGTCACTGGAAAATATCTGTAGTTTGTTAGTCACAGACTTATCCTTTACATGAGGTCATGGGTAAGGGGTAAGGTCATTATAGTTTGTCTTAAATCAACTGAAGAATTTGAATTAGAATTGACCTTTATGGACTCTACTATTGAATATGTAACATTTTTTAAACTTATTAATGAGATGAGAGTTGTAATAAATTAAGCATGACTTAGTTAAGTTCTTTTTTGCATAGAATGACGTAACGTTATATCACTTTTAACAATTATCTTAAAGTTGTTTTGCATTTTCAGTAAGTAAGTGCTCACTAATTCTAAATTGTTGATTTGATAAATTTTGCGAAATAAAGGTCCAAAAGTTTTGATAAGAGGTTTTAACCTCGAATTGTCAGCAAAACTGACTCAATTAATATTTGTTGACATTTATAAGACGGTAAGATTTGGTCATTTTGAAAAGATAATTAGCGCAAATAGTGTAAAAGGATTGAATTTATAGTAATCTATTCATAGTATGGTATTTGTTATCGAAACTAATTGTATAAAGTTTCAATCATTAGCTCAGGCCTGTGGAAAAGTACGGAAGAACATAGAAATTATCATCAATAAGAAAATCCTTCATTTGATATCAATTAAGCAATCTTTTTTCAACAACATGACTTATTCAACTAATGGGTATGGGTTAATTCAGAGTTCTTTATAAGAATATTGCTAAGTTGCAGGAACAAATCCTGACTCGAGAATGGTTTACATGTGGTTTACAGTTGACATGTTTGAAAAGATCAGAATTGCGCTAGTAAGATGAATAAAACGTTTACTGTATTGGAGCATTTATTCAAACTTTTATTTTGGATCATACTACCTACAAAAATGAATTTTCTTGTACTTTTCTAGTAATGATTTCCTTGTTGGATTCAAACTGCCACACCCCCAGAGTCGGGCAACACCGCCAACACTAGTCGTACCAACAGTCTTTCACCACACCTTTTCAAGCGAGTTGGTAGATTTGCGTACCATAGAAGTGGCATGTTTTCTGAAGTTTTTATAACTAGGATTCTACTATCTACTATCTACTATCTTTTCGTCATGAAAATATTAAAGAAGCTTTAGATATGAATGCCAAACACATGTTCATGGATGGAGATGACTTGTAGAGTTGTTTGACTAGATTTTGAAAAGAGCGCAACCTATTAATTGAATCAAACACTTTGTTCTCATTAGAAATACCTTGTTATATTAGATCTTTCCATTATCGTTTTGTCTATCTCTTATATCCACTTAAGAGGTAAAAGGCTGAGGACAGGAAAAATATATATTGTTTCAGTGTTTTGAACCCAAAAAGTCAAATGGATTCACATCTCATAAAATCATTTTATAAATTGCATTTAATATTTCTATTAGTCATTGTTTGAAATACTGTTTATGGTGTTATGTTTAGACGTTGTTTTTATTGTTGAGTTGATGAAAACGTTTGGGTGAAACATAGTGATAAAGATAGAAGCCTTTAGAAACTGTTGTCTGCATACAGCATAAAACAGGGCAAAGGCATGGTGACACGTTGATAACCTATTCACCATTCTCAAAATTTGATGAGCTCATAATGATGCATTGACCTTATTGCTTTCTATGCAAGTGAGAAATGTGATACTGTCAGGAAACTATTAGTTTCGAATTCTTACGGTATAAAAAGTGCTTTTTGCTACCAAGATCGATATAGTTATGCAAAACTTTGATAAAATGTTGATATAGCTAAGATTGTTTTTCAATACTTTATTAGACGAAATTAACAAATGGTCAATCCTGTTTACACATTTATGTCTTTATACAAGAAAATTACACAAAACAGTTGAAATCTGTTACTGAGTTTAAAGAGCCACTCCGTGAGTTGTTTGAGTATATATGTATTTATATGTCAAACTTAATCAATGGTGTCATTTGATCGCGAAGTATCGACTGTTACCAAAAAGACACATTTCAAAACTTATTGTTTTTTAACAGTGACAATGTGAAGGTAGTACGTCGCAATTATGACCGAAAACCGGACAGCGGCGCGCGTCAAATAGTCAAACGTAATTTTGGAGACTTATCTAAAACAGCCAGGAGGGCATTTAGGAGTTGAAAGTGTTTGTTAGGTTATATAACTGGTATCCATTTAATTGGATGTGATATCTACACCTCTGTGCATTTGTAAGGCTGTTTTTAGATTTTCATGGAAAACCAACTCTTCAAAAAAAGAAACTTGACACTGACTTTCAAAGTTCAATATAAAGACCACAGATTCAATTTAAACATTGAAATGAAAACTAAAACGCTGTTTGAAGATCTCTGTTCAGTAAATTTTATTCAGAATAAGCATGATCTTGAAATGCACAGGTGCACACAGTTGGCAGCATAACGTTATCCACGACGTCGGTACACACGTGCTCGTCCACTTCGTCCACTTCGTCGAAGCAGAAAACGGGACTCATCAGTGAAGAGAACGGTTTTCCACCTTGCACGTGCCCATCTCATCCTCTGTTGACACCACTGGAGACGTACCGCCAGATGACGTTGCGTTAAAACGGGACGTCGAACCGGTCGTCGTGGAAAAAGTCCAGCCACCCTCAGCCTGTTGCGTACCGTTTGGACGGAAATTCGACGCAGGCCTGGTATCTGCGTTGTTGAAGATCCGAAGGTGGAGCAGTCGGATGTACCGATCTTGGGCCCGAGCAGTCACCCTTGGTCTGCCTGACCTTGGCCTACCATCAACATATTACCTTTAGGTTCGTGAAAATCACGGAGTGGCTTTTTAATATTTTGCAATTGATTGTTTCTATTTTACAATTTAAGGTATATTCATTTGATAAGAATAACAATGGAAGTTAGGTAATTCAGAGGCGCTACGAATGTGGATTGCCTAGCTATTGTGTGACAGATTACTAATATCTATTTATTTTTCAACATCATTTGACTTACAGATAATACTTTGCGGATCACAACCGTTGCAGATCCAAATCACCTTTAACATATTCACAACAATATAAAGTTTGTAAATAAAACAAACTCGTAAATCTGTCATGTAGATTTGGCTTTATCCAGGTTTATCAGCAGGTGTTCCCTTGGAGAATGTCAAGGATGTTATATGGCTTGGCTTATGCTACTGCTTCTTTAAAGAGGGAACGTTTTAACTGTCCAATTAATAAAGTTGAAAAACAAGTTCAATTATTAAGTAAAGATGAATTTTTCATTAATGATATGCTTTGTGATTGCAAATTTGACAGTTTGGTTGGCCAAACTTCAAAAGCTCATATTCATGCAGGTTTCGTCATATGATTTAAAAAGTTATCAGAAAAAAATAAATAAGCAAATGACTGCGATTCCCTGCATAGTTTAAAGTAAAAGGATTTATTTTCTCACTGAAAACAAGATGAGTACGTCTTCAAATAGACTCTTTAGGTTGACACGCAATTCATCAATTGTATGACTTGAGAAGGAATAAATAATCCCTTTTAACTGTGTCATCATGAGAAGATATGACTGTTTGTCTTTTCATTATTTTTGAGCAAATTATTTTTTAATTAAAAAAGTTCACATTGGAACCATGAAGAATCTTCGACACTGCATACCTATATAAGTTATTAGAGTTGTACGATTCCGTTAATAGCCAAATGGAAAGAGTCGTCATCAATTGTGGATGGTAGTTTCGGCATCATTACAACACAATATTTGAAGCTAAAGATGATGCCAACATCTTTAACGGGCGTTATGCAAAGAGAAACTTGACTTTGCAATTACTTTAGATATTAATTGAAAGGGTTTTATTATGCAACGTATTAATGTATTTAGAAAGTTTATTGGAAATATCATAATCAAGGAAACCTAAGACTTTGAAAGAGAAATAAAAAAAATGGTTAATCATATTCATGGTAAGCTTCTTGTCTGGATAACTTGCACCAAACGGGTGAAATGGCTTTCTTACACAACAAATACATTATTTTTATTCTCTTCATATTTTGCAAACCTTATGAAACTACATAATACAAATAAAGTTAATATAGTTCGTGATGTATGAAGCTGTTGGTCCCTATTATAAATTTACCAAGGAAATGTGAATAATGGTGTTTTTGAAAGTCCCTTGTTCATTTCAATGAGCTAACCGAACTGTTCAATTTAACTGGGTGATATAAAATAAGATTCTGTTATGGAACATTCATTCTTTGTTTTGGACGTAAAAGCACAAAATTGTCCATAACACGATTTCTTTATTCTAAGACACCTCAAAGAAAACCCAAATATATGATATCGACACTGGGATCGGCATGAATGTGGACGAACTTTTGGAATGCAAACATAATACAAATACTTTAGGATGACTCATTATTTATTAAATCTTGTTCATTTCACAAAACAAATAACAATGTCATGAATATTGACTTACAAAATATTTCATTATAAAAGTGTTAGCGTGCAACTCATTCAGTTCCTTTAAATCACATCATATTTTCGTTTTACGGCAATTGTAGTCAATAGATAATTTGAACAATTCATGAATGTCAGGCTTTGATAACCGGTACATCAAGATCAAAACCATTATTTAAGATCACAGAATTTGATGGGTTTTGATTACGCAATATGATAAGGTCGCGAGATAAAAAAACCCCATTTATTTATGGAATAAATATATTGAAGTTTATTTTTTGAACGTCAATAGCATCGCAATTATTAACACCGACACTTCCAAATTGAAATGTATCCTGCAATATGGAATTTTCTTGCATTTTTGTTTATGAAAGGTTGACTACAAATCTTCGTGTCAGTCCTCTAATGTTCACAACGTCTGATCTTTTACGTATTGATAGTTGTAAAAGGTAATATGGAAATTTATGAATGGACAGTCAATGACCGTTTAGAAACTAGAGGAATTTATCCCGAACTTTGAATTTGTCTTCAAGCAAAGCAATATTAATATTGACCTTTGGTTAGTCTTGACAAAGAGATGTTCACATACCTGAAAAGTCTTCAGGAATAACTGTCAATCAGACAGGTTTTTTAAAAAATTGATTGAAATGTTTTGATTTATCAAAAAGGAATGATACTTTTTCCAACTTTATACAAACATGACAACAAATGTTGCTTCATGTCACTTTTGCATGAGATGCATGCATGTGAGGTGATGGACATTGTTCATTTTCTTCTCTTAAACATTTTCATCGACAAATCTTTATCAAAGCTAAATTATAAAACTATTCCATTGTCCATTAATTACTCGTATTTTATCTGCATATATTTACTTCCTAGAATTTCCACAAGTCTTTACAAGTTAAAACATAAATCAATTCTCTCCAAGGACACATACAGTGACTATTAGTTGTGTAATAATTGGATAAACAAAAAAATGCATTCTTGTTTTCATTTAATAACTTTTAAATACGTTAATTTTGCCTTTATTTCCTATTTTAAATAATTTTTACTATGTTTTAAGTTTCATCGTGTTAAATAAGATCATACACACATACATTTGTTAGGTCTTTCCAAAGAAGTTTACGAAAATGATAATGCTGCTACTTTTCTATCAATAGTTCTGATAAACTAAAAACAATGATTTTCAAGAAAGACCAAAACAATCTGTTATATGTGCATAATTGTTTAGCAAAACACAATAATATCTGTTTTAGGTATTGTAGCAAAATATTTTAGAATTCATAATACATTGTAAGGTTTCAGACATTTCTTCCAAACGTCATCGGAATATGCTATGTAAATGTGTCACGGAAAGAACTTCACAGTCAAAATCTCTACCCATAGAATTTCACTTCAACTGAACAAAGGATAAATCTTTGAGTATTGATCAGCTCAGGGCGAAGATCTCAGACCTGACTGGACGTTCGCTTGTGTGGTTTCAGGTATATTCTTAATTCAATAGTAACACTATTCTTCTCAACAAATCAGCATACTATGTGGAAATTCTCGAATCGAATTGATTAGCTCTGCTTTGTTGAAATAGTAGAGAGTAAATGTTTTCGTTTGTATTATCATGTATTACCGGAAAGCTCTGTGTGGTGGCTGTTCATCCTCATGAAAGACTACCTTGACAATGGACAGGCAGTTAACATTGAATAACCCTTTGATAAAATGGTAAAATAAACTTTTATCAAAATATGATTTACATATTTTTACATGGATAGAAGGCTAACTAATGTAATCTATGAAATACTACCGTGACAAAAACTCGTCCTATTTTGGTTGTTGGTTTATTGTTTTTGCAAATGAAACAATGTTAAAACCATTGTTAAGCAATTCAGGGTGATACATTCTGATGAATAAAATGCTTGAATACTAAAATCACTTCAATTTCAAAATATCTTTAAATCAATATGCGATAATGCTCCAATGAGTCATAGTATTTTCTTTTTAGCAGATAAATTTATTGAAGGTAAAAGATATTTGGAACATGTTTCAAATATCAATATACCATTATCTGACGCTCACATAACATTTTAAGTCCGGTTACCTTCTCCGCTTTTGACTGAAAAGAGTTGAAATTATCTTAGGGACGTGTAAGGAATTTAAATTTCAAAGTGAAAAACATTTATATCCAGGGCTACAAGTCACTGTCACATTTTGTGACACTTAATCAATCGATACATTACGCTTACAAACGTTTCTTGAAAGGAATTTATCAACACTTTGATGGATTGATAAGTAGGGCACGGGAAAATGTTGATAGTTGATTAATACCGCAACGCTTACACGTCCTACAACATCCTCTCAGGAAGGAAATTAAATGTAATACAAAATAGAAGCGATCTTAGTTCGTCACACACCAAATTTCAAAAAGTCATATCATTTTATTCGCTTTAACAAATTGTTATTAATTTTGTTAAAACGGCTAAATGTTTTCTTTAGCAATTAAAAATTTCACAATTTAACAATGCATGATATCCTTTTCTTTTTTCAATCAGTAGCTCTCATATTATCCCATTTTAAATTTCATAAGTTTGAATTTGCCATTTAAAGTAGATTAAATGTAAAGTTTATTACAAGCAAACTTGTCAACGACTTATACAATTTATAAACGGATAAAGGGTGTGGAGTTAATGTTGAAGTTCATGTATGTGATTGAATGTTTTGCCTCTTATTACTTTCTGCTAAAAAGAAAAATTGTACTTATACAATTACATTATTGTACAATGAATATTCAAACATATAACTGATGTTTTGTCATATGAAATTTTAAGTTCACCTTTGCAGACATGTTTTTTTCTTTTCACTAGTGGCAAGTGTCAGCAAAAAGAAACCATTTTGTTATTTCATTTGTATATCTATGTGGAAGCGATGTACTAAGACTTATTTATTCCTTCTATAACAAGATTATCACCTCCCATGCCCTCCCCTTCTGCCTTTCCCTGATTCCTTTGCTACCTGGCAGTAAATTTAAATGAAATGCTTAAAGGTCTAAGAAATCAAAGTATAGACAAATAACATATAAAAGCAAAGGAATTTCAAAACAACAACAGAAAGTTATTGATAAAACCATGTAATCCATAAGTATCTCAGAAAAAAGAAAGGAAGAGATTCATATCTTGAACAATGATTTACTAACTTATATCAGAAGTGTTCGTTGGACGTTTCAGCAGTATCCTCTTATTTCAGTGGGGAAGTCCTTAGAACTTTAGAAAACTTCTTTAATAGTATTTCAGTCGAAGAATGTAATATTCATGATATCGATAAATGATAATATAATATATAATATTTATCATCCAAAACTCTGTTCCACAGGAGATATCGCTTGCGGAAGATCAAGCGATATCTCCTAGGAGATATCTTTTGGCAGTAGATTTTGAACAATGCCCCTCTGACGTCAAGTATATGACATCACAGTTGTTTTACATCATCAAGTAATTACATCACAAGGCTATGACGTCATAAACAATACGACGGCACAATGCTATGCCATCACTGCACTTGGATTCTTAGGGCAGCACAGTGTTCAGCAATGTTCATTTGTTATTCAAATGTAATGAAAAATGATTTTGGGTGATAAATAGAATCTCACCCTCGTGTCTTTTGATATCAAATATATCAACACTCGTTGATAAAAGTACAACATTTTTAACTTTCATCAACTCGTGTTGATATAATTGATATCAGAAGAAGCTTAGGTGAGATTCTCTATATATCTGGAAGGAAACTTATCTAAAAATAGTAGGTTTCTCTTATTAGTTTCATTGATTAATGTAATAAAGGTTGAAGTCCTATAATCTCTCCCCTCACAGACTAATGTTTCTGCAAATAACCGAATTACATCATTTTAGGTTTTTACTAATGATACACTTGTTCGCTAGTGGTGAGGACAATCAATAGATAATCTGTCTCCTGATCAAATATAATTTAATCATAACAGTTTAAGATACAGACAAAGATTGCTCAAAAAGACATTTGACCTTTTAATTTCTTACACATTTTCATTTAGGATTAGACATCTGTCGGTGATTTTTTTGATCACCGAGAGGCGATTTCTAGGGGAGAAATAAACTGAAATTGTCACTTGAGACAGTCACATCCAAGTATCTGTTTAAATGAATTCAGCTCTAAACTCTATTCAGCAGCTTTGTTTCTCAATTGACTTGAGTACTCTTCAAAGGAGTCGATCCAAGATGCAATACCCTCCCAGACGTAAGGATTATGTTAAAAGCGGATTCAGAAAAAGGAATGAATAGTTACTTGAGCCACACTTTTACTGCAATCTTACCACAGCTACTGACCAAGGTCTTTTCAACTGATGTACGTCTGTGAAATTCGGATAAAATCAGATACCTGAACAGAATAAAATGTATGAAAAGTACTATAACTCAAACATATATGAACATTGGTGTATCGATTTAATTAACGTAACAAGGACATACATAAAATAATTATAAAACAGGTGAGTAAAATGAACTAGTGAAATAACTGTGACAGAGTGTTCACTTAAAAGCTTCAGACCGGTGCTTAACAGCTGAAAAACCTAAATTAAAATTAAAATTTAGATAAATAGAATAACATATTTTGGTACCTTGCAGTATCTTTTAATCAAACATCTTTTGCAGGTCTTTCATTTTTTGTAGCTGGGTGTCAGTTTCTTATTCTGCAACGTAGTCTAGATAGCAAATTTTAATTTTAGTGATTGCAGTTCTGAAATGTTAAAGAGGTTTCTCAAATTCTAAGAAAATTAAAGAGAAAACATCACATCACATCACATTTCTGACTTCTGTCTTCGCAATTGGTCAGCGCAATGAAAATTGCAAACCGAAATATTTTTAAATCGGTCAACTCGTTACAGCATGAACACTTTCAAACAAGTCTATCATAAGGCTTTATAAAGAGATAAACGAGTGTATGAGATAGAAGAGAATGTGAATGACATAACATCTAGGAATGTTGCATGACAGTATGTTTGAGTGCCAATTCATTAATAGCCTTTAACAGGATATATGTCGATAACAAATTTACAAATAGAAATCACGAATATGAAATCGATGTTTTTCAAGAATGTTGTATAAGGGAATGAAAACACAAAAGAGTCTGTTTTATTATTTTTCCTTGAAATACTGGAATGTAGAGAATTATCAATAAGAAACATGTCTATATTCTTTGACATGCTTCATTAATTTTTTAATGAACACACAGATCCGTCCTTTTACTATTATTCATAGCAAAATTTTCTTTCAAAGTTTTTGTCGTGCTATATCATAACGAGACTAATCAACTTTTTTTCTTATTTTATTTAATTATGACGCTGAATACACCTTGATGAAACTACATTCATTTTGTTTTCAATAAATATGGATTTTGTATGATTTAAATGTTTATTTGAAAAAACACCAAACACATATTCTATGACTTCATTTATTTAAAATAGTTTTACATTAAAATATTGACTTTTGTCACGTTCATTAAGCCGGATTGGATATGTTTTTACAGATAGAAGATTTTTTGTTAGATAAAATGAAATAATATTCTTACTTAGTAATTAGATCATTCTTATAAATGAAACCATAAAATGATAACAAACCAAGTTAAGTGAATTACGTACAATAGAGAATCCATATTTTTAATATAATGATTGTCGGCGCGGTAAAAATGAATCTTGTTGTGTTTTATCAATATAAGACAACATCGTTGATAGGTATCGTGGTCCCGTTTCACAAAATAATCTTATCCTGCCGAATTTCGTAAAATCAATTTTAGCGTTACGATGTTGTTTGTTAGCGGTTCTCATAAATTCTTTCTACCTTTTCTCCTAAATGACTTCCGCCCATAGTTACTTTATAACGTATTTAAAATTTCTTGAGGATCGGTTTGCATGTGCTTTAGAAAGTATTCTCAACGTTATTTATTAAAGGATAACGTTTAGATGAATTTTAAGCTGACCACAGTCAAAAAAAACCATCCATCATAATATACAGTCTACAATTTAGGAACTATCTCGTCTGAATTGGATTCAACTAATATTCTGGTTGATGGTTTTATGAACGGATTTTCCTGGCTACAATGTCATACAGTAGCCGATCAGCTTAATCTTCTTTTCTTTGACAAGTCTCTTTTAAAAGTATAAAAGTAATAATAGATGTACGTATTCCAGTATTTATGCTCAACATCAGTTTTTATCATTTCAAAACTCTGTTCTGTAAATTTCTTTATTTACATTTTATTTTACATAAATTTTGGCAAACGTACAAGAATTAGGAAAAAAGTGAATGGGGACGCATTATGAACAATGATGTTAATCAAATGGTCTGCATGGTAATATAATAAGGTTGCAGACATGCTTTCTTATAAGGTTCGTATGTGTAAAAAGGACATTTATTAAATAGCTTTGTGTAGGGACTATTTGAATAATACATTGCCGAAACACTTTCGTCCTCAAGTGTTTAAAAGCCGCTAAGATAAGTTTGACATTTTTAATTTTCAACAAGTCTACTTGTAACATATTGTCTGCTCAACATATTGCAATGTCCATCTCAATCTGTGTCAAACAAAATGACCATCACTGAAACATATCGTTAAATTTGACCGATGGAAAAACCATTATCGCATCATGTATTATCCCGAAATAGTTAGGAAAGAGCTTTTTATCATTGTTTGTGATAAAAACACATCCAGTTGTACATAAAACGTTTCGTGAATTGATTTTTGATTACAACTGAGAGAATTAACACGTATTTCCTTTCAGCAATAACAACTAGATTCACAGCTTGAGGACAAAGAATATTCGTGAGGCCTATTAACAGTTCTTAATGCTGTTTGGTCATGTTTCTTTATTTCGCAATTTTCACATTAAATTGTTCTCAAAACATTTGTATGCAAGGAAGGCAAAATAGATCCTCCAAAATGGTTGCATAGAGGTTCTTGGACGCAGATCTTCAATTCATGATATCAAATATCCCATAACACTGTCATTTTATCAAATTATTGATGTACTAAGACAAAATTTCCAAGAAATGATGAGTAAGACGAGTGAAGAATAAAATGTTTCGTTTATTGTATTTCTATAAAAATCAACAAAACACCAAGCTTCTTCAAAAGTCCAGTCTGTATAGAAGTTAATATGTATCTTGCAAATGGATTATAAAAAAATGTGTACGTTACTTTTGCTCTTAGCTACAAGCTAACATTTCGTTCAGTACAATTCAGAGGAAGTGAGTGACAGAGATGGGTTTTACCATGTTTTCAACATTATTTCAATTATTAAACACTTGAATGACAAACATCCAAAAGAGATTAGAGACACCAGGGAGAAATGGATCGACGGGATCAGGGAAAAAACGGAATAGTTGATGCTATGAAAATATGATATTGTAAAAGTGAAATAGAACGTAAAAATCCAAATATTTATATTATAGGTGAAACATCCAACATTTTTTCCCTTCTCTAACCAAAGCTGACACATTTGTCGCTAGGTCACAGTTTGTTATCAGGTACCCATGTACTGCAGGGTGAACATAGGCATACGACTCCTACCCATATTGACACTACAAGTCTCTCAAATCGTGTCTTCAGTTTATGCGCAGTTGACCCATCCATCCACAGAGTCTATAGTTAACATTAATAACAGTTGGATTTCAAGACTGAGCAAAAGTTATGAAAATGATAATGAATACCTACACAATATCATACCATTTTCAATGTTCAATATTCTGGTAAAAATGTTTGCTAGTATGAACAAAATATCTCTTCAAAAAACTATTTACGCCGAACATATTACAGAAATAAAAGCTTACTTAGTGTTGTATGTTGTTGGCATATCTGAAAAGATCTACACTTGCATTCAAATTTAGTTAATATATAAATCATTTTCACACACAACGAAGTACTATTATTTTTTATTTCCCTTCACGTTTTTTTTCTATTCAGCGTGGTACCTCATTTGAAAGAATGAATTCCCAAGGGTGCACGAACATCGGAACCACTCATATTCAACACAACAAAAAAGTGAATAAATGTTCGTTTAAATTAAGAAAGTCTATTGCCATACAAACTTTAAAACAAAGATCTCATGTCCTCTGGTTAAGACATAACAAATCTGAATAACAATTAATATCTGTAACCATACACTTGATATTTTACAAAAAGCATTGATAAACAATGGTCATTGTTGTGGCATTACTGCTATAGGCAGACAACCGTGACAATAGGATTAGTTTTTTTACAAATGTTAATCACTTAGTAGTAGAAACGGTCAATGTCTTATATTCGGAACACGTCGATCTATTTTGCAAGCCATAAGAGAGAAGGACATTGACCTCTATTGTCAGTTACGGACAGTTGAACATAATGATAAAATATAAATGTACTTCGGTATGAATATAATGATGCCACATAAAACGGCAAAAATTGTATTAAATCAGTTTGGATTTTTAAATTCTATAGATAGTTACTGAAAATGTTAACTAGAAATATCAATTCAAACAACCAAGTTTATGGCGAAAGCAGTTTTGATTATTGTTTCACACAATAACAAGCACAATCAAAACATTCAAAACATGGTGCATATTCGAATAAAGTTTAGCTTTTGGAAAGCTTACGGAAATAACTTATGCGATTTGCATGATAACTTTTGAAAAGGCGTCGATGATTGCACAACTAACTTAAATTGTATCCAATCAGCGTTCTACATTTCGTGACCAAGAAACCTTCGAATTAAGACAGAGGTTGTATAGGACTTTATGACGGAGCTACCTCTGTTGGGAGAGAATGCTCCCTGATTTGAAATGAAGGATGTATTTTGCTATATCTACTGGGAGTTACATCTCCTGTCCATTCTCAATTGTAAGCCTGAATAGCAAAAGTGTACGGCAAAATTAATAATTATATAATTTGATGACCCTTGGTAAACATGGATTTCGAATTTATCCTAAGAAGGAAAATTGATATGTATATTGATATGTTATGATGCATAAACCATCATCAGACGATTAATCTTTCTATTGACTTATCTAAATAATCAATGTAAGGAATTAGGAAGCTATCTTCGGAATTCCAATGAACCCTTATTCTAGTTGAACCTGTAATCCTCATTTCTTCTAATTGAAAGGGATTAAATTGACTATTCCTTTTCTTTCCCAAAATTGATCAATTGCGTGTTGTGATGGCGTTTCTATTTGAACATTTACTAGATTTATTTACAATAAGAGAGCAGATAACATAGATTGTCAATACACAGAAATAGATCACTTATTGCCCTTTAAACACATTGTTATGTATATTCTTTCTTGAAAATATAATTTTGTCACTTAAATGTCCCGTGAATAAACTATGTAAAATATCCATGTATTAACATGTATGTGATCAATCAAGCTTGGAAGAATAACCATAAGAACCACTTAGGTATAAATTGGGTCTTTATCAATGGAATATTATTCATTCATCACATCAGGCATTGGACATGCAGGTGTTGCAATTCTTTTATCCAGGTAGATTCGAAAGCATTTTCCAATAGAACTGATTTCAAATAGCATCTCTTTAATATATGTTACAAATACTAAAATGATGATTTAATCATCATATCTGGACACGCTTCTGAAATTACAGCTGCATACCGAAAGTTTGTTCACTTACCAGTGAATCGTAGTGAAAATATCATGTAATTTGGATTTCGTTTCAACGTGAATAGAATGACTTCAGCAAAACTGACAATGGATCACCCACTATCCATGTGTGAAATAGCTCATTTTGGGATCGTCTGGTCTCTCGTGCAAAAATTCGAAGTTTGGCATATTGAAATAGACAGAAGGGGTCATATTTTCGAAATTTCGATTTCATTGAATGTCAAATGAAATGTTCCATATCAACTCTCTGAGGTTAAAACCAACCTAATCACATTGACTTTAACGCTTGGAACAAGCGTGACTAATTTTTAAAGTAGTTGATAACTGATAAATGATTTTATGGAGAAAAATAAAAATTAGTGTTTACGGAATTTTGACCCCTGGTCACTTCAATGGTCTGCTAAAACTGTTACGGGTAATTGTGGGGGTACGATAAACATTTGCCTTAAATAAGAATGGATCTGCATATCTGTATTGAAAATTCAATAGTATACGTTTCTTTTTCGCAACGCTACGATACCTCAAATTCATCTCAAATTACATGATATTTGCACTAGTATATTCAGGGTATGTGAACAAACTTTTGGCATGCAGCTGTATTGTGCATACTTACACAGTAACCCATTATTACAAACAAATGATCGCCTGACTGTTTTCTTTGATGAAAATTATTCGATAATATTACCGTGCTTCATAATAGTTTTAGTTTTGTCATATATACCTTCTATTAGTATAATGTAGCTTTCCTTTACAACTCCGGAAAGAAACTTTTGTATCAACTTTCAAAGTAATCCTCTTTTTCTATTAATAAGTTATATATCCTCCCTTTGTGAGGATAATTACTATTTCTAGGAATTATTTTTGGAAGTGTGAACAGTTATAGTGACAGAGTTAACGTTATCGAGATGTAATCTTGACAATGACCCGTTTCTTTAACTTGAAAGGCCGGTTATTCTGTCTCTAAAGGCCGTTTCTATTTAACCTGTGTTTTTCATTTCAAAAATTTTCTCTCCATCATTAGGACTTTATCGACAAAATAGTTTTCGATCTATGTGTACACCGGATGATTCAAATTCTATAAAAATGATAAAAAATAGTTGAGCAATATTTTAACAACGACCTCATAACAGGGATCTGATTTCAAAACCTTTAAACCCCGCTGTCCGCATCCACGAGAGCTTTGGTGGTCATTACAAACACTCAAACTTAAAATGACATGTTAAAATTAATTCTCAAGTATTTTAGAATGAAACAAGAAACTGGTCTAATCGGTGGGTGGCTTTGTTTCTCACAAATTGTTAAGCATCACTTTTGTACTTTCCCCCAAATAACAATCCAGCGTGTATTATCAATGGATTTATGGATCAATTATGTCAAAACTCGCCACTGTTACAAGTTAAAGATAATAACGGTAAGTTACGAAATGAGTGGACGTCTCTCAAAAGGCAGTTTTCAGCCTCTTGGTAGCTCTGCCGTTTCCAGTCTGAAACTCAAACTGGTCATTGTAATTCACATTTTTGACAAATGATCAGTACAGGAAATGCAAATCGATCCTTTATGACCCATTGGATTAGCGATTTATTTGATGATATTAAAAGGGAATGAAGCCATGACAATCGCATTTAACTGACGCAAATTGATAATAATTCTATAATATTACTTCCCTGTTTTCATAAACACGCTTGACAAAAGTTTTGTTTTCGTAAAACACGTTTTAAGATATAACCTTTTGATATCAAGGATGATAAACTAAAGGCAATCTGGTAATAAAATACTTTCATATTCGTTTTGAATAGTGATGGTTATTGTATAACCGATTTTAAAATATAAAGTGATTGCAATGATGTCTTATATAATGAATTTCATATGTGAAAAAGTGCTGCTGCACTTAAAACGCGGCTTTAACTTTCTCGATGGCAGTAGCTTAACGCTGAAGAACACTAAGTAATTTGAAACGCTCCAAATCTAAATACTTTGTCTTTTTGCTGAAAACAGAACTCAAGCAGCGTTTTATCAGTCAAAGAAACTAAATTCAATACTATCAGCAATAACTGTGTTGCCAAGTAATAGGTAAGCGAGTGTTTGGAATACATACTTATTAAGAAATCAATGATTTCTGTTTGAACTTTGAAAGAATATCCCCTAAAACAACTTACATTTTGTTCATTGAACTTGTTCCGGTTTCAGAGCTAATGGATCCAATCATCTGAAAGTTAACTTGTGTGTTACCATCATAGACCGCAGGGAAAAAGTTGATTGTTTATAGATTTTTAATCAACAATGGAGACGATCTCATCTAACTATTGCGTGATAAACGACTTCAGTAACTGTTATGAACTTTGTTTTTTGGAACTTGATACAGAGCCGCTTACTCTGATAGATTAAAAGGTAAAGCAAACATAGGTAAAGGTGGCACAGGATAAGTGAATGTAGGTTGGGATTAAACGGGTTTTCTATAACAATACAGTTGTTAAAAACATTGATCCAAAACCACCCTAAAGAGAGTAGACAGATCAGAAAGAAAACGTATCGAAAGGATGACAGGAAAAAACGGAAGAAGGACAAAATGAAAGAGAGACGGCAATTTGGGTAACCAGTCATTACGCAGACAGCCAGTACGCAGACGCTTTAAAACAACAACATTTATGCTTCAGTTAACAGCTTAGCTACAGCCTCACACCGTAACCAACTAAATGGAATAGTCTAGATAATAAACAAGAAGATGTGGTTGTTATATGAATTTATATATCTATTTATAACAAATATAATTATATGTTAGATACATGTTTTATTGTTGATGTTGATAGCACTAGTACTAGTACACACAGAAACACCATGGTGTTTCATTTCCAGGTATAATTCAAGAAAAGGAAGAGGGGAGATCTTGCTCATGTTTTTTTTGATTGATGTTTAAATAATTCGATCTGTTCTACACATCATCCAACTTTTATAAGTTTGGCCACTGCATCCAAAACTTGAACCGGGGTTTTCTCTCCGTTGCTCAGCTGTTCCTTTAATCTCAAGGTGCGGTTGTCTATCTCACTATAGAGTCGCTAGCGATTTGGTGGGGCAGCTCCAAAGGCAACTTGTGCAAGTTTTGCTCTGTTCGCAATCTCGATCCTCCGGATAACTTCCACAAAACGGAATATGTTTGGATGCCGATGTGAAATGGACCTATTCATTCGATTATGGAAACCTTCCAAAATTTTGTAGAGATCACTAGACTAACGGAAGTCATTTGTGGATCACTTTTTGTTAGTAAAATCAAAGTTATATATAGACATCGCAACCCCAACTGGTGATAACATTGTATCACTATTAACTAGTAAAAGAAGAGTATTTTAATATTTATATTGCAAGTTACAGTTATATAACAAGTCATTTCAAATTTGAATGGAGTAAATTGAAACTAATGAAAAGTTTAGTAAATAAATTGTATTGTCAAATAAACAATTATTTCTAAGTATTTAATTCCAATGTGACAAGAAAAGTGGACTATAACATTATATTCAGAGGGATTGCCATCGTTGGCCTTGTGTTTAAGTGTCTGCGTACTGGGTTTTTAAAAGTGTCTGCATAATGGCTGTCTGTGTAATGGGATATAATCGCAATTTGTGAGAATTTTGAAGAATTAATCATCGATATCGAACCGATACATATATTTCAATTAACATTGCAACTGTAAAGCATAGGACACTCTGTATTTAATAGTTCACCTAATCTAAGGTTTGAAGCCATTATTACTGGAACCAGTTTGAACGGAAAAAAAGTAGTAAATTTTAAAGTTAGTAACCATTATTTGAAGAAAAAACACCTGTAATGCATACATTGGACATGTGTAAGATGTAACAGTGTTATTCATCAAGGCTGCTTGGTTTGTAGTATTGAGTATAAGGTATCGTTCCCAAACAGTTGTTGTTTTCTCGTTGTTTTAATTGTGAATTAAGTGAAATTAAAAAAAGACGTTTAAGTGAATATGTATTTTGAGTTTTGCTTGCAAGGTGGTGGTAATTTTTAAATTATAATATTTTTCTTATTCTTTTGTTCTAGATGCATTTTGAAGGATCTCTTCGGACATTTGAAAAAGACTTTGGTTAATTTAGAATTAATTTTACTGTGATAAATAATTGAATGAAAGTTTATAGAATGTCTTCCAAAAAGAGAGTTATCGATATCAAGTGTATGACGCACTAACTTGTATAACAAACCATAATTTTCACAGAGGTCCTCGTGCATTGTGAGTACTATAAGAAAATAACTTCCCTTTTGATGTAAGATAATTTGAAGTTGATATTACAAATTTGTATGAAAGGGGTTATTACTGTACTTCACAAAGAATAGCCAACATATGTACTCAACAGATCACAGAACGAAAATAACATAATACTTATTATTAAGACATATGCATGCGAGGAGGCAAAAGACAACGGATGATGCCTTTAAAGGGAAAGCTAACAGAGAGCACGAATCGTACCAAATTACTCCAGGATGAAAGCCAATTTACTAGTACTATACCACGACACTGAGTGTCAATCGATCTTATTTGTCAGATGTCATGATATTATTACATTGGTCAAGGCAATGATAAAAGGTCCGCGGTATGATTCATATCATTTTAACGCACGTATAGAACCAATCAAATATGAAAACAAATGTAAATTATAATCTGAAAATTAACTAACTTGATATCTTTGTATTGTATGTCTATTGAAAAAATACAATACAGTCATATAGACAGTAGAACCTCTAAAGTTATTTGCGAAAACTAACATTTAATTCTCAATACTAAAAGGGCAGCAAATAGCAGCATTTATAATATTGTACCATCGTTCCATAAATCAAGGTTGGAGACAGTAATGAGAAATAAATGAGACTTGAAACAATTTTATGATTCGTTCATCGTATACCAAGATGACATTTTTCATTACCCGGATGTCATCTCCGCTTCGGCTCACTGCTTCGAGTTGACAATTGTGTTGATGTTGGTTGACTGATGGAATTAACTCTGCATTGATGAATGCATTTGTCAAATCTCTGAACTCTAGGTGCAATGTTGATTTCTATTTTAAAATCTGAAAATATATCGGGTCTGGGTTATGAAAAACTGCGAGTTGACAAAAATGCAATAGCTTAAACAAAGTATTTTTACATATAGGCCTACCAGAGCATAAAACTGTTGGTTGAATGCGCATTTCATGATACGTAAAATAATGTTTGTGAGTGGAATGAATTTTCATTGATCTTTCATAGGTCACTTAATACATCACGTGGAAACACCAAATATTGGTGACCTTGGTCTCATGATGTCATTCAGAGGTAGTTCCATCATAAATTCCCATAAACCTCTGCCCTTACACAAGCGTTTAGAGATGTAGAAGTCCGATTAGATGCAATCAAAGTTAGTTGTGCAATCCGCGACGCCGTTTCAAAGTTTATCAATCAAAACGCCTCATATAGTTTCGTTTGATTTCGAAAAGCTAAACTTTATTCGAAAATGCACATTACACTTTGAGTCTTCTTTACAAAGCACATTCGCCTCATTTAGCAACTGCATAATAAGATAGGCCTGTGTGACCACGAAGATGTTATCCATGCTGCGGGGTTTTTTAATGGCTGAAACATTGCAAGGTAGTTTTATGTTGCAATATTTTGCCGCCAGGGGAACCCGCATAAAGCTCGAGAAGAGCTCTTGTTAGAACAGAGGTTGTATAGGAATTAATGAGGGTGCTACCTCTGTGGGTAGAGAATACATGATGTAGGCAGCGCTTTGAACAGGTGTTAAACCTGGCGCCATATACATTTAAATAAAAATCATTATCATGTTGATCCAATGTGCATTTTGATATTAAACAAGGATGTTTGATATGTGATAGTCTTTTTCACTAAAGCCTACAGATATATGACTAATACAGAGAATGAAGTAATATCAGAGTTGTAAAAAGCAGTCTGGTCAGTAAATTTTTACTGTCCTTCGATAACATTATGTCACCTTGATTACAAATATCTTACGAGTTTTCGTTGATTGTTTTTTATTCTATTTTTGAGGCGATGTGACAAGATATAATCTAAAACTAATGGCTAATCTAATAATATTTGCTAAATGTTTGCATGACGCAATCCTCCAACAATAAGCATATAATTCAAGACAATTCTGCATTTGTTACTAACATATCACTTAAAATATATTACACTTAACCATCGGTATACGTAATTCAGGTTCAGAACATTCTTTTCTGATCAAATATATTGTCATTTGTTTAATGCTCCATAACACTGTATATACTGCAATAATATTATTGCAACTATATTTATTGCAGCTGTACTATATTTATGGCAGAGAGTAGCGTTTTATATGGACTTTAAATTGGGAAGAAATTTACATTGTAACATCATTTCATATGACCTTCAGTCCTACGGTTAAACAATTCCATAGCTGAATATCAAAGAAATAAATTAAATCTTAAATAAAATAACAAAGATATTTGAATCAATTACGAATAGAATATTCATCTGAACTATGACCATTTGTTGTTGTTTTTTCTTAAATCTTACACTTTGAGCTGTTTATTTAAGCTATTGTTTGTTTAGGGTTTATGTGCGTGCACCTTGCTCGTTAAACACACAAGGACAGATAAGTTATACGCATCAAAGGCATGCAGTTGGTATGAGCTAACAGATATAATGAACCGGAGCAAATGATCAATCTAAATTACACGTATTTAAGAAAGTTACTCAAAGGATATTTGTATAACAAAGGCGTCAGCTGATTCTGCTGGCTTTTGATCGCGAAATTTAAAAATCGAAAACTTTAAGATGGCTAGAGCGCGTGACATTTTGACGCTTGGTTTGCTCGGTGTTTACGAATCGAACATCAGGGACAACAAGCCATGCACAGAGACTCTCCAGAACCGTTCTGTGAGAGTTATCTGTGTAGCTATAAAAACTGTGCCAAACAATGAATGTTTTGGGATGTTATTGGCAAGTTGTCATATACGCCTCAGGAACATTGATAGCGCTTAAACATCAAGGTATTGAAGGCAAGTTACCTTCATACGAAACATATGTACAAGAAAGAAGAAGTTAATAGAAATCATTAAAAATAATACCTTTTAGCTTTTAAAAGAAAGAAAGAAAGAAGACTCCTGTTGTTAATAACATCTATAATCAATAATTCTTTTATATCCTTTTTATAAATTTAACCTCACACACACACACACACACACCCCAACACACACACACCGCCACACACCACACACACATCACAAACATGTAATTATGTCACTGTATATCCTTGAAATTAGTATTATATATGTACATAAAATATGTACATTTACTGTTCATAATTTACAATTTTACTTTATGTTGTTAATGGTACAGTAGCACGTTGTCCTAGGGATTAATGTAATCTAAAGAAATGGAAAACAAATGTTTAGCAGTTGTGAGACAATGTTTTTTTTAACAAATAAATGGAGTTCTTCAACAAACGTACCGAATTTAATTCCAATCCATTTCTCAAATTAAATTATTTAAAGTTGTCCACACTAAAAAGGTGACATGCAGGTTATGCTTGACATGTTGTGATTTCATTAACGACTACCCTCTGAAGATAAGACATTTTGCATGAGCTCTTATTCATCATGGATGATTTAGATGATTGAAATTATTAAAGAAGTTCACCAGTCCTTACCATAACAATATATACTTATATAAATCATTCAGAACCAAAAACATATCGAGACAATGCATAGGCTTACAAAGTGTCCTTTACATGACACCGTTGAAGATTTGAATTTCCTCCAAGACGCCAGTTGACAAATTGAAGGATTAGGTGTGTCAGTCTCTCCAAACAAACCTAATTCACAGCTTTATACTTCAATAACACAAGGTCGTGTGGATGTGGTTTTGATTTCTTGACTCCAATGGCAACCTGTTTATAAACGAGGTACTTCAATAAATAGTAATAGGGAAAATCTAAAAATATAGATAGAACATTGCTTTATGATGTTTATAGAACAACAGTCGCCTTAAAGTCATTAAACGATAATCTAGCAAGCCTTAGTTAACTACAATTATATGAAGAAGAAAGTCTTAAACAAATGTATCTTTTTATACTAAAGACACATGCAAAAGTTAGAATACTCTATGCTGTAAATTTACTTTCCCTTTTCGCATTGTAGGATGTATTTTAATGAGTCCATTAATCGTATTGAGTAAAACAGTTAAAAATTCATTATAAGGTCATAGGTATGCCGTGAAACTCCTGTGAGGTGAGGTGATGTGGTGTGTAACGCCGCTTTTAAGAATTGAATGAGCTTGTATGCTTGTATTATTGCAGGGAAAGATCCCGCAACACCTGTGAGCATCGGCTCGAACTAGCAAACCATGGGTGTTACTTCGCTGTAATTCAGTGTAGCATTGCACCAAAACCTTACTGTGTGTAAAACAGTGCTCTATATAAGACAAAGTTGCTGAGCCCCTGGCGGGATTCGAACCACAGACCACTTGATCCAAAGCCGAACGCTATCTATACCACTGCGCTATCAACACCCTTGTGGTTTCCAGTAGCAATATATGCCTGAAACAGAGGCAACAGGAGCATCTATAGCAAATAATGACTACAAGCCTCGTCTTTCATTTTAGCTTATTTACGTAATGAGTCCTTCTAGTTTGGCAAACAATTAAAACAATGAATTTTGATAATTGACAAATCGAGCACAACCGTTCATTCGTTAACTGACATTGGATTCTGGTATTTAGAATTTTCACTAATGTTTTTATATACTAATGTTCTACAATTGACACACTTTCTTCTTTCACATTACGTTCCCTTATAATTTCAACATAATTGGATTTGAGTTTTTGGTTTTTGGTTTTAGGTTGAGGCTCTGTCTTTAATTCAGTCTGTCGTGTATTGTTTCCTCACCTAACAAAAAATCTATTTCTGACATGTTTGACATATTTTGAACATGTGAACACTTAGTCATAGCGTCTTGCCAAAACATAAAATCTTCTAAATTATTTTTAAAGAGTTATAAACTGGATTTGATTTGGATTCATTTAGGGTTAAAAACCTTGCTCGGCCAACTTCATCCCCTCAGTGTTATCAGACTTACCTTGGATTATATTGAATTTTACGATCTTGTTTTCTTATATCACCATGGAAGCTGCAACAGATCATGCATAGGTCTCGCTCACGAAGAACCCCACCTGACTTGGCAAGCATTTATAGTTTGAGGGATATGCTCTGGACAAAATAAATTCCTGATAAAGTCTCGCAAACAATCTGTTTACCGAACGCAGTCACTGCGTCCTGGATAAAGTGTCTTTATTAACACTTTTGGTTCTCATTGTGACACTTTTACCTGAACATATTTGACAAAAACAAGACAGCTTATGCATTAGACAAATGAATGTATCATAGGCATTTGGCCTTTTGCTAAATATACGTTTCTGTCTGTCTGTCTGAAAAGAGTTTTTATCAAGCCGGAGTCTGTTGAAAGGGAAGGAAGTCATTGCACTATAATTTTATGGGTTCCAAAAGCGAAAATGTTTTCTTTTGTATAGTAACGCTAATGATTAGAAGATTTGATCGATCATTTTTCTTTTTCTGAATGAATAAATCATGAGATATTTCTTATTAGGTCGAAACAGATTTCATTTCTCATCCTTATCAAATTCCTTGATTAAAAAAACACCTATGATTTATCCCTAATGAACAGTTTCATACCGGTCTTGTATTCAATAATTCAAATGATAAGCCAGATATGTGTGAACTCTGCAAATGTTATGTGAGACAATCATTTTTACCAAAATGTGTAACAAAAAATATAACCGATGAACTAGAATAGCACTTATGCGATCTATACTATAGATTTAGAATAGTTTATTAATAATGAGAAACAGAACTTGTAAACTTAGCTATATTTTATCCTATCTTTTATCTATCTATTATGATTTGATCCAACCCTCCCCTTATATAGATCATCATACGAATTTCTCTTATATATCTCATATCCCTCTTTCAAAAGCTTTGACAAGAGTAAGAGTATTTTGAATTCCAAGGGTATGTTTACTTTATAGTGACTCCATCGTAACTCCTTACCGGTGTACATGCACATAGAGTTAGCTTTCGTTTGAATGATTAATTGAGAATGGAGTTATTCCTACTGGTACTGTCGTCTTGACTTGAAAGTCAAATCATGTTCTTGTCAGTGTGATTGTTGATAAATCTCACAATTGTGAATGTGTACTGTAACAGGATAAAACGTCACCTTAGATTGAGATTGAAATAAAATAAAGGAGTTGTCTTGTTGAGTATTTAATAAATTAACCAACACATAACTGCATAGAAACATACTGAACGCGCATTGAACACCATCATATGGAATATGTTACTACACCGTAACCCGTTATATGTATCAATAGATACATCAAAGCTAAAGCTTTATATTAATGTTGTTAATTAAAACGATTAATAGTATATTGCATTACTTCAAACCCAGAAAATATGTTTTTCAGACATTCCCCAAACCAACGATCAACACCTACATTGAAAACATATAATCTTTCAAAAAAGTTTTAAACAATGAAAATGAATCAATGTTGAAAAATTGAGTATCTGCAAAAACCTGAAAAATACCATTTGTTTTTATCTCATATCCGTTTTTACCCGTCTAGTTTTTCTATTTCAAATCACCGCAGCAGTTGTCACTGATCACTCGTCACAAGAGAGACGGTTAAACATAAAAAATGCCTGTCTATACATTCGTTTTCAATTGAAGAATATCTCGGATAATTTATTTAATGTTAAGTTCTATTTGAAGTGAATCTTGTATTATCAGCATCTGGTCATCACTGATGATTTGTTTACCAGGTCGCAATCTTCCTCTGGGCACTAACTCAACGTATAACAACGAATAATTAACGATTTGCTTTACTTCAAACGTATTGTTCAAAACATTTCTTTCATTTTTATTTTGAATGTAGATCAAATGGACATCTATAGTTATTTTGCGGAACTCTGTTATTTCATTATTGATTGATCCGAGTGCAATTAGTGTTTACCTCAGTTCTATTATGTGTTATGACCACTTATAATTTTTTTGAATTCTTCTTTAATTGAGGTATGTTGGACAATGCTCATCCATGGACTAAACGTTACAGCCACACGCCACACGTTTAGTAATATTTAGAATGTGTACATGCTTGATGTAATCTGTATTTTTTCATCGTACAGTGATAATTATACCTGTGGTTATTATCATAACATCGGAATATGTCATATACGAGCGTATATTAAAAGGGAAATGTTATATTATTGTCTAATATTACATGCTGTTTACATAAGGGGATTCACCCTCAGTTAACCTACATATTGTATCACCTACACCCCACACGGTTAACGCTAAAATCAAATGGTTGCTGTCACACCATTGCTAAAAAAAAATCAAATCCATTCATATATTCATAATCCATAAAGCTCTTTTGTGGTACAGAGGCAAATAACAAAATGCACTATCTACAAATCTATATTCAAGAAAAAAAACAATATAAAATTGAGGACATATTACTATCAGTAAACAGGAATTTTATTCTCATTACAGTTTTACTTCTCAACATCATGTATTTTTAAAAATGGAAAACAAATCGATATGAAATTGTTAGTTATGTCAACATCGAAAATTTTTATTCTGAATAGTCAATGCTTAAAACACTAAAATTTTGTTTCCATCACGTTGCTGCTGCCAACATTGTAGAAGGTCATGAAGTGAATCTCTGTCGCATTATTTATGCATCACATTTTGTTTTATACCTCCCGCCAAAATTAATGTATTGATGTTTTTAAAGCAATAACGTCAATTTCTTCGAAGGTAGCTGCTTTTATGACAAGTAATCATGTTTTATTTTGTAATTTGCAAGTAATAACTGGACTTCATGTAATGAATATTCATTGATTTAATCAAAAAGTATCCAATGATGGCATAATAAAGATCCTTTAGTCAAAAGTGACGTGTTAATTCATATTTTATGAATTGCTACGTTACACGCATGATGAATTTAACCAATGAGAATATTGTTACGGGTAATACCATAAGGAGAACTACAGGTGCTTAGTTTCATCTTGTTTCAGACGAAGGTGCCTTCTGTTTGCTCGCTTTTGTCACTTGTTTTCCTTGATGCTCATCAATCGGTGTAGCATACTGTTGGAAATGGAAGTAATTTTTGGATAATTAAATGCAGCGAGAGGTATTTTGTTAACCTGGTATCTTGAATGTTTCAAAATTGCTGGAGGATTTCTTGCTTGCAATGATGTTTGTTTTTGTAAACCATACGATTAGTATCAAATAGATTTTAAAGAAATGCACCATCTTACCAAGTTGATTAAGGACGTAAAACTACACCTATGGTGTTTGCATAATTTGAGTGTTTGCATGGGTTCACCCATCTATAAATAACGTTTATATATATATATATATATATATATATATATATATATATATATATATATATATATACATACATATAGTTACTGCATTAAACGACCTGATGAAGCAGGTACATTCGTACCTGCTGAAAACGTTTGCCAAATGTAATTAAACTTCATCTTCTACTTTTTAATATATATATTAAATGGGGTTTTGATTTATAATAGCCTTGTCTTCCATACCTTACCTCTGTGCTCATTCGAGCACATGGATGTTGTTAGTGATGACATCAAAACAAGTCAGTCATAGCTGTGTCTGCAACGTATAGAGACGTTGACGTTCACGTCGATAGAGTTTATTCCATCGATGGTCTACTGGTTTACAGATAAAAGGTTTTGAAAGGTCAATGAAAGATTTTGAGGTTGCAATTGGCAGGATAATGGCCCATGACGCATGCTGCTTGTGAAATTGCGCAATTATGTTGAACAACTCCCTCTGTTGGTCAATAATCGGATGCATTTGCAGTCCGAAGAAGTTGGTGATGAACTGTTTTTCTGCTTTATTCCTCTGAACCACCAATTAATCAGATATTTTTGTCCTTGATATCGTTCTTCGCAACTTCACACTGCTTCAGCCGCATCTGTCGACCTTTCGAATGAAACTGTTTGCAAACTATTTATTTTCTCCCCATAGCAGACAAAATTTTGATACATCACTGAACCAAACTTTCCAAAAATGTCTTAGGTTAAGGTTCTTGGTTTTGCAACACCATTGAATACGATCAAGAACTTAGAAATTACTCAAAATAGGGGCGATAACTGATCTTCCTGGTCACCCTCTTTTACGAGAACGGTTGCGGTAATTCAAGTGGTATTTTCTCTAAAAAGGCATTTTTTGTGAAGTCTCTATGGTTGTGACAACACGTTGACGTATGTGATTGACCCGGATGTACAGATTCTTGGCTCGGTGGTAAGTTTGGAAGGACACATCTGGAGCTCTTGTGGGTGGAACTGGTTTGAGCTATCGACCCGAAAGGCATAATATGGCACTGTAATGAAGGTTCAATTGTCAGGAAATTGAAAATTGTGACTCGAAGCTTCAATGAAGCGTACAGTTCAATTTTGCCATAAATTCTTGGCTTGCTGATAATCTCTTTTCCCTGCAAGATCCATCAGGCTAAATCAGCGTTAATGAATCCGCCCTCGCTCCTTCCTAATACCCTGATCTCTTTCGGGCTAAATCCTTCGTACGGCTGGTGGTTTTGTATTCGTGGCTATGCTCACCTGTAATGTTTTCAGCCAATGAAATGTCGTTAATTGAGGAGCTTGAAGCTTCCAGCTTAAACTTAACGGATTTTTCCATCCGGGTTGTGCCGCTATTGCTGAATGCGAGTCGTCTCTTTGGAATTGCTTGGCTAGATAGCTAGTGATACGAGGGTATTGGCTTGAATGAGATCAGAGTGTTAGGAAGGAGCGAAAGCGGATTCATAAACGCTGATTTAGCAGGATGTACAAAATCCAATGAAAAAATGAATGCCTTTCTTTGCTTATTTGAACCACATGCTTATACGCTTTCTCTCCCCTGAATTTTACTTTTCATGACGTTTTTGGGAAAACGCTTTCAAATGCTTATTAAAGAAACAAAAACATCAAATATACCGTTTTCTTTCACTGAAGCTTCTTACAATCATACAACATGACGTTTCAGTAAGGAATATTATTGTTTTGTTTTAACGTTCTCCTGAGATTCAAAAGTTCTAAAGTCACCTAGGCGTTTCTTTTTTTGGATAGTATAGTAGCATCTGGAAGAAAATCTGCAATTTAGTTCTACTAATAAAACGTTCCTGATCTATTTCAAAATCGACTTTAAAATTTGACTGCAAATTTTACAAGGGTTACTTCAATGGCCGTTTTCAACATGATAAACTGAAGGGTGTGTTTGTCATCGTTAGTTAAGCTTTGGTTTAACCTATAACAAACACTTGGATATAAAGTTGATCCTTGTCAATCGAATTGTTTTAATCAATGTCACGACAGTCCTGGAAAAATCAGGTGTTCAGATACTTTCTTCCAGGGTACAAATGTACTGTTGGACATTTGGGGATCTATAAAAATAGGGGACGTTTTTAATTCATACAGCGTATATGGTATATGATAAGGCCAAATGAAATGCAATAAAAGCACGGAATGCCCTTTTTATGGATAGAGAACACATTAATTGAAATAAAAAACATGGCATGTAATGAAACCTTCCCTTCCATCGAATCAATTTGGAAATATTTTTTTTTATATTTATCTTATTGGTCTTGGGAAGAGATAATCAAAGGGCCAACAATGTTAGAAGCCGGATCATGCTTTACAGGAAGTAGAGGCTCAAATGAGGGAGTAATCTCCCTTTATCGTGTTGTTGGACGCTTTTAGATAAATGTCCTTTAATCCTACCTGATCGTGTTACATAAAGAAAAAAACGAGCAGAGTAAGAAACATCTAAACTCTCGGTTCATTTAGGATAATATCATTCAATTTCAGGCACGCTTCCTTCAAAAGAAAAATCGTATGAAAATCAATTCAAAGCTAATACTGGTGTAAATGATTTCCTTTGTTAAACGCGAAGTTGTAATTAGCAGATTGAAAGTTATACGGTTACCATCTCCAGCAATAAATTATTCGTTCAATCTTTGGTTGTATAAAAATCAGAAATGCCTTTTATAATATCCGTAAGAAGGTGAGCAAAACACTTCCAATCATACTTCGAAAAGCATGTTTGTGCCTCCTAGATATTAGACATTTTCCAGCCAATGCTAGCAGATTTCACGGTAATGTATAACTTACGTAATAGTGTTGCGGGATTGCTCCCTACATTAGCCTAAATACTCAAATTCCCAAATTACCTCAACTCATCTATTAAGATTTGACATACATGTAGTTATAATAACATTTGCTACTTCAAAGTGTATGGTTCTATGCTATTATCGCTTTAAAATTTGGACTGACATAAATGGACTGAGCAATGTGCACAAGACACTTATCTTTTACATAACTCCGAACTGCATTTTCGATCCAAAATTGATTCTGACATGCCTACTTGGGTAATGTCTGTCTAAATCATTAGAAACATAACTGCAATAATGTGTTAGATCAAGATTTTTACCCAAGCTGATTTGTTATTAAACTCTAGTAACTGTATAAAAGAAAATGTAAAGTTGTGGCATACGGTATTTATAACCCATAAAAAAAAAATGTTGTAATTGCAAATAAAAGACCATTAAAGGTTATCAAATCCAATCTTAACAATGTTTAAAATGAAATCTCAGTCTAGATAATGGCCACTAGAATTAACAATGAAGCGACTTTTGAAACAAAGATTTCAAAGAGAAAATAGTAAAGTCATAAAATGATTTTAGCAATTTCAACTTTCACCTCAGATTTAGCATTTTAGGCATCATGCTAGGCAACATATAAAAAGGTTTATCATTAGTCATATTTCCTTTAAACGGAAGCTAAAAGTTGTAAAAGTTCATAGATAAAATAATTGCTTATGCATTTCACTGACTTCATTAACTGTAGACAAGATACATTCAGAAATCAATTTAATGATTAAAAGATAAGCTTCATATCAAGTCGCTTTTGTTCACAAACACATAATGCACTTTAACAAGATACGTTTCTAGCCTATCATTAGACTTAGGTGAGTACGATTTGATTGCTTATAGATCTGGTACCAACAACTGAGACGAGATATTTAGATACATGTATGTATATATATATTCACTACACAACATTTACACAATAAACTAATCAGAAAATATTACTAACACAAAACTGCATTTAACTACGTCATTTGCTTCAATTTAGTCTTTGTAATGTTGATTCTTGCGTTAGGCATTCATTTTTTTCTACACTGCCGAGGTCCTAAAGTTTCATGGTTCTTTTGGGATATGGTTCCAATCAAATTGTTGGCAATCTCATACCTGTGGTCTGCATTAAAAGATATAAAAGAGTAAGGACTAAAATAATATCAAACTTTCAATGAAAGGTATTGCAAATAACCATTTTGAAATTGAATAATGGCGAATACGACAACATCTTTGTTTATTCAATGCAATAGAGGGCGACAAATAGTACAAGACATGTTGATAATCGATATTATAAGGGACAGCAGTCCTTGACAAAACTATTTAAACAGCTTATCTGTTAAAAACCGCCCCCTACCTGATACCACATACAAAGAACATTTCCCAGTATTAGTCTGGAAAGAAATTAGGAGTGAGCGACGTGCGTATAATTGACTCGGCAACACCAGTTTGTTATAGGGTATGCTTCAAAGTCAGTATAGAACTGTACATTTCTTTGTTTGGGCATCAAATTATTGGTCAGCTTAATTCTTTGTTGGTACTACTGTTTGGTTGTTTACTCTTTTTTCTAGAGAATGTTTACTTTTAAAAACTTTTTTATTGTGTCAGCTACTTTGAGAATCCGACTATCTGTTTTCTTGCACCTTATACTAAGACAGCTAGCATAATTATTTCGTTGTTAATAAAAGCTTAATAATCTACGTTGGCAAAGCGATTTGTATAGTAATTCTGACATTCGAATAATTTACCTGATAATATTTCTAAAGCTGTAATTATATGCAACTACAAAAACCAACTGCAATTTACTGTATTTTTGTTTATCGTTTCTCCTTTTAGAAGTGCTAATTTCCTTACAAAGAGATTGACTTTCTTTCATGTTGTGGCTTCATTTTTGACAATAGTATTACTTACATATAATTGCATTATGACGAACGACCTCGCGCCGAACAATTCACAATTCAATGTCGGTATTCTTAAAACGTCTTAGATTTTTCTATCGTCCTTTTAAGAATACCGCCCCAGGCACATACATTTTGCTTAAAACGTCAATGAATAGATATAGAGAAAAAAAAATCCGTATTGTTATTTTTCTCAAGGTAAAAATATAAATCTTACTAACAAACGTCGAGGAAGAAACCCTTGCAAATGTTGATCAATTCTTCAATAATTCTTTATTGTTTTCATATTATCACTAAAATCGAAAGATCAGTTTTGATTAGAAAATTGTGTTCTTTTATCCCAATGTTAGAGCGAACTTGTATGAAGGACACTTCTCTCGAACTGAATGTTACTAACGCATAAGGATTTAGTTTTTCTAAACATTTAATTCGTTTTACATTTTTCGACAAATATAAAAGAAAATTATCTTATATTACATTTAACATTTGATATTATCAACATGTTGTATAATTATCATATTGAAAGAATTCGTAAAACACAATTGCACGTTTGGACCGTTTTACAAGATAATTCGTTGACTAGGGATGTATTGTCCGGTATTCGATCACCTGCCATAACATGAATAACTCTGCTGGATAACTTAATCGAGGGAAATCCAAATTTAACTGCTATTTTAGCGTTCTTGAATGGCGTGATAAAAGTTTAAATGGAGATAGTTAAATTAAATATATGGATGAAAACTTCTTAATGATGATATAGTACGTCACCACTAATTTTCTTGTGTCGTTGTCCAGCTGGTTTTATCTTGTAATTTGACAATGACCCTTTATCATTGTTTTATGAAGTCATTAGCCATTATACATGTATTCATATGTCACAGAAAACGTTCCACGTACACTATAGACAGACAAATAAGAGAAATTCAGGAAGATGGACATAAACGCTGATAACGATATATAACAGCTATAATTTTCAGCACTACCTTTGATTAAATCTCGATAATCTCCAGTAATAACATCCAATTAATAGAATTTCAATTTAAGCATAATTTTAAAGCCATTTTTCACGCATGCGCAACTATATGCTTTGTGGCAAAAAACTATTATATTGACCAATCACATACCGCAGATATTACAAAACACTCATGGGAAATTTGAAAATAAAAATACCTTTATAAAAATAAACTTTAGAAATTCTAATCTATAGTATTAGATTATCTTTATCTCTAGAATGATAAAAAATATTTGCTCTCATTTTCTACTAAATAGTCTTTTCTCGATGGGCCTACTTTTGTTTAACGCGATTAAGATTGTGGTTAGACAGGAAATTACAATTGCCAGTAACAATAGAAAGCTATATAAGTCACATAAGATCAGAAATATTGCATTGAAATAAATCACTTGTGAAAGGGCTTTTTATTTTGGATAGTTATTTTAGTTACGAATACAAATGAAACCTGATTTTTTATAGTCTCTGAACGTTCAATGTAAAGGTCATTGGTCGTATGAGGAATACATCAATGCACATTCGATCACTAAAAAACCCTTCAAGCGCTTTGAGAGTAATTAGGAATTTCTTTTGAAATTCAGTTAGCACAGATGTGTTTCACGTATGGACAATAGTGACCTTGTTCAATCTTTATGAGCTAATACGATAACGCAGTGAGAAAATTATCAAGCAGTTGGGAAGTTTAACACAGTTCTGTATTTGTTATATATATTGAAATAAGGCATGACACAAACTGCTGGCTATAAATATTTAAAATTAAAGGATAAACAGTAGTTAGAAATGGATTTATTTGTAATAAAGCTATGAATTTAGATAAAATTTATCCATATCTAAAACTTTTACATTCAAAAGTGTATAATTGGGCATATAAGTGGAAAAGATTGATTATGATTTTCAAATAATAGATAGTTTGTTCGATATCATTATCCTATCATCCGACAATTGTTTCAAACATTAACTGCAAAAATGCAAATTACCTACCATTAATGCTAGCTATACATTTGAAAACCTTTTGCATAAATATTCATGACACTATAGATCTTACGTTGTTTCAAAGTTACATCGATCTACACAATACACTTTTTATTATAAGGTAGACATGTACTATGAAAAGATAATTACTGAGTTTATTTTTTATGTAACATATGAATGGGGCTCAGGGAAATTAGATTTCTAACTGTTGTTCAGGACAGTTGAGTAAGGATAGCTCAGGATTATAGATTTTATTTAGTTTATCCTGTTCGTTGAACAGTCACAAATAGTGAACACAATTTATATTCACTAACCTAAACTATTGCTCAAAAAGTGTTGAAGTGGATATCGACAAGGAACACTTCCTAAAATATTATCCAAAAGCTTCATAATGGTAAATTTCTCGAACAAGAATTTTGCGTTGTTGTAAGGGAACCGTATTCTCCAATAATAATGTTTGTAATATTATTTCAAAATGATTAAGTTCAATTAAACGTCTACAGAAAGAGTTCGGTTTTAAAAATTAGCCAAACGATGTGCAAGGGAGTTTATATGATTATCATTATTTTGCTATGTACGTACTACAAATGTAGCGAAAAATAACATATGGTTATGATTGTAAGTTTACAAACCAACATTTTTATTTGCTGTCGTTAACGTTAATCATTACTTCATAATTTCAATAATGTGTTGCAAAAAAAGGTATAATTTGGCGTAAATTAAGGAACGTCAATCTATCGCTGTCATTAAACTGGCGGTTATTCTGGGACGTCACTCAAAAACAGTACGTCATGGCCATGGAGGAAAAACGGACAGGCTGAGCCTTTGCTTTGTGGGACAGGATACAAAAAAGTTAAGCAAATACTAAAAACAGAGGTAGCAGAAATATTGAACAAGGTGCAATCATATTATGAATTTAGAACGATGAGTGATTCAAATGTAGATTCAATATCTGTTTACATCCATCATAGTCGATACATAAAGTACATAAAGGCTGAAAACAATAGCGACACCAAGCCATAGAAAATAGAAAATGTTATCTCCCATATACGAAGAGTTATTTACATTTTGATTACCTTTCTTTGAAGCGCAATATGCTGTGGTAATTTAATCGAGTAATTAAGGTGGGTATCCCGGGGGCTAAAATTTATGAGTAATTGATGGTAAGCAATCTCGATTTTGGAAAAGAATTATTGGGATAAAAATTACGAAGGAAGTGTAATTACTGTATAACAATTTTCTCAAATAGCGTATGATATACACAAAACACTTTCAAAAACAATATAAAAATACCACTTCATTGAGTTAGATGGTATAGTAATTCTTGAACTGAAGACGCTACTTCCTCCAGCCTTGTGATACAATCGACTCTGAATGTCACTATATATTGAAACGAACATCATTAAAATTTCGATCACCAACATGCTGATAGCAATTGAAGCCTCATGAGCCAGATATGTTGGACGTGTTACACCTCGAAACTCAATAACTCCGTTTCGTGGTTCCATAGTTCGCTAACCTTGCAATTATCATTGACTTTATCATCCTTTCACAATTGTCAAAGTAAACAGGAAGATGCAACGTCCTCAAACTCACAAATAACCGAACTGGACAAAAAACTAAAGTAGGTCGACTGTCATTAAACTCGAGTTCAAATATAGAATAATGATAAAAGAGAGAATCAACAACGAGGATTGGAAAACGTCATGGTTGAATGATTGCCTTACTGTTTTATTTGATAGTCTATCTTGTTACAAATATCTGAGTATGTAAAGAAACATTATCGAGTATATATAAACTTTAGGGTATTTGGGTATTTGGAGATAACAACGTGTGAAATGTGTAATCACAAAAAATCGTCAAAAGAAGTGCTAATGTCTGATCTATCAAATCCACAATGTTTTTATATTAATACGAATCAATCATAAGGCGATGATAACACAGTAATAGTTATTTAAGATGCAATAGATTGTTACATTAGCTTGGACTGTATATATTTTTATTTACATAATCATAATTGGTGAAAAAGTAATAACAAATCCCCCGGGAATGATATTAGTAATTGTAATCATTTGTTCTTGTCAATCTTTTATTTTATTTTTATCTTGTTTTAGCAAGGTACAGAATATCATGTTTATACACTTTAAAAATGTATCCTGCTATTTTTTCCCACATCATAATTAACAATCCTAATATGCAAGATAAATAATGCTACTTATATATATATATATATATATATATATATATATATATATATATATATATATATATAAATCCATACATTTAATGGCTAGCGCTTTCAGCACAACGGGCCTGTTCAGGCCATACA
Organism: Phorcus lineatus; assembly: GCA_921293015.1. Lineage (NCBI taxonomy): Eukaryota > Metazoa > Mollusca > Gastropoda > Trochida > Trochidae > Phorcus > Phorcus lineatus. The sequence goes on from OV121096.1 coordinate 39,749,701, forward strand.
TACAACGGATAATGTACATGTGTCGTGTACAAATTGGCGTCATGTTGTACAAGGATTCTCTTGGATGTGTTTCGTCTTCTGACTTATACAACGGTAGATTGAACATTATTTTTTTCAATATTGAATAATACAAACTGTCAGCCATCTACACTTAATACTTATTCATGTAAGGAAAGGGAAACAAATATACAGCTGCTGGAGACAGGTTTCTTAAACTGTGTGAAAGTTCCTGTGCGAAATAATCATTTTAGGAAATTTTGAATAAGTCACCATTTCTTAAAACAAGGATAAAAGCTAATGAGAGGATGCTCGATACTTAATGCTTATGGATCGGCTAGTAAATGGATCATATCTGTACTACATATTCTAAGGTACAGATATGTGGTATGCCAAAACAATCCTGAAATTACCAAAAATAGACATTAAGTGAAATTAGAATATTTGTATTTTCCTAATTCTGCAATAAAATGTATATTTTAAAGTTAATAGTCAATATCAGTGAGCATTATGTAAATTTGTACAGTCTTTACAAAAGACATTTCAAAATCTCATTCTTTTAAAAACGTTTGTTGCATTAATTGCTAGATATATTCCTGTAGTACTATGAGTATCGTTTTAAATATGTGATATTGATCTGTTCGAACAATCGAAGCGTTTGAAAGAATGATAGTTGAATAAGACGAACAACATATTACATGATATTTGTATTAGAGTTGAAATCAATTAAACAAACTTTTATTGAGCTGTTGTTTAAGCTATAGCAAATTGTCAGATATATATATATATATATATATATATATATATATATATATATATATATATATATATATATAGCCATTCATTTCCACTGTTTTTTTTCCATCTGATACATACTCGTAGTCTGACTTAACTTACTTTTAATAAACAAATACGTATTCACAAAAAAAGTTAAAACCTTAAAAATAATTCCTCCTGTAAAGTTGTTACTTTATGTCCATGAAATGAAAGGTACACACGTGCACATGCACCACATATGTGATGGGCATCAGCTACATTTAGACTCGCTGGAGGCACGAGCAAAAGGGTGGACACTGTCACAAAGGCTTGTGACGCGTACGCGCTACAGACATTAGAGTTTTGTCACCCTGTAGCCTCGAAGAACACTTTTTGTCAAAACTTCCAATTGCCGATCTCCACAGCCGGAACTTGTATTGTGTGTGTTTTTTTTAAATATCCCCTTAAAATCACGTCTCTTCAAAATCATGTAATCACCTTCAATCAGTTTGTGTCATTAGATACTGCTTACAATTTTTCATATTGGAAATCGTGAAATGATCTGGTGGCAGATTTCAATAATTTCAAACTTTGTCCCTAATAACGGATGGCTGACTAAATTAGTTCCGAGTGCATATTTGCATGTAAAAAAAAAACTGCTTTTAAAATAAAAAATGTACGCCATTAAAACTCATGATCATCTAGGAATCCTATTTCGAAAAAAGAAAAAGGTATCTTTAAGTTTATAATTAAACAATCTTTGATCTTTGATAAGATGTTTGAAAAAAATCTTTGAAACTTTTGAAATTGTTTTGAATTGCTGAAAATATTTCGACGCCACGTGGATGCATTTAGGTAAAGCGTGTACATCAATTGGCACCTATGACCATTACTTATGTGTTATTCACTTACCGTTGTGATGTTACATGTTTCGCCTTCTTTAATTCCATTAGTGTCGCCTACATGTATACAGGAACAAATCAGTTTAGGGTATACATAGAAAAATGCCTTTCATCGTGAGTAAAAAGAACACAGGCCCTGACACAAATAAAAACTCGCAAGGTTGTGCCTGCATAATGTTGAATTAATATTTATAACAAACAGTTTGATTGAAAATAGCCATGTCATCATGATAACTATCTTGAAAATTACAAATGCAAGAATATAGGTCAATTGTAGGTAGAAATGTGAACACAATTATAAATTCTAAGTAACTGATCTGGTATTTATCGAAATATTGCCTATTGTCCTTTATCGGGGTTCATTATCATCTCAATGAACAAAATAGTTTTAGAACGAAGGTTGTCTGACGATCCAGACAATTATAGATATATATATAGAATTATAGATTAAAAGTTTAAACATAGTTCATAATGAGATGTCTGTATGAGATCAGTTTTTCAAATCACGACTGACATTATATGCATGAAATGTTCTTCTACCAATTGATATATTAATACAAAGCCAATAGTTTCTGCAGCTCATTAGACTTACGAATGTGAATAAAACTTTACATTTTTTTAAACTGAAATATCTAAATGTGTATAACATAAAAAGTGAATTTCGAACTGACATTGTTGCATCTAAAAACCACCATAAATAGCTTGGGCTGATCTAAGCGACGCTTGGGATGGCAAATGGACAGCCAGTGACAATATACCGTCTACATATTGTCACCTGAGGTTACAATCTTGTGATAGGCATAGGCATACGGTCCCCGATTTAAATATCAACCAAGTCACGACATGCGTCTGCATATCATGTGACCCAAGTTTTGTTTGTACACAACAAATTAGTACATTCGACTACAAATAATTGTTATCAATCGTGTGAAACTTAATTGTTTATAATTTTTGTTAATTTCATGGATATAGTAACAACGCATCTTTTCCGCGAAATACAAAACATTTGTTGAAGATGTTCCCTGTTATGCATATCATGACTTCTAATTTAAAAGGGCACAGAGCATGTCGTTGGATTCAAATTTGTCAAACTTCATAAATGGTCATATTTCATAGTATTATTGATTTAGCCGCAAAAGGTAAATGTGAACAAATGGAGATTATTATTAATCCTAGTAAGCTTGGAATGGTGAATAATAACGTTGTATTTTAGATTTTTGACACGCAAATACATCTGATCGTTTTGTATGGAACAGATATATGGGGTATACATGTATGTTCACCTTTAATAAATTCAAAAAAATACATTTAATAGAGTGTAAAATATGTTGGAATGCGAGTCCTCAAACGCCGAATAGTATATTGTGAATGCGGGAGGTATCCACTTTTATTGCAGTGTTTAAAACATAAGGTATCTTAGAAATGCATTAAAACAGAATTCCACTTAAAATATATAAAATGCAAGAATATTATAAATGAAGTAACATTTTATTCTCGCATGGCTTTGGCTATGTATGAATGTTTCAATCTGTAGGAAATATTCCTTTTTTTTTATTCTGGCATTTAAAAATGTTGCTTTTTATATGTTCCTCCAATCTTGGACTTGTACCCTGACAATTAATTCCAGATATTTTATTTATCGTGATTATAAAACCTTGTTAGCTCCTTAGAAATACTTTAATTCCTACGAAACATTATTTTTCGTTAAGTTAAGAGGTGTTTTTAAGATAAGTACATTTAAGGAAGAAGTCTATGAAAAAGAAAAAATACATTTATGTTCATTTTGTAATTATGTTTAGAGGACGAGTACCATTTACTAATTATATGTACATTGTATAGCGCTGTACGGGTTAAATACTTACCTAATGTTTATCATTATAATAAAACATGTATATATTTAGAACGATAATGTCAACACAAAATGTGATAGTATGCAAGGATTAAGTAAACTTTAATCGCAGGTATATATACCTTGAGGTAAAGAAACGCAAGTCTGTAGTATATTGGTCTTCCTCATTATTCGTTAACACATTTGTCTACTAGATTATTTATAATTGTATACCTTTTGAAGTACAGGAAACCTATCAATTGTCAATAAAACATGTATGTTAGTATATATCTCTGTATATCAATATATATTGTACAGTACTGCATATGAGCCTGAGGCCTTCGTACATGGATAAAGATTTGATCATTTAAGCTTTACTTGTACATGGCTTATTAGACAATCCTTGCCAAGAGACTTCATACTGCTCCATTAGCTGCTCCATTAGCGTATCTGAATCCACAGAGCTAGTTCCATATACCCCGATCTCCTTCAGGAGAAATGCCTCGAATCGCTGACAGTTGGTCCTTTTTAATTTTGGTTAACATGTTACTTGTTCAGCCAATGCAATGTAGTTATGCAAGGATTTTGAAAATAATAACTTGAACTCAACGGAATTTTTCATACGGGTTGTGCAGATATTGCTGGATGCGAAGGGCTTCATTGGGTGGTTAGAGAGCTATCGATACGAGGCTTTGGCCTGAAGGAGATCAGGATATTGGAAGAAGCTCTTGAGTTTGTAATCTAATATAAATGATTATATTGCTTGAATAGAACGATGGGGGAACAAATAAAATAAGAATTTCAAAATATGGCCATTTGCATAGAAAATTTGTTAAATATATGTACATGATGTAGAGAGGCAGCATACCAATTTGTTGCTAAAGTAGTTTCAGAAATATTCTCCTGAAAACATGCCGACGCCGACGGAAACTCAAATTAAACAACATGTCCCCGACTCTTCGGGCGTGAATAAAAACTAAAAGAACAATTTAAAATGGTCAACAAACATATCTAATGTTTATCTACTGTAATAATAATAATAATAATAATAATAATAATAATAATAATAATAATAATAATAATAATAATAATAATAATAATAATAATGTGGATATTTATATGGCGCCTTTTCCACGTCCTAAGACATGCTCAAAGCGCTACCTACATCATTCCCCTGAGTGAAGTGTACTTTCAAAGCTGCTACTATGCGCTAATTGCGACCATATAGGTCCGTACAACCCTCTGTTCAGGTACCCATTTAACAGCTGGGTGGACTGAGTGCAATGTGGATGAATTGCCTTGCTCAAGGACACAACGCAGTTTTGCACCCACGTCAGAAATTTTTGTTGTCTCCAGCGGGATTCGAACCCGAGTCGTCGGCGTGAAGGGCCAACACGCTAACCACTACACTACTGTGCTCCTTTTTAGGGTATTGGACAAAAGTAGTACCCAACTGACAATTTTGATCTCATAGTAAGTAACATACTTTCGACTTTTCCCAATCTTTATCACTTTGTTATACGTTGTGGTCGTCCCAAACACAGTATCGTCAAAATAAACAATAATGCGTACAAACTCTTGACAGGTATAGCTTTTATGCTCTACTTTATAAGATTTAAGATTATATTCATAAAATTTCTTTTCATTAAACCGTACAAAATACAATTTACCGTTTTCAACATCAATAGAAAAGCTGAATATATCTGTGTAGTTTAGAATCTTCTTCAAATTCGTTCCATTGTATGATATTGAAGCTAACCTTGTTCTAAAAACACCAAATACCCGCTTTTGAAGGGGATATGCATGTATGAATTGTAAACAATTCCATTTATGAACTCAATATTCTTACCATCGAGAGACATTTTTGCAAAGTGTCCAGTCCTCGTGGACCCCAATGACATGAATATAATGTTTCTTGTTTCGTCTGATGAGAAAGATAGAACTGGAGGATATTTATGTAAAACTACTCTGTTTTCACCACGCAAGTTCATGAACATTAAGTTCCCCCCGTGTGCGGTTCCTAAAAGCTGGTTCGATGAAGCAACGTAGATTAAAGCAGTTAATATCACTTTTCGTTGAAAGTGGTAATACACAAAATGTTCTTGCTTCATTCTGTTACGTTTATCAAGGACTAGAACATTCCCTTTGCGATATTTTGATACCAAAAGGAGCTGTTTCATCTCTTGCTTCTTGAAGGTCTTGATGGTTGCTGGAATAAAACCATCTTAATGAATAGCTGCATGAACATAATATCTAATATTTACATCACCAGTGATATTTACGCAATAAATTGATTACTGATAAATGTTTTGTGATATATTTTTATATCAATTTGTTGATAAACCAATTCGAATATATATATATATATATATATGAAAAGTTGAATTGGTTCAAACGCAAGGTCACATATAGATTAAATATAACATACTTCACATAGTCGTTTGAAGAATCATTTTAATCCGATACTAGTATTTCGTCAATAATATTGACTCATCAGGGATCAGGGATATTTGTAAATAAACATCTTTCTACTTGTGCAAATGGTGATTTCAAAATATTTCCTTTCTATAAATTATTTCATAAATCTAACATGGGCAGTGTCTCAAATGCACTTTTACGACTTGAAGAGTCCTTCATTAAGACCTATGGACCCTCACTAAATAAACAATGAGATGATTACCCTTAAATCACTGACATATATCTCTAACTACAATTGAGCTATTTAAAAACAAAAGGGATTATGTCACATTAACATATTGCTCAAGAGGTAAACTCATAAGAGAGTGATTGTGTCAATCAGAAGACCAACAAGGAAGAACCATGATGTCACCTGATTAGCATAATTTACAATATATCCTTGTACATTGTACGTATATTTTGTTATAAAAACGCTTGTAATGCGATGTTAACGATCAAGTTAAAGTAAAATGTCATGTTGGAAAAGCTCCACACTGTTGAAAAGACTTGTAAACAAGTCGAAATGCGACGCATCCAGTCATCATTAAAATGATATCTGCAGCAAGTGTCGTCTGAAGTATTTCATTTTTTCAAATATATATATATATATATCATATGTTAAAGTAAAATGTTCATGGTTTTTGTACAAGTTATCAAGTTAAAAATGACATTATATACATAGCAATGTAAGAAGTATATAGCAAATGCAACGTCAACGTCTTTCATGTTAGGCACAGTTAATTTTGGGCGTAAATCGTTCAATAAAGGATTGTTTTTTGGTTTGTCTCGGCTGTTCATTCTCTTTATAGGACAGGCTGTGAACTAAAGATAACTGTTAGTTGAGTATTAATGTATGTCTTCGCTTTCTGGATGCACCTATACTATGGAGTTTTAATTTGTTGTTTGTGTACTCGCACTCTAGCTCTAATAACATTCTCCGTTTTGGCAGTATATCCCCCGCCACAACCATCCAATTCATTTTACATATATAAAATATTCTAGAAGTGCAAATTGAACCCGAAGTACTGGGCACAGAGGACCTGCAGAGGACATGGTTTTGAACGTGAGTACCCCCGTTGGTCAAAGGTTTCAAACGACCCCCATTTCACGCTCAAAGTTTTGAGACGCCCCCAATTTGAAGCCTTCATACTTCATTTTAAGGGCTAGATAAGGCAAGATGCTCCTCATCTGCATGGCCACTCGCTTCGCTTACTAGTCGTGTTTGAGGTATGCATGGATCAAGCACTCTGTTTGGTGCTGATTGGGATCTCTTCAAAGGATTCTTTTGGGAATAGAGGGCAAAGTACATTGTAAGAGACAGATGGCAGATTTTAATACGACTCAAATTTGATCTGGCTTGGGTGCCCCTGTCTAGAATGTAAGCTCAGGCATTGCTTAGCTCTCGGGGTCTCCGAAGCACGCATTGATGAGTCAAGAATTTGCATTTAGAGTACCTTAACTCTTAAAACAAAGAAAACTATAGCCTTAGATAGAATAAGTACTTACACATTACGAAGAAACAACAAATTTCAAAGCAAACATAGCTCTGAATGAATGCCAGTCAATCAAATCATTATTGGAGAAAAAGTCAATCATTATTTAAAAAGCTGCTAAAAGAAGAGTTATTATAATCATGGATGCCATATTACGAAAACATGACGTTATCAACCTAACAAGATTAACATCTAAATCATTTAGATCTTTGACTAGATTGATAAACTCTTATTAAACTCTTAAAAGAACAAGATTATCAAACAAACTATTAAACCTATTAATTCTTACCAAAAGTTCCCAAAACGTAGATCCAATGTTAAATTTGCTGTCCCCTATGGATCTTTAGATAAGAACATTAACAGTTGGACCTCAAAGCCAAACTCATAGATTTAGTAATCTTGTCGATATTCTCCTTAAACCATTAACAAAGCAAGTTACATGCATTTTTAGAGACAGGAGCAACAAATCAAAGTCTCTAACCCATAGAATACGAACTAATCGTACTCTTCTAGGCTTTTCAAAGATAAGTAGAGCGGGATATCGCAGTGGTTAACGCGTATGGCCTCGGATCAAGAGGTCGGCGGCTTCGACAGCTTTGTCTGCAGTAGATAACTGTTCAACACGCAGTAGGTTTTTGATACGAAGCTACACTGAATTTCAACAGGGTATCATCTATCGCTATTTCGAGCCGATGCTCGCAGGTTTCACCGCAAAGCATAGCATGAATGGTGTTGCGGCCTTTTTCCCTACAATAATACTAGCGACTGCGATGTATGTGACAAATCTTTAGGGCGTATCATCTCTCCTCAAGAAAAAATGACCTGTTGATTTTTGGTCTTATCGTTAACAATAATTGATTCACAGATAGACATGATATTTCCTTATTTCATATGATTAACTGCAACTTAGGTATCGATACGAGCTTTTATTTGAGTAGAATGGTGCTGTGATACCACCCGACTTAAAACAAATCGACCAAATAATAACAGATTTAAAAAAATTAAACATCTAATAATAATTACCAATCTAATATATATTTATATATACCGGTTGGTAATGAACTTACATTGCATTAACGTCAATTTCTCAAATAAGTACTCTACTGAATCTTCTTATATTTTACATGATATAAACTTATCCATAAATGAATGAAATTCCATACATCAAACTTACAGTTCTTGAGGTGTATTTTGTTTCTCTTCAATCGAAATATCCATGAGCTCAGTGGACATTTGTTGGTTTCACCAATGCCGTTCTGAAACCAAAATGATTCTGTATATACTACAGAGATCAAATTCATTTCCAAATCCTTTAGTGAACATTTTCAGGTGATATTCAGTGAAAACGTCATTAACCTCAGAAAAGGTGCATTGTCTTTAAAAATGAAAGAAATAGTTAGAGTTGAGCTTAGTACCGCCACTTGTCCGACATTTTAGAGTCAATTTCTAATGGATACAAAATGGAAATTAATCAAGCGACACATGTTATTTTGGGAATGATTTTCTATTTATAAGATATTGTGATTTTCAATTGTGTACAGATCGTGAATGGTATGTCTTTTAACAAATACCAAAAAGGAATTATAGTAAATGCGCGACCACAACATGAAATGAAAGGTACACATGCCCCAAAGGAGCACTTCAGCTCAGATGTACCAAAAAGTATTGAATTAGGAAAAATCCACTCCACTCCGAATTTATTAGTAATATCAGTATGGCACTTTAATTGCTCTATGAACCTACGACAGTAAAATTTTAGGTCCATTTGTAGGAAGAGGGCAGGATCCGATTAAATTTCACAGATAGCCGTCAACATGTATGACTAAAAAGGGCTTTGAATGTGCAAGTTTCGATACTTGGTTAATTGATGTCTGACGTCAGGCCTTTTTCATGACCTTCGGGTCGATCTCGACTTTCTCAAGGACAATTGGGTTATCTTTGACCACGTTATAGTACCTACTTTTGAAAACCATGCATATGTAGCTATTCATGTCCTTATCACCCAAACAACTGCCTTTGGACTAGCTTGAGACATGGGCAGAAGAGGCAACGCTGACACCAAGGCTTGTGACGCTACTGACATTGTGTTAGATATTTGTCTCATTGTGGTCCTTAAAGTCATAGTCTAATTTTTGCAAGACAAATTGTAATGCATGCCGGACAAATAGTTCATCACTCACAGAAATATTTCCCCTGACGTTTGCAACAATTTAAAAAATTTGCGTGCATTCTAGCCCTCAATTATGAAGTTCAAAACACCCTTCCCTATGTCTTTTGCGAGCGTTAGTCCTTACCACGTCATTTCGCTAAGGCAATGACGTGGAACACATAAAATTTCCCAGCTAAATATTCAATGAAAATAGCCAATAGCTTACCTTTTTTCAAATACAGAAATAACAAAAAGGTGGTAATCTCAATGAAGAATGCGTCTGTCATAAGTGTTGGCGCTGCAATTACTAAATTTCCGGTATTTCGTTCTCGCGATGGGATTGCACTTGATTCGGTAACTGTTTGGTCTGAAACGGCATACGCCAATAAGCAGCGTCTTCCTAAACTTTAAAACGTGCTTAAAAATGAAAATCTTTGCAGAGGCGACAGGAAATATTGGTGTAAGTGACAGGATTTTTGCTCGTGAAGAATAATTGGCCCACTTTGGTTGCCTTACGAAATTGAGACTACGACTTTATGCAACCGGTAACCTCGACTTTATCACTCCTCGATTTTCGCTCAAAGATTTTGTCAACAAAATAAGAACTGGGCTTGACTTTTGTTAATTTGTCCAATCAACACGTTTAATTAGCCTTTAATTAAGACAGCGTAATTATCGGCTGTGAAAAACCCACGCGGGTGTGACGAAATAAACAGACTGTACAGAGTGGCGCATCATTATTTCAACTGAAATACCGCCGTAGATAATTGTTTAATTACCATTGATATGGAAATCGTGTTTACACCAAACGCTTAATAGTGTTACATTGTCAAATGCACTATACAATATCGTAATCAGACATTCATATATTCCAAAAAAAGAGAAATATGTATGTTGTTATGCAAACTTTAACACTTCCCCTCAGAAATGAACTAGTTGTTCAATTTTACATCTCCACAGCACCAAACTGGTATTGTTTATTTGATGAAATATACCCCAAAATTTCTCTTAAAAGATACAACATATAATCACCATTTACCATTTTGTATCATTCAATACTGCATTCATCTTCTTTGTTGAAGTAATGTTAGATCTTTTTCTGACACCTATCTGGTGGCACAATACAATCAATGATTTCCTAAAGATGGAAATTTAGATGTCTGCATACTTACTTCAAAGTGTATATTTGCATGTCAAAATACAACTGCATTTCTTGTTACAAAGAGAGTCACGTCATAAAAGTCACAGGACCATCTTACGGTTTCTTTGTAAAAAAGAACATCTCTATGCATTGATTTAAACAGCCATAGATCTTTGATTATATACTTAAAAAAACCCAGCTTCATAGGGACAAATTCAATTTTAAAATTGTAATACACTCGCTGAAAACATCAGCCCCATGTGTTCATATTATTTACCACCACTTTTTAACGTGAACTTTTGTTTATAATCACTTACCTTTGTGATGTTATATGATTCCTCTCCTCTTCTGTCATCGCTGTCAAAGATGCAGGAACAAAACAGTTCGGGATAAACATATGAAAATGCTCTGCATCCTGAGTAAAAACCCGTAGGGTACTCTCAAAATATTCCTGCATGATATTAAAATTATTTGTAAATAAATTTGTAACAGTTTTAATGAAAATAGCCAATTCTCCATGGTAACTATCCTGTATCCTATAAGTGCAAACTCAACTCAATTTTAAGTTATCATTAACTTATTATAATGTTAGATATTGTGATTTATCAGTTTTAAGTATGTTTTTTTTAATGAACAAAATCATTCCATTTCGACGGTCTGGCTTCATGCAGAACCATTACATATGCACAACTCCAGATACGTATTTACCCATTTGGGTGTGATACCTGCATTTAGAAAATTCATTACATATTTAAAATTGCAAGTTCGTACTCACACGTGTTGACACTCACCAAACTTTTTGTCTTCTTCTCTATTTGCAATTCATTCGTTAACTTAGAATTTGAATTTAGATAAAACCAATAACTATAATTCATGTTGGTCCACATACATGTAAATCAGAAGCCCCGAAATCAGAAAACGGTTTCAAACTTCTATCATACAACCATAACGGATTATTTCCGTTTTTAACAAGTTTCACCAGAAAACATAGAGATGAAATACTTTCGATGTTTAAATTTCATCATGTATCTGATAATATCTGTGTGATATGATACGCAACATGTTTTTCAAGTTTTGGTTAAATACGAATTAATATGTTTCTGTAGGGTATTGGTAGCTTTCGGTGATATTTTGATACACATGCTTTCGTAATGTTTATAGTATTCCCAAAGCAGGAAAAGCTCCTTCAAACACTTATTTCATTCATTGAAACCGTTAGATGACCTTGAATTATTCTTCAAGTTGAGAGAAGAGTTAGTTGTCTACTATGGCGTCTTACCCCAAAAACATCTCACTGTTGTACACAACTATCTTTGACACATACATGTAGCTGTTGAACTTTTCGCTGAAGAGGGCGCTAAACTCAAAACACGCAACTCGATACAACGAGACTTGAATTGTTGTATAATTAACGTTAACTCCATGGTATACAAAAAGTTAATAGATTTGTTATTAGTTAATTTAAAGGAACAAATAAACACAGAAACTAGTATTAATGAATCACTTGAAAAAATGTATTTATACAAATACAGAATGCCCTGCCGTACAGGTAAAGCATATCTTTGACAAATATGGTAGACAATGTTTTGCACATCAAACTTGATTCACTTCTTCCCACCACAGCATAATACGCTCTCATTGCAAATACTATCGTCTTCATCGTCTTTTATATTTTATCAAACAAGATGCATTGCACTCATCTGCGCTTATTTCTCGGATTGACTTGGCCTCTTAGCAATATCTTTTGTACATATGAAACGAAACAGATTCAAAGCTAAATCGTCAGCGTGCCACATGCGAATGAACCATAGTAATTGACCCTCTTGATCCAGATATGTTGGACAACATGTGTCACTTCGTAACTCGATAACTTCTGTTCGTCATTCTAAAGTTCGCTAACGTTGCAATTATCATTGTCTTCATCATCCATCCTTTCAATCTGATTCAAATCGACTGTGTTCCGAGGAATTATTTTTGATTACTGATTTTAGCGGGATTCGAATTTATTCTATCAGGGGCTTTCCTCTCCAACTCAGTTTGAAAGCTGTCTCGTAGCTCGAACGGTCTTACACCAGTTTAGCGCAGACAGAACCTAGTCATAAGCAGACGAAAAACATCATCGCATTTAAAATAGGGATAGTGGCGAAAAAGTTTCTCGAATGGTAAACAGGACTTACTTCCCCCTAGATTCTGATACCGAAGGCTTTTGCCAGAGTCATTGTGATTTGTTAGTTGAGAATGCACCTTATGCCAATGTCTATTACATAGGATGCAAACATAAGCAGTGGGATATTAAACATATGAGACATTTGCTTATTTCTCGGTTTGAGAAACATGAGTCTCCCTACATCCACACATAGTACCAGTTTTTTTACTTACAAGGCAAAAGTAACTGCACAAGGCAAAAACTGATACAAATTTATTACTAATATAAATAATGTTGCCAAGGGGTGTTAAGCAGCATGAACAAGAATTCAACAGTTCAGATAAATGATGTAAACTTTTCAAATGATATTGAATTGAGGATAACAAGTAAAAATAAGTAGAAACGGATACACCTTGTTGAGTCATCTTTTATTCAAACAAATTAGTGACTTGTCTCGAAAGACGAGTTCAAATATCAGTAATGATAGATGAGAGAATCAATAAAGAGGATTAGAAAACGCCATGATAGACATATTGCCTTAGTCTTCTGTTGGCTCATCTTTTATATGTATCTGATATGAATTGCTGGGTATAAGAGTAATGGTAAGACAGTATACCTTTGGGTATTTGAAGATAACAACGTGTTAAATTTGTATTCATAAAAAATCGACAAAAGAAGTGATAATGTCTGATCAATCATTTCCACAGTTTTTATTAATATGAATAAATCATAAGGCAAAGACACCAGACATTAATCTTCATTAAAGATTTAATATCCAATAGAGGCTGATGCCTTAAGTGACCTTAGTTTGGACAGTACATTTTTCAGGAATTGAAATAATTGAGGAAAATTCCTTAGAATGTTATATTTTTAGTACATTATCTTTTCTTATTTGAAACATGTTGATAAAGGAAACATACATACAATGGTTAAATACGACATTTCACGGGTAAAAATCAAAATCGTGAAATAACATGCGATTCTGCTCTGTCAAAAAACACTTTTATTCACATGATATCTTCGTTGTCGTCATGAAACAATTCGATGGCGCCATGAGATGACCATGATAGCTATATAGCTACCTCATTTACGACGTTTTGTGAGATGCAATTACATAGAATATATGACCTCTCGTCGATTACTTGTCTCTTTGAAATAGAAAATTTCATATTCACCTAATTAATCTAACTATTTACACCTTAAGATAAAGAGTATCCTGTTATCGTTTACAAAACACAATCATAAATCCTGTTATTCATTATTCGTAATGATAGATTAATAACAAAGTAATATATATCTGTAAAAAATACACAAATCTGTTAACAATGAAACTAAAAAATGTACTACATGTAAGGAATATAAAGAAGTAAGATTATTAACAAGAAAACACAAGACATCTAGTATGATTGGTTAAAAATAGAGTTAATGAACACTGTAGTTATGTTATGACCTTGATATCCATCCAAAAATCAAAGTATATGAAAACAGCTTTATTACATTTTCACAAGGATATATCCATCGGTATACTGGTTCTACAATCTATTGTTATAAAGGATTATTATCTTTCAACTTCATAAAATTATCATAACCGTTTGTAAACATAGCCATGTCACCTTATTGAATCAATGCTGCTTCATACCATTTACATACTTCAATGTGGACAATAAAATCAACTGTTTCAGGAAGACAGTGTTTTATTGATAATCAACTTCTTTGTTATTGACAACAGCGTTGTTTCGATATAGATTCTTATACCGTTTTCAAGCAAGCGGTATAAGAATCTAATCATAAATGTTAAAAATGAAAAGGTGATTATCCGTAAAAATCATTTTCTTCCTGATACTACCAGTTTCAAGAAAACCGTTTATTTTTATATTCATCCTCGATTATTGTTATATTTAAATAAATGAATAATCATATATATAATAATGAAAGGTTGATGTGAAAATGGAACCAACATTGATTAACATACGAGACAGTATGAATTTGCATGCGAAATGCTACTTAAACCTTCCATGCAAATAGTGATGTGATGTTATAAAGCATTACTGCCGTCAGTAGAATTATGGTCCTATATGATTACCAAGACAATTATTGAATAAAGGTTAAAGGGTCAAATAATATATGTCTGATGCCTTAACAAACGTGATACAAATTAATTAATAGAACCACTTACGCCTACACCTACGAAAACATATAAGACTAAAAGTTAAAACATAATGTTAAAACCAAATAATAAAAATATGATATTTCAAAATTATACATGTTTATATCTTAATGATGCAGATATTTTCAATACATCCTCTCGTCTTATATTGACGAGTTATATCATTGTCCAACAAAGTTTTATTATTATGAGTTATATTATGAGAAAGGTGGTTTCTCTCCATGTATTATGAGTTATATTATGAGAAAGGTGGTTTCTCTCCATGTATTATGAGTTATATTATGAGAAAGGTGGTTTCTCTCAATGTATGTCAATCAGCTTTGTGACTATGATATACATTGTTAAAGATTCAGTAATCTGAATGGTCCAAATCAACTTGTAAATAAAAATGTATTTTATCTTTACATTACATTCATTTCTTATTTTCCAATTATAATCGTGCATGTACACGACAAAAGTGCCCTTTTCATTGGAATACTTGAGCGTAGGTTACTTGCGAGAATTTGTAATTGAAACATGTCAAACTTGAACAAGTTATGTGACAATGCATAAATACATGTCTATAACCAATAGAGTAGACAGCAGACAACATGGTGTTGAATTTCTATAATGAATCCACTTCTTCTCGTCAAATCAATATACGTTCGCCTCGTTATTACCACAGGACGTTAACCTTTAAAATACCATAGAACGTTCACCTTACAATTACCATATAACGTTCAGCTACATATACAGGAACCTCTGTCTTAATACGAAGGTTTCTCTGGCTTCGGGCAGTTCCCCTTCCGCCGCAATATTGCAACTTCAACTACATGGCAATATTTCAGCTTAGGAAAACACCGAATGCATGTCACACAGGCCTATGCAAAGATGCAGTCGCAAAATGAGTTCTGTAAAGAAGACTCAAAGTGCAAGGTGCATATTCGAATAAAGTTTTTTGGTAAGCTTACGGAAATAACTTAGGCGATTTGAATGATAACTTTTGGAACGGTGTCGCTGATTGCACAACTAACTTTGATTGCATCCAATCAGCGTTCTACATTTCTAGACAGAGAAACGTTCGTATTAAGACAGAGGTTATATAGGAAAGAATACATAAGCCAGATATGGCGGGAAAACAAGGTGTTTATTTATATTTTACTTAAAATTAAGATGTATGTCTAAGTAAAATGTTTAAGCTGCAAACAGATAGAAAATATCTTAAAAAGAATACATACATCAAACCTGTTTGTTCTTAGATATGATAAGTATTCATTCATGAAATATCTGTACCGACACACTTATTCTAACTCAACAATATTATAATTATAGGAAAAAAGTTATAACATGACCATGTGATATTTTACTGTGTTATATTCATCATTACAACTTGTAGGTGAGTTCTTAATCTTGAATTTTGAAAGCTTTTGCAAATTGTCAGAGATATATGTTGTTACTGATTTTAACATTGTATTTCATGACTCGTAGTTTGAAACCACTTAAAATCTAAATCTACTTAAAATTATATACTAACATTTTTAAACAAAATGATTTATTCTTTACGTATTGTCACTTTTTCATTCCTTGATTATTTAAACAATCTGAGGACAATCTAGGAAACACCACCTTCTAAGAATATGTTTACTAGTATTAGATCTGACATTATTAATCAGGTATTTTTTGTTTTCTTGAGTGTAAGAATAGATTCCCAACACCTGGACTCTCACTTCGGTTATATTTTCGTCTATATCATTTCATACCTAGTAACAGGTTTTATTTCGTCCTGGTGTTCAAAATACTTAGTACAGGCGTCGGGTTTTAGGTTTTCAGCTGATTTGGTGTAGGGTCCATCGTGAAGGACTTGGTCACAACAATCGGCGCTTGTACTTAGTTACTTGAACAGTAAGACGGGCTAGGAGATCTATAAAATAGACCGATTACTCAATAAGTTGCTTAAATACCCATCACAATCTAGGAATCGGCCCCAATTCTCCATATTTTGACCACTAAGACGAAATAAAATCACTTTGCAATCTAGGAATCTTCACAATTAGTTGAACATATTACACAAACGCACGCAAAGCCTTCATAATTTAATAACAAAGTACTTCAGAATCAATTTCCTAGATTATAGTCACTTCAAGACTGTTCTGGTTTCGCAATCTGCATAATGGTTAAATAGCCTAGAAGTGTTGGGACATCTGCCTCAAATGGTTTGTGACACGTGTGTTGGTGTCAACTGTTTAGCTTTTTAGTTTTATGTAAAATTATGTTCTAAAAGTGTTGTTTTAAATTGGAACGTGCATAGTGGAAATTCTTTGTCGCTAGTTTATATATGGGTTGCATGGGCTTGAGTACTTTACGATTTTCTAAATAGTATTCATTCAGTTTCTGAACCTGCTTTTATCATTATCCTAACGTCTGGTAGCCTATTTGATCTTGGATCGACTCCTTTGAAGAGTGTTCGGGCAATTGAGAAACAAAGCTGCTGAACGAGACTTTGAGCTGAATTCCTTAATCTAACACATTGTAGAACGTGTTTATCACAAGTGACAATTTCAGTTTATTTCTCCACTACAAATCGCCACTTGCTCAACATAAAAATAACCGATTGATGTCTAATCCTAAATGCAAATTTCTAAAGAATAAAAAGGTCAAATTTCCTTGAATCTCTCTCTGTATCCTAACATGTCTTGATCTAAGCTCATGAAACCTTGTGACCTATGCATGGATGATAGAATTGTTGTTTTACTGACCAAGTTCACCTATAATGGAGACAACTGCTTAGCGAAACAACCTATGCCGAACGTGATGAACGCTTAATTATGTTTTTGAGGTTAACATTTTCGCCTAACTGGTATAAAAGACTGTTTACATTCTGAAGATTGACACACATAAAATATGTCAACCCTGAATAATCAACCCTCTTTGTAATCTATTCAGGTGTCAATCAAGGAGTCAAGTCAAAAGTCAAACAGTAAGGCTTTTACACCAGTGTTTTACATAAGACAAGACAATAACGTATTCTCTATATCAATATCAATCATTCTGTCTTATTAGATTAAACCGTGTTCTGAGGAATAAAATATACCAATTATTGGCCCTAATGGGATACGAGCGTGTTCAAACATTAGTTTAGAACTCCTCTCGGTCGGACCGCAACCCCACTGAGGTTGAGATAAAATAATTCTTTGAGAACAAGTGAAAAAATTGTTTTATCGCCATTATACTATTTAGTTTTATGTTGTGAGGAAAATTGTGATGTGTGCTCTAAAAGTTATCAAAATATCAAAGTTAACCATTCAAATGTGTACATAAACGCTGTACATTAAACAGCCTCTTTCGTAAGAGTAGTAATACGACCAGTTTAATTTGTTTAGCATATCCAAAATGGCTAACGAAGCTACTGTTGTGTATCAGAATAAACCCTTCATTTATAATCCTTTACCATTTATATCTTATTCAGGCTATATGAAAGACTCCTTAAAATCCTTTGGTTTTGTTCATTTGATTTGTGAACATTAGCCTCTGCCCTAAAATTAAGTTTGCAACGTAATATTTACTGAAAGTGGTACTAATGCAAAATCCCTCTAATATCCGTTCCATCAAGCAAACCAATGGATAATTAGAAAGATGAATGTAGAATTTAAGCACTTTGAATGGACAAAGAATTGTATTGCACAAAAAAGAAAAGTAGAAATGCTTTCGCATTTGTTGATTATTTTTTAGGATTCCATTTGATCAAACACAAGGAATATAATGCAATGTGCGCTAATTGGTAAATCACTTTAGAGCGTTTAGATATATCATGTTATAAAGATTTCGCGGTAATATGAAATATCTTTGCCATAACAAGTGTTGCATAAGCGCAAGCATAACTTGATTAGCATTTTTGAAAAAGCGCTCATCAAATTACTTTAGTGTACCCTGAACTTATTAACCATACAATCAACATGCTATTCATGCGTTATTCGACGCTTTCGTTAAGTTTTTGACTGAGGCACTTGGAATTATCCAGAAAAGCTTCAGTTCTTTGATTCAATTGTCAACGTAATAACAATTAAGAGTTAAACTAATATTTCGACTGTTTCGTAAATGTTCTCCGCAAACTAACCTTGTGCACCATAAGAGACAATCCGTTGTGAAATAGTTAATTAACAGCGATATGTTAAGAGAGAAATATTAATCTGATTTCTCTTCATGTCTTCGACTTATTTCAAGCAATAGAATTAATTCAAGATAACGTAATTCTTTTCTTTGAGCCCGTTGCAAATAAATCTCTTTTAATAACAAAACATGAGATATGATAAAAAATCTTGAACTGATTATATATATTAATTACTTATATATAATTTTTATACCCCTGCTTCGACGTAATCTTGGTTTATAACTATCTGCGTGTGCGTACGTGGGTCAGGAGCATTACTTGAAATCTATATGATTTGAAAACTTCAAATTTGTGTTGTCGACGTACTTTTTAGGTTTTAAACTATAGGGTGCCGATTAGTTTTTAAATTTTGACAAAACACAGCCACATTGTATGACTATGTTTTCTTTCCGGTGCATTTGTCGAAACCTAAATGGCTTGGAAACCTAAATGACTTGGAAACTTCAAATTGGCTTCGAATGTTGTCGATAGCCTGCTGATATACCACCTTTTAAGAAATTAAACTCCGCCCATTTCCCAGCAAATTATCTACACTTAGACTTAATTTGAGGACATTTTTTAAAGCGTGGTTTGAAGACTGTGTCACTCTTGACCATGCCTTGATGTAAAGATGATAATCTTGAAATACTCGTTATTTATTTTTATAGCTAATTTTTTTGGGTAACTTTTGCAAATTCATGACATCACAATTGTTTTACATCATCAAGTAATCACATCACAATGCTCAGACGTCATAAACATGAAGACGTCACAGTGCTATGACATCACCGCACTGACAGTCCTGGAGTAGTGAAGTGCTCGGAAATTCACGGCATCGAAATGAAAAACGGTTTTGGATATCAAATAGAATCTCACCCTCGTGTTTTCTGGTATCAAATAATAGTAAAACATATCTTCGGCAAGACTTTTGTATTTGTAACTTTTATCAACTCGTGTTGATTTATTTGATATCGGAAGACACTTGGGTGAGATTCTTTATATGTCAAGCAGCATTTATTTTGATACAATGCCCTCTTTAAAGGTGGAGGTCCCTTTTTATAGACATTTGGGGGTATTAATTTCTCAAAAAGCGGCACCAAGAGTGGTACATGAGCTCAGATATTGCATTACAAGGGGAAAAGAACATTAAAAACCGAACTAGTTAACTTTTGGTTTTAATTGATTAATTGATAACTGTATAAAAGTATTTTATCAAACCCAGTATAGATACGCCCTTTCCCCCAAACATATTGTATATATATGTATGTATATGTAGATTTGAAAAATGTAGATCAAACCAAGTAGAGATCCCCCTCTACTTATTAGGAAGTATGAGCATCAAACCCAGTATAGATTCGCCCCTCTCCCTCTTTATAAGTATATGAATCAAACCCAGGAAAGATTCGCCGAGGGCTAACTAAATGTAAGTATGTGCATGTAACCCAAGATAGATTTGCCCCTATTAACTGTATGTAGGTATATGCACTTAATACAGAATAGATTTTCCCCTCTTAGCGGATTTGAATTTGTCATTTGTTAACTTTTGCCGTAATAATCTTTCCGAAAACATTCATATTGGGAAATGTAAAGATGTAACCTAGTAAAACTCAATAAAGTCTTTGCAAAGTTTTCTTTAATGCAAAATATCATTCCAACCAATCTTTAATCCCATTATTTTAAAATAACTCTTAATCTAGGTAAATAGAATTTAGCAAGTTCAGGGGGGAGATTTTATTCTGAGCGGGGCGAGAAATAATTTCGCTGGGTATAAAATCTTGGGGCAATATGGGGGCGAATTTATACCGGAAAACCGGCTGTCAGTCGTTGGAACATGATAATATCAAGTAGTTCTTAATTTGCGGGTGTTGAATAACAATAAATCCGGAAATTTTACAAATCAAACGATATATCTTCTTATTATATTCAAAATGAAAGGTCAGAAGGTTCATTGCTATATATATATTAGAATTTTATATACTTCCAAAATCTTGTCAAGACGATTGACCAAGGGATGTGGTCAATAGAATTACTTTAAATCTAGCATGAAAACCCGTGATGGGATCCATCGAGTTATTTGATATATAAAAGATACGCAAATGAATATGTAAATAGCCAATAAACGACACTTTTCAGCTCCTCGAATATTCGATGTTATGATAATGTTTATTTAGAAAAATTCAAGGCCATATGAAGATCAACGTTGATCACCCTTATTTATAGAAATCAGTTCTGTTCTGTTCCGGATATTGAATTAATAGTCAAGTGATATTCTGTGCTAATAACCTTCCTTGATATCCAAATTAGTATTACATTATATTGAATTCTGCCTCAAAATCTGGTTTGGTTTACGTAAATACGAATTGAAAGTTTTAGCCTAAGGCCATATTACAGGATTCAACAAAGCCAGGCTAATCAAATCCGATAATAGAATTTCCACTCTGTGCGTTGATTTGTTGAGAAGAACAGTATGACTGTTAAATTAAGCATAAACTGAAACCACAGAAGTGAACGTTCAGGCACATTTGAGATTCCCGAGTTAATCAATACTCGCGATCTCTTTTGTCGTCTCTGGCACAGCTATGGTTAATAATTGTGGATACAGGATTTGGTGTTGATTCCGACAATATTGGCAAGATTTGAGTGAGCGAGTTAACGTGTTTGACGTAAGATTACGAAACACATAGCTAATAAACACTGAACTATGAGCTATTTTGCAATATTTCAGCCAATGAAAACACCGCATGCATAGATAGCCTATTTGTTGTCACCGAGGCCTATACAATGATGTAGTCGCTAAAGTTTACATTCGAATGTAGTTTCGTTTTCCCATTCTCTCCCAACAGGGGTAGCCTAAATCATAGTCATGAATTCCTACACAACTTCTCTCGAATACAAAGGTTTCTCGGTCTAAAATGTAGAACGCTGATTGGATACAATCAAAGTTTGTTGTAAAATCAGCGTCGCCGTTTGAAAAGGTATCATTCGAATCGCTTAAGTTATTTCCGTACTTTGAGTCGTCTTTACAGAACACAAACGCCTCAAACAGACCTGTGTGACAACAAATATGTTATTCATGCATTCGGTGTTTTCATTGGCTGAAATATTGCCAGGTAGGTTAAGTTGCAATATTGTGCCGGTAGGGAAAACTGCCACAAACCCGGAAACCTTTGTATTAAGATAGAGGTTGTAAAGGAATGTATGACGGAGCTACCTCTGTTGGGAGAGAATGCGTTTTCCCGAAGCTTATAGCAATAACAGAGGCTTTTCGAATGATAACTATGTAACGGCGTCACTGGTTGCACAACTAACGTGTTTGCATCCAATCAGACGTCTACATTTCTAGACCGAGAAACGCTCATATTAGAACATATGTTCTTATAGGAATTTATTACGGAGCTACCTATTTGACCCTATAATGTAATTCTACATGATTTTATATATAATTTATCAGATGTTATGATAGACATAAGGTATTTGACAAATGCATTTAACAAACAAACCCGCTGTGTATGACTAAGAGCATAGTCTCACAACTGAATACATTTGTCATTTCTAATACAGATGAGTTTCTCTCGTGAACAGTAAACTGGAAGAATGAGGGAAATATCTATTTCGAATACCAACATTTCTACTCTAAAATAGATGTCGTCAGTGATCAAAATTACAATGGGAAGATATATACTTGAAGACAAGATTTTTTTGCAGGAAAAAAGCATGACCTCTTTGTAAAAGAAAACTAACTTCAGTAACGAAAAGAAGCTTTTTTGGACTGAATACGTTGGAACTAAACATATTCAGACAATAATACACACACTTAATTAACAGGATTCTCTAACAAGTTAACTGCCAATCTAACAAAGTTCAGTTAGACATATATATATATATATATATATATATATATATATATATATTATGTTATTATAGATAAATACCTAAACTATCAAATAGATAAAAACTATCAAAACCAACAACATACTCTGAATTTTAAAATGTCTAAAATTTCTATGGTGGTTGTTTTTTATCATCAAACGCAAGATGATTTTTTATATATAAGGTTGCTCCGTCAGTTAGCTTATTTTGATCAATAATCAATGAATAATTGCTAATGGAATATGGCAGAAACAACTAATTTACTTGTAGCTTTACTTCATAATTAAGAAATAAACATTATGTGTGTGAAAATCAGCGGCATACAACAGAATCATAAAGCTATTTTACACATTTATAATAGATCTAGAATCTAATGAATGACTCCATTTAATTGTTTGAGTAGAACCACTTCCTCCGAATTATCAAGAAGCATCTTAATAAAGATTAGAGAGTAAACAGTAAAGAACTGAGGGTCTTAAATAGTGTGACTGACTCTTGTGACTTAAATTGTTTATGCGAAAACAAAAGACTATGTCCTTAGGTCTAGTAGATTTATTACACTTACCCTGTGGATTTCCTTGTTTTATTATACTCATTTTAAGTTTGTAAAACATTCATATTGCCGATAATGATATCCGAGAGTTAGATTCAAGAGGACCAAACTTTTGAAATCCAATTCAAATGTTGACATCGACTTACCCAAAATAATAAACAATTTGTGTCGTTGATTTATCAAGCTATTCATGCAATGCGCTGATTAAAATAAATTATTTCTTTATATAAGAAATAAACTTGGTTGTTTGGTAACAATAAAAATTGACATATACTATGTTAATCTTCTTTCTGAAATATAATCTGAATCAAGGCTATTGGTTGTTTAGCGAAATCTTAAATTGTCATGACAACTGTAGTTAAATGTATTCAAATAATAACCAACATATCCACGTAGTTAATGTTCATCAGAAAGAAAATCGGGACAATGGACAGTTGAAAAAGCAAAAGTGTTTGGTAGAAAACAGTAACTATCGTGAATTGCAACAGTATCATGGAACGAGTTATGACTAGTTTGTTTCGGAAAACTGTGAGTTTAACTAAATGTGGGGAGAGAAAGTTTCAAAATTTAATAAAAAAAGATTAATTGAAATATTTGTTCCAATGTTCCCATGTTGACATATATTATCATAATAATCAACATTGCAAATGCTAAAATGAATTTAATTTAAAAAATCATTGATCACGAAAAAACAACTGAAACATATATTTCTAGTACAAAAATTCATTTCTAAAAGAAATAATGAAACTAAAAAATTCATTAATAAATGGTTTCCACTCGTCCCATTATTTGATAGCTAATTTCATTTGTATACTGAAAAGAATCTTTCTTTAACTCCTATTGTTATACCTATATGTTTTATGTTGTACATTATTGACTATGTAACCTAAGGGAACAAATAAAAAAACC
Organism: Phorcus lineatus; assembly: GCA_921293015.1. Taxonomy (NCBI): domain Eukaryota; kingdom Metazoa; phylum Mollusca; class Gastropoda; order Trochida; family Trochidae; genus Phorcus; species Phorcus lineatus. The sequence goes on from OV121096.1 coordinate 39,774,195, forward strand.
AAAAAACAACAACATTGTAAATGCCGATGTATACATATATATCTTAAGGAGAAAACAAGATTCAAATGGTATTGTAGTTAAATTTTGACAAAGGTTATCCACCATCCAACTTAATCTACGCCAATCGGGCAGTTTTCTTTCCTCTCACTCTGCCAAATGACTTAAAGACAGAAAAACAAACCTCTATGTCATCAGTCAACGTAATGGATTTGATGTTCACGTTACTGATAAGTATCAGGTGCCAGCTGATTTGTGGGAATAACATTTGTTTGTTACCGCCCAAAGATCTGATTTGAACATAACAAACAGTTTGGTTGTAAATTTCCTGAATGTCTTTAAAGGATAAAAAGTTTATATCATATCAGCCTGATGAGTTACTCGAAATTTATTTTGTAATGTATAGATGTTGTTATATACAACAGATATATAGAGATTATTACCCGAGGAAGTGTGTCATATGACTTTTACGAAACGAGTGTGAATTTTTGTATTACCCGAGCGAGAGCGAGGGTTATACACAAGTTCGCACGAGTTTCGTAAAAGTCATATGACACAATTCCGAGGGTTATAATTTCTTTATTACCGATTCTATTTCATTTAAAACACACGGAAAGCGGCCTGCTTTCTTTGCGGCGGCCCGCTTCAGTGACGTCACGAACAATGGTTTGATGACGTCACAGACGACATAATACGGTAACTCGCGCTGAAACAATCGTTGCTAGGCAAAAGTGATATGTGCACATGTGCTCATATTGAAAATATGTCATCACTTATGATTAACCATATGGGTAATAAATATATATATTAAATATTAAATTTTGCTTTATTATCAACTCCCAATTGACTGATTCTTCGTAGCAATTTGTTAGTGTAATTTTGAATTTAATCGGAGTATGTTTGAGACTGCTAAAAGTAATTGTTTAAGAAATCTTTGATATCATCTCACAAGAACAATTACATGTTGACGTTTCCTCATGCGCTAAAAGATTAGCTAACATCTCACTTCTGGGGCTACTATAGTTATTATTTCATGCTAACGTCTCTGCTAGCTAAGTTGCTTGGTCTATAAAGTGTCACTCCGTCAATAGAATATATCGTAACATAAATTCAAAAATAAATCTCACATGCATATACCAAAATGACAAATATATGAAAAATGACTAGTTTTCAATGGAACCTAAAGCACTTGTAAAGATATAGAGAAGCCATAACCACACGTTCAGTTTACACGAAGAATAGGTATATAACCTAGCATGTGTTATCTATTCATAACTGTCTTTATGCGTGCTTTACAGAAGTTTCCAAAAATATCGTCTGAATGAGGCACAACATTGTCCTTTTTTTATTTCAAAATCACAGCAAAACACTTCGTATTGTCTCTGTACTCAGCGGTAGAATTAGACTTTTATGTACTAGACGGTCCATCTCGATAAAGTACCTCATCAAAACGATTGGCATACACTCCTCAAATTTCTCTCATTCATCGTTTTTTCACCCAAACGGAATGATATGTGTCTAAAACAAAAGGTTTCAATGATATCTCCCCTACATATGTAATAATCTTCCTAACATCCTGTTTTAGCTCGAGCACATTCTCAGGTTCTGGCGGCAAAATATTCAAAAAGCAAAAATTGACTTTTTGCAGCCAACGCGAACATTTATGTCACGAATCACTCGCCGTCATACGTGTACTTTTCCACGAAGATTCGTGTACAAAATGCACAGTGGCATACATTCTGATTTTTCCGAACCATACGAAAACGACCGAGGCCTTCGAATAATCAGTTTAGGACAGTTAATATTTCTTACATCTCCAGTCGTCATTTCTATTTCAAGCCCGAAAAGCACTCGCGTTACAACAGAAGGTGGCTTGAACGATATGGCTTTTGCAACCTCTAGGCTCATTTAGGCTCTGTTGAATTACTTTTTGTCATTTTCAGAAAGGGAACCCAGGCATGGTTTTATAGGAGCAACTATTACGTAGGTAAATTGGGAGAAAAATCTTATCCTGGGTAAACCCCTTTTTTAATTTTTCTGCATGGATATACCTTCATTGTTAGCTATGAATTTTATATTCTGAACATGTTACTTTATGAGCATATTATAATTTGTCAAAAATGTTGATTGCGATTGTAATATGATATATTATTTATAAACATATTTCAGCTTCAGAACTACTAAATGTACACAAATATTGAATGCATTAAAGCCTTTTGAAGATATCAGTCATTATCAATAATCAATATTTCCTATGATGCAACAATGTTCCATCACTACATTTCTACACAACACAAGTTTCTACAAACCAAATACACACATTATTTTATTCAAGGGTTAGTGAGTTAAAAGTTGTTAACTTAATTGGATTAATTAGTCGTACCAAATAGATTGCAAACTTGACAATGAAGTGATTTATACAAGCACTTGATGACATTCAGAAACTTAAAGTCTTGCACGGCAGTTGACAGCTTTTCTATGTCGCTATAACAAGACCCTGTTAAGAAAAAAAGGACAATATAAAGCATTAACAGATTGAAATATTAATCTGAGTGCCAAGTAAGGAAGTGTGAGATTAAGATCTTATCGAAATGTTAATCTGATTTTCAAGCTAGTAAATCATGTAAGGTTTAAGATCTTATCAATTTCCTGGAAGTAGGTACATTCTATATAAAAGAAACCCAAGAGATGACCTGAATATGCATCAGTCACAGACATGTACGTAAAGTTTAGCCTTAATGAATTATTACGTGGTCGGATATGTTAATATGTTCTTAAAACTAATAAACCCGTTTATATAAAATAAAATCATGCTTGAAAAACAGTATGTTACAGATGTAGGTGATAATGAGAATTGCCTTTAATCTTTAAACATAACATTTTAATCTGCCGATTAAATCGCCATTGATATTTTGGAACCGGATTTAAAATCTTGTTGTTACTATTAGATTAAGATATATTGATTTAATTAACTTGTTTTATATTTTGATTATGAAATCAATTGATATATCAAATATGTTAATTGAAATTTATTTAGTTGCCTGTATCATAAAAGATAGCTTATATTTTCATATTTCAAAATACATTATTTTACCCCACGACCATTACATTTCTTTGAGATCTACAAATTAGGATTATCATTAAGGATTGTGTATGAACGTTTGATTTCTTAGTGGTATGCGATAAAACAATGATGTTTATTTTAGAAAGGTATCCAAGGATAAAAACTCGACAGTTAATCTACATATATTGTGTTTATATTACCTTAGAATCTATAAACCTAGCTTTAGATAATTATCACTAAGAGAAATATCACGTGTACGTGTCAAGATACAAGTAGATGGCAAGGTTGTGTAACAGTGTAGTAAATTTTAGAGAAAAACATCAATCATGAGTGATGAAGGTAAAAACAGTGATCAACTTATACATAACAACTATTCATTTACGATAAAAATATCAATAATATCCTTTATGTGTAAATGTATTCATCATGTAAATATCATGATAGTCTTCTTGAATATTTTGACTACGTTTTAATGTCAACCCTGTATATTATAGGTATTTAGTTTACATACTAAACACAAATGAACTGAAAAAGGACAGTTGAGAATGATCCAACGTGTCAAGTCAGAGTATAAAGTTAAGTCATCTCTTCCACACGTAGAAGTATGATTTTCAAAAATTTATACGCATATTAGATATCACATTTTAGATTTCAACAAAACAATATAAACGAATTATATTTAAGCCAACATTGTATTATTGATCATTTGTTTTCCCAAAGGCAAAAATAACATTATTTGAAAATCTAACTGATGTTGTCAACTGAAGTTGTAAACCAAACTAGTTGTTAATGGTTAATACTATGTCACAAATATAAAGTTCGAAGTTTTTGAGGACTGTGTTGAAGTTAATCGTTTATTATATTTTCAATGGTGAAATATGCCATTTATCGGTGAAAAAAAAATCAGTATTTTCACTGAGTGAAATAATAATGGTATTCTACTCAGTGAAATAATGCAACAATCATATAACGTCATCTGTGACGTCAAGAAACACTTGAATGACGTCATGCAAAGGCCGCTCTAGCGAAGCGATTTAGTTACTCCATCCATATACTTCATGTCATTTACGAGGTTTTGGGAAACATAATGAATAGAACATTTGACATTTCTCGTCGAATATATACCATTTATAAAATAGATTTATAGTTATTGTCGTATGATTATAATTTATATGTTTGATTGCAAACTATAAGCTAAGAATGCTTAGAAACATTAAAGAAAATCAATCATGTTTGCAACATGACGTTGTTCGTTACAAATCAAACATGAATGTTACTGAAAATCGATTATACCTTCAGACGTTCAACCAGAAACTGAGAGGCGTTTGTGAATTTCGCCATTGCTCAAACTATCAACAATCTGCAAATACATTGCCAATCACAGCAGGTTAAATAAGTTTTGCTATAGATTTTATTTTGTATCATTATTTATTTATATGAAAATGCATAGAGGATATCTGCCTTTCCTTTGCAACAACCATGTTTATCTCATCGAGTTAGGTATCTTCCCAGGGCAAGGTGAGAATGTATCGATATAGACTCTATCCATTTTCTAGCGGGAAGAGTTCGAAATCTATTCGTTTCGGTCGTGACGTTGTGAAGATGCGAGTTAGGTAGAAAATAAGTATTTATACAATAAAAGCTGTTGTTATTAGATTTTGAAAGCAAAGAGTGACATGCTTTGTCGCATGTTTTTGTAAAAAATCATGTAGTCGTTTTATGGAACGATGTTTTTTTATAAACTGAATTTTTTTCCATCTGTATGATATTGATAAAGCGAACAAAAGTCTTTATGATTGCAAAATTGCAATGCTACTCCTTATCTTTGATTACAAAAGCATGAGTCAGATTTTGAGTGGTTCTACTCTTTTACTTAGTGATTGTTGTTACCTTAACGAGACGTTTTGTTGCATAGTTGTTATCAAACAGTTACAGTAAACAAATATTGTGACATAACATTAACTTACATTCTAAATTTTTCCATGGAAAAATTCATATTTCAAAAACACATTTATAAATCATCAAACATAAAACAGAAGTTGTGTCATCGCTAGTGAAATATTGAACTGATGACTAATTTTATACTAAGATATCATTTGTAATATGCAAGATTTCAAATAGAACCGAATGCCTTTTGATTGCTTTATACAATTTAGTTGACAATATATTAATTATCATGGAACACAATTTGATGTAATTTTCAGTTGTAATCAACATCATCAATGAACTACTATGCAAAGATTTTCATTAATGCACTTACAATTCAGTTAGAATATTAAATTTCCGTATAATGTTTATATGTCTAACTTTTGGGATTATTAATCTGTTCCTTACATACCCTGATACCAGCAAGCTTCATGCCTCGTTTCACTGACGGTTGAATATTCATAGCTATGTTTAGCGGGCAATGTTTTCAGCCAATGCATTGTTGTAATGTAAGGCACTTGAAGTAAATATCTCAAACTCACCAGAATTGTTATATGGAATGCTTTTCCAAGTGTTATCACTTCATGCGAGTAATTTCATTGGATGGATGTTTATAAAGATATACGAGGTTTTTAGACCAATGAAGAGAATAACTTTAAATCCGTGATCTAAAATTTCTGTTTGTGACTTTGTTCGGACACTGTTTGGACAACAATAGCCATGTAAAACATAGTAACGGATCAAGTTTACATTGTTATTTGTCACAGATAAGAAACGCCATTAAGGTACCATGGGAGTGGCCGATAGGATAAAACGTCAAATCAAAGCAGGAGAATTTTTCACAATGTCAGGTCATTTAGTGCAAGAAATAGTTTAAAGACCCTCCTGATAATGGTTCGAGAAGTATGGAACATGAAAGAAAGTATTTTTGCGTTTGCAACGGACCGTGAACGATGTCAAAACTGTTTTCAAACTTTTCGAGAGCAAGTTTACATGAGAGTGTGAATGAAGCTTATCATTGTCCATTTATAATTGCAAAAAAATGATAATCAACATTCTAATTTCGCACTAGACAAGGACCTGTTGTGGACATTGAAAAAGTAGCATTGTGACTAAAAACAATTCGAGTTCATTGCTTCCGTACGTTAACTCATGACTGCTGTATATTGTTTAATGAAATTGGAACAAGACAAGCTTTCTGAGGTGTAGGTGTCTTCCCGGGAAGCAGAATGAATAGCATTAGTATCCCCTTTGATGTTGAATCTGTGATTTCAACGGATTAAAACACTGGGTGATGTGAAAAACTGAACTGCAAAATGAATTAAGGATTTGTTATAAACTAATTGATGATGCATTTGTAATAAACTACTTATGTGACTTTCGACTCGAAAATTGCAGAAACAACCCTAGGCTTTCGCTAAATAACATACATGAAACATATAAGAAAATTAGAATGTTAATTATTGAATGCTTAATATTATAATTTATGTTAGGAACCTTGCGTCCTTAAAACTCTCCCAAGGACAACTGGATCTTTTGAACTTCTTGGATAGGGTTTCCCATGTTATTAAATTAGCTTAAATAAACATATCTACAAATATATGTCCATGTGTAACTAGTCTCTATTATTTTTATTTTAATTATTTTAATAAACTATATGGAATATCCATTATTTTATTAACCAATGTCCAGTGTAAATGCAATGTATTTATTCATCCACTATTTATTGAATATTGATATATATTCTAATCATCATTACATAATGAAATCTGATCGATTTGACATTTGAAATAATGACTGCCAAACAAACGAAATGTTATTCATGCAAAACCACTTGAAGCTATTATTGCAATCAGATATGTGTCACTACCATAAAAATGTATATATACTTTCTCATGTAATTGCTTTGGAGCAGCCTTAAAATAAGCACCTAGGAGCTTGTTGGCCAATCCATTCATGAACTGTGTATTTTCATGAATAAATATGTATAGATCAATATTGATATATGTGAACACGTCAATAAATTGTCTCTCTCTCGAATAACATGTTGTTCGCATTTTTACCACTTCACATTTTCATTTCACCCATGTGCCTGTAATCACATAGACCGCCTATTGTTAGCGACCACTAATCCTTGAAGTTAATCCCTCTAAGGCAGACTCTGTGTTTGTACTGGTCTGCTTTCCGTGAACTAACCGAAGTGTATGCATAATAAAATGCCTAATCTCAGGGTAACTTGATCAAAGTTATGCATCCTATGAGGATGATAATAACAAGGAAGGATCTATTTGATTGCGTTTCTTGGTGGAAAACGCCAACAAAGTATATACATGTATATATATATATTTATTTATTTATTTTCAAGTCTCACTACGATTTTCTCAAACAAAATAATTTTTTCCCCCGAAAATAAAACTTTTGCAGAATTATTTCAATTTTTTTATTACTGTCACACCTTCATGTGTTCATCATCGTCATATCAAAAGCAGATGCTTACTAAAGGAGTTATGAATCAGAGAGGTCTTGTATAAACTTTGTAACAGTGTCGCCACATTTTCATGTATATTGCAAAAGATTGTCAATCATGACTTACCTCCATTTTATTATGTATCTCCATGCCTAAATCTAAATAGAATCAGATAATTACGTATGTAAGACTATGAACCAGACAAGACTCGTAACTGTTTTCCAACAATCACCAACAAACTCATAATTGAAAAGAAATATTTTCAAAATTGTAAATCTTTAAAAACCTTGTATTTATATATCTCACTACCAACTTTGATCAACATTAAATGATTAGTGTAAAAACGACAAACTGTATAAAATGATTTACAAAATCTTTGATTATAACACACGTTTAAGTTATTATGTATCTCCATAACAATATTGATCAAAATCAGAAGATTAGTTTACAACTTTTGAGCAGGACAGGATTTGAAACAGAGGTTTTACAATTAAAAAAAATGTTAATCATGACACACCGCCATGAAGTGATGCTTATATATATATATATATGATTTGATAAAATAAGATGATCAGTTTAGAAGTTATGAGCCGTAACTTGTGGTCTTGTAAACAGTTATCGTACTAATTAATCATTTTCTATCAAAATAAATAATAATGACACAAGGATTACGTCTCTCTGATTTTCCATGACAAATTTTAATTGAAACGGTTGATTAGTTACAAAGTTGTAAGCCAGACACAATGTGTAACGGACAGACAGTCTGATGGACGGTGCCCATTTTAATACCCCCTTAATTTATAATTGGATAAATTTTGAATTACGGAAAACGTTTAAATTGTCAATCAAAACATGTAAATATATATATATATATATATATATATATATATATATATATATGAATATAAATATATATTGTACAATATTGTATATGGGCCTGGGGGCTTCGTACTTGAATAAAGACCACCTGAGAAAATGCATGTTCCAAATCCCTCAGTTAGTTCTTACTTGGTAGAATTGAGGGTAAAAAGACCGGAACAGCAATCATGCGAGCATGAGGTGTCAAGGTGTCAGAATATTGAAAGGTGGGTGACAGTATGTAATTGAACATATTACCTTCAAATGAATCGCTGTAAGAATTAAATGGGCCAAGTTTATCTAAATATTAAATGCAATTTCAGTTAAGAAACAATAAATAATCAACATCGTTTAAAGCACGCACATGGACAGCACTTTATGTAAAGGAGTTGAGTTAAATTAAAACCAAATGTCTCCCATGTAAACTTAATACAAAGTCAAGCGAGTATAATGAACAATGTCACAATTCAAGTTCTAGGTTTTGAGCATAGCAAATTAAGCAATGGCACATCAAACTTAGTATGAAGTATTCAACATCTAAGAAATATTCGTGAAAATTACACATGAAAATTGGTAAGCACCATGTCATCATGTCTTTGCATGACTGAATGAACGAGGAAGTCATTGAGCAATCTGTAAAAAGTATTTCTTTCTCAGAAAAGATTAATCAATGAATTTGTAAATTGCAAAGAGATGAAAACAAATTAATCATGGTATGACAATTGATATTCAAAACGATATTAACTTTCGTCTCCCATCGCTTTGATATTTATGTGTACAATGATAACACATGATTTCTAATTGCTTAATCAATCAAAATATGAGTCAATTAAGTATATTAGCCTTCTACCATAATTGTTTACTAGCAAAATAAAGGAGTGTGCATCCAGTGTACCCGTATCACTTATTTGGCCTTAACATTACTAAACACTTATCAAGGAAGCAAAATTCTAAATTTTGACTCATTTATTATTGCTCGACTAGAAATAATTTAACCAATGTGATACATGGGGAGAGTGGACGCTCTATACACAGAGTGACATCTCCGTTATGCTTCCAGTTCCAGAAAGTGAATAAAAGTCCATATTGAAATAATTCATTCTTCAAGCACCCTTCAAATATATTTGTTGAATTTTTTCAATGAAGATACTTAATTGATTTACTCCACATTGGAGGTTCCTGTGTGGTAAACGAGCCTAAGATTTGCTGCCAATGAATGCTGCAATTAATTCATTGCAGTTCAGGTGAGGTGAACAATATTTGCATTCCTCAGAAAGCAGAGACCGACTCCTGCTAATCAATCTTTGAACAAGTGTAATTTAGGATCTATTGATCTCATAGAACGGGCCAGCTGCGTTACCTTTGATTAAGCTTCAAAGTTACAGCAACTTGATGTTTGCTTTGAACTGCCACTCATAATAAAACCCATTTTCTGTTGTCTACATTACCTTGATCAAGAAAACTTGTTTTCTGTAATCAAACGTCATTTGAAGACCTGAAAGGAAATACAAAACAAACTAATTTGTATTCAGGTTTGATAATTTATGATGAATATTTCATTCTCCTTTATGTTATCAATCTGGTATTTTCATTTGATATGATGTTTAAAGATGTTTAAGAAGCCAGGTGCAACTATCTCCCTTAAAGACAATATTTTGATTTGTTTGCTTATGCTTAGGTTCTGCATTAAACTGGTGTAAAAACATGCGAATAGTGGGACAGCTTTAAGAGGAGAGGAAAGCCCCTATTAGATTGAGTTTGAATCCCATGTAAGTATTATTTTACCAACTTTTATTTCTCGGACCAAGGTCGATTTTAACAAGACAGAGAGCAAACCTAGGTATGAATTCCTTGACAGTATTTATGTAATAGATAATGACCCGGTGCCGATCGTTTATGGCATATAAAATCGCGAGGGAGTAGTCCGAGCAGAGTTCATTGCCATAACGCGAGGCAATCGGGTCATTATTTGGCTTACACTCCTGCGGAACATTTCGAAATAATTCATTAACAATCAATTTATAAATGCTATACTTTTTGTCTTAGCGGGCTATGTATTCTCACCGAACGAGTCCAATAGAATGTTTATAATACACATCTGCTTGAGATTTTAAAGCTAAAAACTAGATCCTTTACATCAGACATATAAGAACTATTACCTATAGATATATACAGATGAAAATCAGTGTAGATATGATGCAAGAAAATATACCTCAGCTGATGGATCCTCGTTAGTTCAAGTGGTAAAGGAGTTCCTAGTCAACATAAGGATCCTGGTTTCGACACCCACTTAGGCTTTTTATAAATCTTATAATTCTATTTTTTGAAATTTCCAAATTTTACAAGTACATTTGTTTTAAAAAAGTCAACACCTCATAACCGACCAACATCTCTAGTAAAAACATGTTAAAATCCAACTCACCTACTTTCTCATAACAGACCATGGTAGTTATGTGATAACCAACCTGCACAGAGTGTGGTAAAAGCATATAAACTTCAAATAAAACAAAGAAAAATATACTAAGGGGTGTACATGAATTTACAACTGAAAACAAACGGTGAGATTAAGAATGTTTTTGTTTTTACAAGTTCTAACGACTTCTCCGTGAATTCCATAACTTGCCTAGTTGAAAAAACAGCTCCAAAGTATCATCACTGAGGGCTTCAGAGTGGTATACATTTTCTATTTGATTGATCTGAGTAAATATGTGCCTTCATAGCTATTCTTATAACTGTACCATTCGTTTCAATTGTACGCTTTTTCCAATACAGACCATCAGACATCATTAATTACCTGAAGTTTCTAGCTTTAACCTTCTTTACAGCTTCCCTATGTTCAATTAATTCAATGTTCTAATTCTCTATTTTGTAATCTCGGAAATTCAGTTCCCAAATAACTCACCCATGACACTTGTTATGATACCAAAATAATAATTGATAAAGGCTTTGATGAGACAATGAAACAACTTATTTTTTATCTATCTGAAACACCATCCGAAAAACACGAATGGGTTAAAAAAAGCAAGAGCTAAGCACAAGCTATATTTGCAGAACTAATTGACATGCCATTCTGATTATAGAACTATTGAATGTGACAATTTGACGATTAATATAATAACTTCCTGATATCCAACAATTAGGTTAAGCATTCCAACAACCATAAATCTCCACTAAATCATTCATGGTATTACTTGAGACATAAAGAAATGTACATCCTGGGTTGTAGACAGGCCATTTGAAATGAATTTAAATAGGATACGTTTATCCAACTCAACCTGCATTTGGATATAAATAGATTCATTGATGCTGGCATCCTCTTGGAGGTAGCTCCGTCATAAATTCCCACACGAAAATCTGTTCTAATACAAGGATTTCTCAGTCTATAACTGTAGAAACCTGACCGGATGTAAACAAAGTTAGTTGTGCAATCCATGACGTCGTTTCATACGTTACTAGTGGAAGGTCAAAGCATGAATAATGGAACTCGGCATAAGTTGGTATCTTATTCTCTTAGGATAAGGGGTACAGTGAAGATCCATCGACTTGCGGATTCAAATGATTCAGAAAACAATTACCAGGAGAGATTCCAGTATTGACATAAAGATGAGACGTATAAGGGGCAGAAAGTTAAATAGATTAACAGACAAACGTATCGATTTTCTTTTTTAGCAACAACTGTTTAGATTGATCGCCGAGAAAAATGAATAAAGCCTAATTCATCAATTCAATTTGGACAGGTTCCTAGGGAGTTTATTCTATATTATGCAGGCATAAAGGATAGAAATCATTTAAACTAAAGCTAATATAGGCGTGTGTACTTTAAAGAGAATTTGGTATTAAGATATCAGTGATAAAACGAAGTACATGTAGAAATGGTGAGGAAAGTGAAATGGCTGTATGATTAACAATGATTTATGTTTCTTGTTGGATAAGATATGTTTATAACTTCATATTGCTTTTGTAAAACAATGAATGTAGATAAATGTTGTGTATGAAATAAAATGTGTTTATGATGTCTCCTCTGCTATTTATTGTATCAATAAAACCGGACCAATGAATGGTCGCAGAAGTAGGAGAGAAGAAAATTACAACTACTCTGTAGTAATGTCACTATCATCATCTTAATAACAGAGCGCAACCACGTCGATGTGAATAAAGGGTGCAGAGCAAAATCTTTTTAATGGTTAAGTTGAGATGAGTTTACCGTGTGTTGTGAAATAGGCATGAAAAAGGGGATATTTCTACTCCTTGAATTATATTTTAAATGTTCAGGTAAAAAAACCCATTCTTTCCATGATAGATATGAACATCATCTGTGTTTAGTTGCTAAGTTTTATATAAGCATCATTCAGAAAACGGGGTTATTTAAGCAAAGTGGCTTGCAATGGTGTTACAAATAACATTCATCACGTTCTCTTGTCTTGGAAATGAAAGTTCCATTGATCAACTTTGCTGCATTCTACTCTGTGTAACATTCAAGCATCGTGTCATTCATATGAAGAGCGTTTCTCAATTAAAGCATTCGAAAAAAGATAAATAGTTTTCCTCGGATCTTCTCTACAAGTAGTTGTGATTAGTGAAGTTTTGTCATTCAATTTATGACATAATATTTTTTTCTATAGAATGGCTTGTTTTTAACTATTACATAAAATACTTTTTTTTGGAGCATGGAAACCAAGTAAGGCATTTTCTGGCGATTTCTATAAAACAAAGTAACATAACAGCCTGTACTGTTATTTTGGGTTCGGTTTTCGTTTCAATGAACCCCTTACAGATTATTTTTTTCTTTTTTTAAAGTACATGCAACCCATTCACTGTCAATATTACTTATGATTTACTTTGTGAATCAAATATTTTAAAACAAGCAACTGAACAATGTATCGTTCCATTTAGGTTCGAATTAAAATTTTGTAATGTTTAGCTCATCTAATAATGGCCACAGGAGACACTCCTAAAAAACCTATTTTCAACTTCTTTCTCGAGCAAGAAGCTTTGTATACAGACTTCTTAGCCGATCATAACCCTGTGACGTCTCATTATAACCATGAGGTCACATCGTTTTAACCCGTTTGTCTCCTTTTTAGAATGTTTCGATTTTCGAGAATTTTTATAGATTTATTTAGGGATCCAGTGACATCCTTATGGTGACCCTGTGACCATTTATAAGATAAATTGTAGATAATTTGATGAGTTCAGATCAAATGGCTGTTTTCATTTCGCAATATAGTACATGGACTGAAAGTAAAACATACATTTATGTTCTAAATTGGGTTATCGCTAAAACAATTTTTGTGTACCGTATAACGACAAAGCATATTGGAGAAAGTTGTATTTCTATGAACGTCCATTGGATATGGAAATCGTTGCTCGATAAACTATTCAAGATAACGAGGCGACCATTTCTATGAAGCTTTTGGGAATATTAACCTCAGATACCAATTTTCTAATAAAAACTTTAATTTTTTTAGAGAGATCATTAAAATTTTGCAGGTAGAATTATATGAATAGTCATTCAGATCCAGTAAGAAACTTAAGCGGTGCAAATAGACTTTAATTTGCTAAGATAACAAGGAGTTAAAACCACTATGTGAATATCAGAATTGTACAAGTTAGGTATCATTTATTGAATGTCTTTATCGAAAGCAATACAATTACAAATTCCAGTTATTGTATGCCCGTATTGGAATGAATAAGTTTGATGTTTACATTTTCAGTCAAACTTAATTACTAGTTATTTCACCAAAAATGATTTATAAACTACAACAATTGTTATGACATGTAATGTTTATTCACGAGTTAATCAATTGTTTAGTGCGACATTTTGTATGTTATCTGTTTAAAAGATGTAACGTCAAAACTAAGAAACTGCCAAAAGAGATATATACTTTCATTATACCATCTCTATGTCGTAAAAAGGAATGTATAGCATAAATAAATAGTTAGTTTTGACATCTATCATATAATCAAACGTTATGATTTATTCATCATATCAAAGGAAAATAACAGAATGATAACATAAAGGGCAATGGAAGAATCTGATAAATAATCTTTCCTGAATAACAATTATTTTATTTCAGGTTTTCAAATGACGTTTGATTACAGAAAACAACTTTCCTTGATTTAGACAATGTAGACAACAGAATACGAGTTTGATTATGACTGGCAGTTCAAAGCAAATATCAAGTTGCTGTAACTTGAAATCTAATCAAAAGTAACGCAGCTGGCCTGTTCTATGAGATCAATAGATTCTAAATTACACTTGTCCAAAGATTGATTAGCAGAAGTCGGTCCCAGCTTTCTGAGGAATGCAAATATTATTGACCTCACCTGAACTGCAAATGGATTAATTGCAGCATTCATTGGCAGCAAATCTTAGGCTCGTTTACCACACAGGAACATCTAAGGTAAATTAAAACATTGAAGTAACATCACTAAAAACAATTCAACAAATCTTTATGAAGGTGGGTGGTTGAGGAATAAATTACTTCAATATGGACTTTTATTCACTTGCTTGAACTGGATACATATCGGAGATGTCGTTGTCTACTCGCCCAATGTATCACATTGCTTAAAGTATTTATAGTCGAACAAATATTTTAAAAGTTGGCTTCCTTCATAGGCGTCAGTAAGGTAAGGTAAAATGTTACGGGTACACTGGATGCACATTTTTGTTTTGCCATTAAACAATTTACATCACTCTAATATATTTAATTGACGAATATTTTGATTGATTATGCAATTAGAAATCATGTGTTATCACTGAACACATAAATATCAAAGCAATGGAGACAAAGCTAATATCGGTTTGAATATAAATTGTCATACCATGATTAATCTGTTTTCAGTTTTACATCATAATATTAGTTACAATAGGATATGCCACCAGACATTCAGTTCTTTTGTTTCTGAAAAGCTTCTTATTATCAAAATTTAATTCATACTTTGGTAAACTGAAATTTGTCCGTTTCCTAAAAAAGCTTAATGATTACTCAAGGGAATTGCGCAGTTTTTTTGATGATTAACATGAGATCTGTAGAAATTCATGCGTATCTTTAATTTCACTTCAGATATTGCCATGTATTTTTCATTGCAACTAGAGCATATGACATGACGACATAAACAACATTTTTTACTATCACACATAAGATTAGGTTTTATAGAATTAAATAGTATTAATAAATTAGTAAACTATTGATAAATAGTTTCATTCATATGTACAGAACAGCCGATTATGATATTTTAACATGTAAGACAGCGTGCGTTTCATTTACCTGTTGTTGAAGGTAAAATGCAGTTATTATTATTGAGCCTATCATGATCTCAGGTTTTAAGTCTGTAGGCCTTACATATTTACCTTTGTCTAATTTATCAGTTCTTGATAAATTCCTTTAAGAAGGGTGAGGTAAAATACATAAACTCTGGTTTCGGCTAGTGTTTTATCCCTTTTGATAAATTAGTAGATTGTCTGACCAAGAGGTCCTTGTTTCGAATCCCCATGAATACTGAAATTGTATTTTCTCTCCCTCTATATTATGTTCAAAGAAGAAAGTTTATATTTCAGTTGTATTGAAGCATATTTTCAAACATAATGTTGTAAAAATTATTAAGGATTGGCAGGCGGAAACTGTACAAGTAAAAAATATAAGATACAAGTTATACAGGTTATAGCTTGCATAATGATATCATACAAATTATACCTTCTTCAGATATACATAGGCTATAAAAAACATAATTTGTACTATCTAGCACGCGACATTTACAAATGTAGAAAGGGGATGGAAATCTTTACCCTTAAAAGTATATATAAAAAAGTTTTATCGTTTTGGTGAGCGATGAAGTAATGATCCTCATGGATATTTGCCAGACTATTTAACTTTATAACATCGGCAATTTCTTTGATTGATTCGGTGATTATTTAATGTAAGCAGAAAAGGTTTTTAATGGTTTAAATAATTAAACTGATTTAAGCTGAGCTATGTTTGATAAGAATTCCACATTAACACCATCAGAGGCAATATTTACATATGGTATTAAGGCTGTCCACAGAAAGTTATAGACACTGATATCTATATTATACTAAGCTTGTAGTCGATATTAAACTTGGGAACTTAATATGTTCACAGATAATTATGCCCCGAATCAATGCCAAAATGTTCCAGACTGTTGTGTTCTTTATCAGAGGTTTTGAAGATGGACATGAACTTGTTAAAATTGTAATCTGAATATGATGTGCTATTAAATAAGTAATCTTTGTCAAATTCATTCACGAGTATCACATGCATGTAAGAGTACGAACATAGTGATCTTGTAAAACTTTCTTCAAAATAAACGTTATTTATTATATTTCGAATGGTGAAATATGCCATTTATCGGTGAAAATAAAACCCGTATTTTCACTGAGTGAAATGAAAATGGTATTCTACTCTGTAAAATGATGCAACAATCATGTGACGTCATGAAACAATTGAATGACGTCATGCAACGGCCGCGCTAGCGAAGCGTTTTAGCTTCTCAATTCATAAAGTTAGGGTCATTTACGGGGTTTTGGGAAACATAATAAATAGAACATTTGACATTTCTTGTCCAATACCATGAATATCTCATCTCGTGAAGTAGAAAATCATATATTTACACTCGTGGCTAGGCCACTCGTGAAAATATAAATTTCTACTTCACTCGATGACATATCCATGGTATTCGACGAGAAATGTCAAATATCCTCTATATATCATGTACGTTATAATGCATGAAATGCTTTCATCTATATAATAACATGACCAGAACGAAAGAGCATTGGTTATATAAATACATTGAATGCAATGTCATTGGCTAATCAGCTGTTGTTTGATGGAAGTCTTGTTGGATGAACCCAACACAGATTGTATCCTTATCTCTCCCTTGAATGTTATTACTTAAAATGTGTACCGTCGTGTTTTCCTTGATCTCTAAGTTAACGTTGTTATGAGGGAATCGCAGATCACAGCTAACACCTCTCGTGTTCGTATGTTCCATCAACGTGGAAGATCCATATCAGTTCAATCTCTTTTTCAATCTGATTAAAATCAGATGAAGTATCGCGCGCTTAACATTTGTCCATCATCAATATGCGATACTAACATCTGACACTATCCCGCTAGAGGGGTCACCAGATTGACCTTCGTCCTTGAACTCCCAACCAACAACCTATTGAAATATAACCAATCAGATTACGCGTTACTTCCATTGTTCGGGTCACCGTTAAAAGGGCGCGAAATGGCTTGCGGTGATCTCTTAGACAAAAAATTTCGTAGATACGGGAATTTCGTTGACAACACAATTTCATAGACAGTGAATTCGTAGACAGTATAAATTTTTTATTTGTAAGTCAATATTGGCTTTTATTTTTAATTATTATTATCTTTTATAGTAGTTTATATCATCCCAGGTAGCAATTCAGCATCGTGCGCCATCACCGGGCCGGTACGGTTTATCAACGCTGGTGCGGCACTGGGCCAGTAGTGGAATACTGTATCAAACCGGCACTGGCCCAGTACATCATTTTGGCTTGTCATGTCGACTTCGGACCCTCATATAAATTGTTAAACACTCTTAGAACTTCCAGATAGTGATCAATATTGAATGTTACATATTAAATTGTTTTAATTCTTTCAGTCCGAACTTTTGTCTATATAGCAATGTTTGTATAGTTATATACACAAATATTTAAATATAACAAAATGTCAAAAGATTAAATATTACATTACTAACAGGAGAAGGGGACAAAGTGAAATTGTTATCGATCGAGAAATCTGAATATTCATAACTAAACCTACACCTACAACATAGGAGAGTTAATTGAAATATAAATATATCTTTCAGATATTGAAGATGACAAAGCATCAGAAATAATAACAGACACGAGTAATTCATTTGTAAATGATATAGTATATCATTCATATATTATTGATTTATTATCCATTTAAGTTCAGTCAAACGAAAGGTAAAGCATTAGACAGGAGGGCCTGTTACCTTAATTTATTTTTTTAAAAGATCAAACAAGAACTAAAAGAATTGATAATAACACATGAATGTTGGATTACTTTAATAGTTTCAAAATACAACAAAATTGACTATTATAGTTTTTATTCACTTTATTTCTTTGATCGAACCTATTAGTGTTCGAATCCTTGAGCTGGATAAATGAAGGTTTGTTATTATTACTTCTAATCCTGTTTTAAAACCTGTCTACGAATTCACTGCTCGATTTGTCTACGACTTCACCGATTTCGTGTCTACGAAATTGGTTTGTCTACGAAATCACTGCATCCCCGCGAAATTGCTGAAGAATTTGGAAATTCCGAACTCAAAGTCGAACAAGTCAAAATTGTGCATTGTTTACTGGACCGTTAAGATTCACATGTATTGTAAGGCGGTCAAAGCAAGAAACGAACTCGCTTCGCGTCGGATCGTTGTCAGGTTCTGCAAACCCCTCGATCGGGTAATAGTTGTCGTTCGGGAACCAACACCCTGATCGGGATAATAAAACCGTCTAAAACACGGACAAAAGTGTTTTTTATTTTTTATTTTTTTAATTTCACATTGGCGCATCACGACGAAGGAATCTACAGGTAAACAAACCTTTCGGTCTTTATGGTATATACTCTCTCTTCACTGAAACGCAGTTTTTCTTTAAAATACTTTCTTACAATTTAGGCACCCGTTTCTGAAATTTCCTTCTGCACAAACGAGAAACCACATATCACGCAAATGTTCGTCTTACAATACACCCGTTTGGGTTTAAGACAGGAGGACATGGCGCCTGCTGTCAATATCTACATTTTTCAAATATTTATATTCACAGTACATGAAATGTCAATATTCAATGATCGCTGAAGAAACATGCCGAACGAAGCACTTGGAACAGATCGGCTGTTTTCGCCATGCCTAACTCCGCGCAACACCGAACATACGCTGTATGGAGTCCAGGCTGATGGCATTAATAGCCTAGAATTTGATTGGTTAATTCTCGTAAGCCCGGGACATTCAACTTAACGGGGCAGTGTCAGATGGAATATAGCTTGTTAAAGTGAAACGAAACGAAACGAAACGGAAATAAAACGAAACGAAATTAAACAAGCGGAATTCCATCTGATTTTAATCAGATTGATCTCTTTTTGCTCTGATCTGTCGACTGTATGATCTTCATCCAAGTGTTGAATGACCAAATAACTGGCGAAGGGTGCGTTTAACCCCATTCTGTCCCATCATAAGTAGCTCCGTTATAAACTCCTACACGAACGTCTGTTCTAGTATGAGCTATTCTCGGGCTACCGGCTAGTTCCCCTAGTGGCCATGCAAGCATAGATTATATATTTGTTGTCATATGGCCATTGCAATGATGCAGTCGCTAAAAAAGGCGAGTGGTTTTTCTAAATCTCTCTCAGAGGCAGAGTGTACATTTGAATAACATTTACCTTTCCCGAAACACAAGGAAATAACTGAGGATTTTCAAATAATAACATTTGAAACGGCGTAGCTAATAGCACAACAAAATTTGATTCCAATCCAATTAGGCTTCTTCATTCTTAGATCGAGAAATATTCGTAACCGAGGTTCGTATAGGAATTCATAACGAAGCTACCTCTTTCGGGGAGAATAGTTAATTCCCTATTAACTAATTTATTCACTTTCGTATAACATCATTCCAGATAATCCATTTCTTGTAACCTGATTACCTTAAACCTTGATCTAGCGTTTGTAGGAAATGGTTTAATCAATCTGTTTTCCTTAATATAAACCATTTTTTTAGAGATAATTTTACTTTCCTGAGTTATATTTTACCATGGATCTTCTATGTTATTCCTTAATTATTTAATGTTTATTTTGAGGTCAATTTTCTTTGCTGAATAAACTTAAGTATGTTTATTATTGCAACTTAAGATATCTGAGCTAAGCATACAGGTGCTTGTGCAACAGTCTTCATTATATTGATATTAGGTTCTATGTAAAACTGAGAAGGGTTACTGCTATCCCCTTCACAGTATCAAGTTTGTCCATTTGAATTAAGTTTCCTTATGTCAGAAAATTACTTTCAGTTAAATTTTGTGATCGAATTTCCTTGTGTTTTTTTGTTTTGTTGTTGTTTTTGTTGTTGTTGGGTTTTTTTATTGGCTCCAAAGGTTACAAGTATAGGTTTTTATATGTCCAAATTATGAGTCAGATACATGGTTGGTGTAGTTTTCCATTAAACAGAGAAAATATGTACAGGAGTGATGTCAATCATAATAAAACATGCATGTACATGTAAATATGATATAGTAATACATATAGAAGTACAGTTAAATTAAGTAAATATGGTAAAGTACATGCTGTGGTCATGCAAGTACTGGTATGAGAGGGTTCCATTTATGAATAAAATTTTCATTTCTATTATTCCTTTTTGCTATATATTTTTCAACAACAAATATTTGTTTCAGAGTTTTAATATACAAGTTTACATTTGGCAGTTTATTCTTGATACTGCATATGTAAATATGTCTTTTTGCAGCAATGATGATATGATTCAGTAGTCTATTTTGATGCAGAGTACCAAACCAGACAAGAAATTTGGATAATATTGGGTGAGGATATAAAAAGTTGTTAAGCCAAATTTGTAAGTTATTCCAAAAGGTTTGGGTCACCTGACATTCCCAGTACACATGACAAAGGTTCTCATTTTCATCATTACAAAAACAGCATAGACTATTATCAACCTTTTTCATTTTGAGCAATTCATTCTTTGTATAGATTGTACCATGCAAAAATTTGTGTTGAAAATCTATAAGCTTTATATCTTGTAATCCCTTTTTGTATACTGTGAATATGTTTTCCCAAACAAAGTCAATTTCAGGAAATGAATTCTGCCACTTAGTACATATGTTTGGTTGTTTACCACTTGAAATAAGTTTATCATAAAAACTCCTGCAGGCTTTTGATCTTTTTAAGAGGTTTATCTGACAATTGTTTATATTTAAATTCATGACTGGAATAGAATGGCAGCATTTAATAGTATGTTTCCAAGATTCAGGAATTAGATTCAATAAGTATCTCAGATCTCAGATGGTACCTTTGATACAATATTTTTCTTTTAAAATTTCTATTGATAGAAAACCAGTTTCATCACATATATCTCTGATATTTATAATTCCTTTCTCTGCCCAGTCTTTTATGAAGTGTTTAGAGTTTTTGAAATTGTGGTTGAACCATAACGGTTGTGATAAAATTTCGTCAATGTTTTCTGGGTCCACATCATGTTTTTTGTGAAATAATGTCCATGCCTTTAATACATCATGCCAAAAAGGATTTTCAATTTTTAAAAAAAATTGAGAATTTGCTCTAAAATTAAATAAGTCTTTAAGAGGTATTTTGCATGGGTTGTTCTTATTAACTTTTTAAAAATAAAGTCTGAATGTAGACAATTTCAGGGCATTAATAAAAAAATTTGTGTTAATCATTCTTAATCCTCCTTCTTCGTATATTTTTTAATTACACTTCTCTTTATTTTATCATTTTTATCATTCCATATGAATGGGAAAAATATTTTGTCTAGTGAAACAATGAATTCTGTTGGAGGGTTGGGCAAAGAATTAAAAATATGTACTAATTTTGAGATTGCTAATGTCTTAATTACTGTTATTTTACCAAGAAGAGTTAAGTGTCTTTTTCTCCAAGATGCCAAGAGTCTATTAATTTCTTCCAGTCTCTTTCTGGTGTTGATTACCCATAAGTCTTCAAGATCTGGTGTAAACTTTATACCAAGTACATCAAATTCACCAATTACCCATTCAATGTTCAGGTCATGACAAATTTTATCAGAAGAATTAGCCTTTGATCCAATCCAGATTGCTTTTGATTTATCTAAATTTATTTTTAAACCTGACATTTTATAGAATTTATTAATTGTATCAATAGCAGCATATAAAGTCTCCTCAGTTCCATCAAGAAATAATTCAGTATCATCAGCATATTGATCCAATTTATATTCAATATCATTAATGACAATACCTTTGATGTCTTCATTATTTTTATCATACAACCAAGAATCTCAGCTACCAAAAGAAACAGATATGGTGACAGTGGGTCTCCCTGTCTACATCCTCTTTCATTAGCGAAGAAGTCTGAAAAATTACCATGTTGGATGACACAAGAAGTTGTATCATAGGTTAATAGATTTATCCATCTTATGATTTCAGGACCAAAACCAAATTTGTGTAAAACTAGGTTAATAAAAATCTTTAGAGACTGTGTCAAATGCTTTTTCAAAATCAATTAAAATCAGCAGTCCAGGAATGTTTTGTTTCTTTGTTTCAAATAATATGTCATACAGTAATCTTGTGTTTTCACTTATAGTCCTACCTGGTATAAAACCAGTTTGATTAGAGTGAATGAGTTCATCTAAAGTGGTTTTTAATCAATGTGAAATACAGGAGCTGATAATCTTATAAACAGCATTTAGTAAAGTGATAGGCCTCCAGTTTTTGAGTAATGTTCTGTCTTTGTTAGATTTTGGAATACAGGTGATAACACCTCTCTTCATACTAAAAGACATTTCATTCTTCTTTGACACATCTTTAATAAATCTATAAATGTATAGCTTTAATTCTTTCCAAAAAAACTTGAAGAAATCAATAGGGAAACCATCAATCCCTGGGCTTTTGTTATTCTTCATCATATAGACAGAAGTGCTCACTTCCTCCATACTGATCTCTTTTTCACGATTTTCTCTTAATGCTTTATTTAACGTTGGAGTTTTAATATCTTTCAAGCAATCGTCTTCCCTACAGTGCTCATGAGAAGCATAAAGATTTTTTTTATAAAAAAAGCTTCACTTCATTAAGTATTGATTTACTGTCTGTAATTTCTTTGTTCTCGTTATTTTTCAGCTTATTAATTGATTTATTTGAGAAATTTCTATTTTCTAAATGACAAAAATATTTTGTGGGTTTTTCCCCTTCTTCATACCAAAGAATTTCCTTGTTAAGGTCATTTAACGTTTTAATTTCATTGACTAGTTATGTAAAATCCCTCGATGAAAGGTTCAGATATGGTTACTGTTACATTCATTAGTCGTTTGGAAAATCAGTTTGATTGAACTTCACGTAAGTGACCAATGATATTCTTAAGGATGATATGTTTAACAGTTACAAAAGTCTATACTTACAGTACTGATATTTCTGTATTAAAGTAACAAACATAAGCCATACAATTTCAATATGCAGTTCATGAAAGTATTTTAGAACTATGTTGTTTTAAAAAAATAGTGCACAGTAATTTGACTTTGTACAGGAAGGTTTTTTTTAACAGCAATGGTCTGCTGATTGCCATTCAAAGCAGGATTTGCATATCAATATAATAAGATCAATGTACGATCCTATTTTAACTAATGATGAAGAATGAAACACTAATTTCTCTTAGTCGAGTATAAAGATTTGTAAAACAAAAAGTCCATGTTAAAATATTATTTTGTTCAAAGTTTAATAATGTCTGAAACAATAATTGGCATACGCAAAACATCTATGACGTCACAATCAATACCTGCTTTTAGTCACACAAGGTTGCAAATGGTAATTCGTTTTAGAAAATATCTTCATTAGAAACTTTAAAAAACATAAATGTTAAAATGGAAAGCTATACGAATCAAATGCATATGTATTTCATCACTATTTCATTATATAGGATTTTGTCATTCATGTACAAAAACGACATACTATTATTAACGTTGTATAGTAGCAAATAAACCACGCTTAGGAAATGTATATCAACATTTATAAATATAGTAATATGAACTGGATCCCGACTTAATAGGTTTTGAAAGCTAATAGCCTTTTTCGTAATAAATTCATTATCATTTTGAGATTTAATTATCTCCTTTGAAATACTTAGCTCTGAGCGGGACCATATAAGTACGTTCATCCTGTTTTCTGGTACCCATTTTAACAGTTGGGTGGACTGAGTGCAATGTATATGATGTGCCTTGGCCAGGGCATTACTCATTATGGGACCCAAGTCACAGATGTTTGATGTCTACAGTGGGCTTCGAACCCTGGCCTTGAGCGTGAGTGGCTAACATGCTATCGTTTTCAAGCGATATCAGGGGGATACATGATTATTTTTTATGATAAAAAGAATCTCATCCTCGTGCTTTCTGGTATCATATTTATCAACGCTCTTTGTTGATAAGATTAAATTTTAGAAGACCCGCAGATGTGACACTCTATGTACATTTTGAATGAATGTCTCCGGCTTTAAGTAATTCAATATTTACTTATAAGTTAAACTTTCAAGAAATTAATAAACACTGCCTATATATCTCAATATTTGATAGTTCTAAATAATCAAGTTTAATTCATGTGCGATATTCAAATGTTTAAGTCCTACTTATATTCGATTAGATATCTTGAGTGATATTATCAATGATGAATGTTCATGCATTCGAACTCAATGCAAGTCGTTTTGAGGTCACACTGTAATTTATTTCATGTTCATATAAGCTTATTTATGTTTGTTTGGATGGGCAGTAGAAGCCATGAAACATCTAAGGATGTTATCTTTTTTGATAAAAAAGAATAGCATTTAAAGTTATTTGTAAAAAGTTGACTGTGATGGCCATTCACATAAGTGCATTAATTTAATTTTGTATAACTACAGTAGGGTCGGTCAGAAAACTACAATGCAAATTTCAATTAAATCCTAAGACTTTCCTCTGATTAGTCACTGACTAAGCAACATTTTGTTGAGGTCCCTAACATTAGTCTTTATCTGAGAATATATTTTTAAAACAACATTTCGAGTTATTGCTGACATAAACTTACTAAATGTTTAATTCAATCCTACATTGAGTCTTGTTCTTTTATCAGAACATGATTGTGTATTGTGACTTCAATTTGCTATCGATACATTTGGACATTACACGCTCAAGAAAAAATAACGCACAAATAATATTCATTTCAAGTGGAAAGTTATCAAATGTAGAGTTGCAGAATTGGAATTCTAAAGACCCCAATTTCAACAAATTGTGAAACATGAATGCTGTACACATTATCTAAAGGTTTTTCTTTTTTCTGGTTTTTTTTTCAATGTCATTTTAAAAAAAGGGTTAACATCATGATCATATGTAGGGTTAATACATGTACATCTTCATGTCTTCATTAGCTTTATATATCGGCTTTGGTTTTTCATCATTTGTGCAACTTCTCCATTTTCTCTTGTTGTGTCACAGAGTCTATTGAATTAAATTTATTGTATTGTCCACGTAATTAAATCGTATGGTCAATAGATATTGTATACATATCATACAATTGATAGTTGATTAATGGAGGATTAAATGCTGAACGTAGTAGGCATATTATCGACATGTGTGCATGTGCAGTTTCTGAAAGTAGTCTGGGGATGGTTTTTTCTCATTCAGTAACTCTCCTTGATGTTGTATTTTGTAATGAAAAGTCGTAAGAAAATACTATCAATTGAATCTAATGAAAGGATATTTTCAATCGTTTTTTATTTCAACGGAAGTAAATAAGAGTAGACTAGTAAAGTCCTCACTGACCATTCCGTACATCCTTACTGATTAATTCTCAGAGTTTATTGATCATATCAGAACCGGATACCACATTGTTACTGCTTCCTTTCAGTTTATATTTACGCTGATATTAATTTGAATTTATTTCCTCTTTTGTCGAGTATTTGGACTGAGGAATGTTATGTAATGTAAAACATGATATGTTTTAAGGATTTTAATTGTAGCTGAAATGCAAAGCATGCGACGAACAGCAAATAGAAAAAAACACAATAATATTTTAAGAAAAAATTCCAATTACCAGGAAATTTGGTTTTGTGATTCGGCCTGTTTAGATCTCTTAAGCTTAATTATACACAGTGCACATATGAAAACAGGCGTCTTATTCTGTTCCAAGTGATGTTAAAGATAAAGATAGTTCACATTTATAGATCAAATTTGAAATAAATAACACCTAAAAGATGAATCCCATCTTTGAATAATTTTGAAAAACCTTATAGAGGTTTATCAATACAAACTGTAACATATACTTGATATTCTAACAATATTCCCTTCAAAACAATGTGATGTGAATGTTAAAAACTTTCTCCGGATATTGAAATGAAATCACTGATGCCTGTTTATAATGTTATTATATTATTAAACTGTATACTTTAAAACATAGTGCGGTTATATATTTCTTTAAACAAACTAATTGCTCATGGAATCCTCTTATACACATATGAAAACTTTGTATATATACACATATGAAAACTTTGTATAGATACACATATGAAAACTTTGTATAGATACACATGTGAAAACTTTGTATAGATACACATATGAAAACTTTGTATAGATAAACATATGAACATTTTGTATAGATACACATACATGTATGAAAACTTTGTATAGATTTTAAAGTTAAATGCATGTTATGTCATATAATGTTAACTGAAAAGCGGAAAGAAAAACGAAGACTGAAATTTCAAAAGACACAATTTTCTGGTGACTTTGAAAACGTCATCATTGTCGAAGTGCTATTTCCAAATGTGATATTTCTTAAAAATTGAAGATATGGACGGAAACAATTCATATGGAATAAGTGCATTGATTTGGAATAACAATCTTATTGCTACTCTATTCACTATGGTAACAATAGAAAATTGAAATTTATACCAGATTTTGATAGAAACTGGACCATGTACCATAACTGACAAGAAATTAATTAAAAGCACTGAAATTGAATTATCCCAAAATGTCAAAAGCGTGCAAAACAAAACTTTAACTTTACAATAAACAACAGAAAAACATTAAACATTAATAATACTTAAAAACCATTAAATTACAAACAACAATAACAAAAGTGTTTTAATGTCATTGACTGGCCTTTGCATTGAAAGCTTGTCAATAAAGGACATTCTTAGGAAAAGAAACCTTTAAGTATTACAACTTCCTCATCGACAAAATTTACGATTTATAAAGTGTAAGTTGGTCCTTCATCAGCTTTGATTGAATTAATCCGCGGAAAAACTATATTATCAATATTATATATTATCATAAACTTTATTTCCGAACGTTCCATAAATTAACTATTGGTCTGGATCAATAGAGAATTTATGTAAGTAACGTATGTAGTTACAGATCTCATTAATACAATAACGGTAGCAAAAAATGCCGTTTATTGAAACCCTTATTGCAGTTGAAGACTATATAAAGCATTATTTAAAAGTTATTTGAAACAAGTTGTTGCAAACAGATACTCATTGTGTAACAAATTAGTTTTGCTCTTAAAAAGATATCAATTTTACCTTATCCTAGTAACGAAGTTACATTGGAATGCTCATTTATATAATCCTTAATGTAATGTAATGGCTAAAGCTGAAAATGTATCTGTTACTCAAGCAGCAGAACTAAAGGCAAATCATCTGATTCATGCTGGACCTCTTAGAAAGTAATGCAAATAGTCAGCAACCTTCTGACTCACTCACTTGGCGAGCGATGAACATGATGGTATCCCCGACCTTATATCAATAGGTTATAGGATTGCCCCATTCGTGGATGAAATACCAAATTCTACACAATACCAATAGCTGCAATAACTTTTCACCATTTCTGAATTAGGTTTATAACGATTCCATATTAGAGTATCATCGACAGGCAGGCACTAAAGACGTGACGTCAGCAAAATTTGAAATTGTGAATCATTATACAGGTTTATTGCATTCATACAAATAAAAATACACAAATATTCATTGTATAACTCACATTTTCGAAATTCCAATTTCTTTAAATTTTGATTGAAATATTCCATTTCGACTCTTTGAGAAAACAATCAACTACATCATATTGACCTAATGCAAACGAACACACGTGACTTGTGTTTAAAGCTGTTGGCCACTTATAGAGTATTCCGTAGAGAAAAATAAAATTAACTGTTTTCGAAATGTTGACCCCGGGTCACCTCTTTGATCTGCCAAAACAATTACGGTTAACTGTTGGGTATGGCATACGATTGTGGTAAGGTGGAATGGATCTTCACTTCTGTACAAAATCAACATTATGCATTTCTCGTTCGTATTTCTACGATTCCTCAAAGACATGCCAAAATACATGATATTTGCACTAGGATACGCAGGTATGTGAACAGCAGGCAATCAGCATAAGTAAATGTACCATTTAAAGTTTTACCTTTTTTAAAGTTTTTGGCGGTTCCCATGGACATGTAACTCAGACTTCTGAAGCAGAACTGAAAACAACTGTCAGATCTAGCACAATTAAAATCGGTATGTGGATTGATCAACATGCTAAAATGGTGCTTTTTTTTTAATTCTTCCATTTTTATTTTTGCCGGAACTAGTTAAAAACAATGCCAAATGAAAGTTTTGATGTGAATCAAACATCTTGTGTAGGTTTCATTGATTTTACCAGGAACATTTTTCTACACCAGAAATGTGCCTAGAAATTAATTAATAAAATAAAGCCTAATCATATTCATAGTACTACATATTCACAAGTTTGCCACTGCCGGGGGGTATAGATGATTTGCTAAATATGATTCTTTATTTTGTCAAATGTCATCATCATTAACTGATTCAGCTTTTAACAACCAGTTTGGTGAATTTTTCATTTTTTTCCTCAGTACTTTACAGATATGTATTAGGCCTTCGAAAATAAGTTTTTGTTAATAATAAAACTTTGAAAAGATAAACCTGGCCAAAGGAAAACGATATTGACGATATTGGAGTCTTTGTGACAACTAGCTTTTCCACCTGATACATTGATTGAGTTAACGGAAATTAAAAGGAGGATGATAACAAGGGAAATGTTAGAATTATTCCTTACTTTAATGGTTTACTACTAATTAGCAATAAAGTTGAAAGAACTTACTGAATAAACTGATTAAATATTTGACACACCAGACAACATTGTTTCACCCTGGTCTTAGATCGATATTGCAAATGAGTCAATATTACTGTATCAATAAAATGATATAGCAGCAAATACCGAAGACAACGTTCAACTCCCACATTCGATCTATACATGTGTACATATTTACTCGATCAATGTTGCATGTCTTTGAGATTATCATTCAGAATATATATAATCATTTTTTCTCTTGACATTTTAGCGTGTGCACATTTAAAACTATATAATATAACTATATATTTTAATCAATACATCATTAAACAGAAGGACGAGTAACAGTGCGATGAGTTATAATCTCTCAAATTGAAGTGCATAGTTATTCCAAACGTTGATAGATTAACGACATGGTCATTTGATCTTAATCGGACTGTAGCACATTTGTTTAGATAGATAAATAAAAATATTAGCAGCTCTAAATTGAATGTGCCATGTTCAGTTCAGCTATGCTAGTCTTTTGCCCAACCCCAAATGATCAAAATGTGTTAACCAAAAATAAATCCAAACCACACTGTTGAACGATATAAAGCGAATGACAACGAAACGACACTGCTGCACAGTTCCTTAATAAATTGGTGAGTCCATAAGGTACCATAACCAAATACAGACAAGCAAATGCCACTATATTTTCATATTTTATAAAAACTATGGTTTAAGAATATATCATATTGTGTTGTAAAAGGAATCATACTTTAAGGTACTTTATGATTATTACCACGAAGGAACGCAATCAAATGTATGCTACCTTAACATTATGTACCTATGTAAGGAAGGATAACTTTGATCAAGTGTCCTTGAGATTAGATGATTAGATGAGCATTAGATGATGCGCCCACTTCAGTTAGCTTGTCTTGTGCCAGTTTCGTTAAAAATATACAACACTCATGAGTTAATGTACGGTATCTATATCTGGGGTTATATAGATGAAATGTAACTTCTTCAAAGTCTACAACAGAATTTGTTTGGACTTTTTGTCCTTGTCTAGTAGGAAATTAGAATAACGGAATATTATTACTTTATGGAAAGTTAAAATAAAGGATGATAAGCTTCATTCACACTATCATGTGAACTTGCTCTAAACGATTTCGAAAATGTTTTTGACATCGTTCAGAGTACAGTGCAAACGCAATAAACGTCATTCAGTTATAAAATAACTTTGTCTTGACATAACAGAAACTTCATAATAGATATACAATTTTGATATGGGTGTAACTTGCTTTATATGCATTCACTGGGAGGTTATTCTACCTGGATGCATTACTTTATTGTCGAGAACGAAATAGTATTTTGTTTGTTCAATGTTGTCCTCTTCGAATTATTGGCATTTAAAATGCCTCCTGCTTCGATTTGATGTATTTGTTTTACCGGCCACTCAAAGGGTACCTTCGATGTGACAAATATTAGCTTAATATAGACCGGTTGCAAATTTTAAGATTGTTATTTCTTTACAAAGAGTCGAAAATTAATTTCGATATGACAGTTTTAATATCGATCCTTTGTCTTATTTGAAATGGAATTTGCTTGCAATGTATCTTTACTAACATATGCTACGTTGTATATATCAATAAAACAAGCGGCTCGTGGTTTCATCTTCACTATTGAGTTATGATGCACCCCTTGGTAAGACAGTTTTCAAAATTTAAATTTTAAAATGCAACTACTAGAACTAAGTACTTGAACAAAATGAATGATCGTACAATGAAGATTTTGTTAATATTTTACTAATTTGAATACCGTTCCTCTCATTATTATAATGATAACATAAATCTCGTCTTCAGTACCATAGGGAAATAACTTAAATATTTCGATATTCGGAAAAGAAATTTTCATATGGTTGGAACTAAGTAGTATGTCCTTTTTACGAAGTTCATAATAGCTAGTTTAGAAAAAAAGGGAATGCAAACATGCAATATGTTCATGCCCTATGTGACATTAGAAAGGAAGTGTGAGGGACAAACGAAAGAAAGGACGGCATAGACTTCAATATCACCCTATCAGAACAATAACATTAGAACATTAGAAGTATTGTATAGATATTTGAACAATATGAGCGTGGAGAAGTTACATTGGTCATCATCATAATGAATGAAATACGCACTGTATATAAAATTCTGATAATAACTATAAAATATGAAGATAAATGGAAAATTGAAGTGCTCATTTTATTAGGATATGAATGTAAATAGAAGTTAGTGTTTCACATATCATTTTACATATGTCTTGTGCAACACACATATTGATGAGAGTGAGAAAATAGCAGACACCAGCAGGTCTGCCAATGACACAACTCAGTCGCTGAGTTAAATGCATCTAGGTAGACAATACAAATGAGACATCGAGGTATTGTCCCATCAGACTTTTCTGAAGTTAACCATTAGGTAATCGTGTCGTTCATTCTGTTGAAATAAATGAAACCAGGAAATAATGGGGATAAGAATAATTTTCTTTCTGCAAAACGTCATGGTTGACGTTGTACATTTACATAAATATAAAAAATAAGCAACAGTCTGTTTTTACACATCTTCCAGATTAGTTTACGTTTTTAATATCTATGATTTAAAAAAAAATTTAAAACCTAGATTGAAAACAATATTGATGTTTTGCATAAAATGTGTGGAATAAATACGAACTGATATATAAAAAACGTAAGACTCTTATTTTGCCCCGAGGCAATCCGGACTTCCCACTTCCTTTAAGTTTACAATTACAGTCCTATTTCATTGGAACTTTTGTTGATGTCCGGAAGTAATAGATTCAAAAGAAAATGAAGAGAATAAAAAAAGTTCATATATCGGTGATAATACTATCAGCATTTCTTTAAACAATGTTCATTAAACACATCTTTGTTTTCAAAACAGCTTAAATACCAAATGAAATGGAACCTGCAGAAATTCTGCAGTTGAAAGGACATAAACCATTGCTTTCTTAAAATTCAATTGGTAAATCAAAACTTTTTAAAGCTTATTAGGATATCGATGGACCAAACACGAAATTTCCTTGTCTTAACATTCAGTGGCCTCGATACATGGGATACATAGATTACGTGTAATTTCATATAAGAAAACAAGGATACAACATAAAAATCTATATTATAACTAATTATACCCTCTGTTTTTGTCAGTTTATATGCAGAATGTCTATAGATTGAGTAAATACGATATTAAGAAACTCCTCTCAGTTTGTAGTTGAATGACGACATATCCTTATGATAACAATAACCGTTGTTCAATATTTGAAGGTATTGCCGATTTTCAGTAACATTCATGTTTGATCTGAAAATGTGTCAAATATGATTGATTTTCATTTTCCCATCCATTTCAACTTTAGTTTACTAATTAATATGACAATAACTGTAAGTCTATTTCATATTTGAAAATTTATCTATGGCTTAATATACCCGACTGACATAGTTGATTAGACAAACACTCTCCCATGTCCAATTTTATATGTTTATTGAATAAACGATGACTGAAAACAGAAAACAGTGAACATTGTATATTTCAAAAGTCAATTCTAAAGTGGCAGCAGCACGTTTAGTGAAAGATTTATTTCTTCAAATTTTCCCAAATTGATACATGTAGGTTTATATGCCACATATTACATTTTCAGAGGGTCAAGACATCTCATTACCAATTCCAAACCAGATCATCCGTAGTCGTAGAGGAAATAATTAAATATAAAGCAAAAACCATTGGCGAATGAAACTTGGTTTGCAAATTCAGTTGACATTATCAGTTGAATTACTTTAAAAAAAATCTTTTCCTCCCGTTTGTCAAGTTGACAATGTTTGAATACATGCCTTTCACTATAAATGTAGCAATTTCCTCGTTCAATCCACTAATCATTTTCTTTTGATGTAACTTTGAATCAATAAAATATACATATGACTAAGACCATTTACTGTAAATCATACTTCTACTTGTGAAAAAGATGCCTTTACTTGACTCTTACTTATATTGACATATGTGATCACTCTAGAAAAAAGAAGGTTCTTATCAAGTTCAGTTGTGGTTAGTACGTATAATTCAATATCTGTTTTGTACAGTGTTTTCATTGGCGAGTAGTCAAAGTATTCCAGTATATGGACTATCATATTATTTATGGATGTTTTAACCTCCATCACTCATGAAAGATGTCTTTTTCAAGAAACTACAATGTTACAACATGCTCTTGCAACCTAAATGTATCCAGACTCGTACAAGTATATATATTTATATTTAGATATTTCTTTTCAAAGCAAGGTTATAATGAGATGATAAGGTGATATCAACACAATATAAGCTAATAACCATTTCTCTTGAAAATCTTTCTAAAGTATCTTTTCATATCACATACCACAAAGAAATCAAACGTTCTTACACTTTCGAATCCTTAATAATCCTGGTTTCAATCAAAAGCAAATCTCAAAGAAATGTTACGCTTGTCAAGTAAAAAAAATTCTTTTGAAATACATGAATAGAATTTGTTTTCTATCAAATAGGTAACAAATATATTTTAATTATCATGATTGACATATTGTTATTTTGATAATGAAAATATTCGTCCCTGAAGTAAAACAAGTTAATTAAATCAATTAGTGAATCTATCGTAATCTGATAGAAACGACGAGATGTCATATCCAGTTCCGATGAAATCAATGGAGATTTCATAAGAAGATTAAAACTAAATGTGGAAAGACTTTAGGCAATTTTGGTATATGGTATATGACTGTCACACATAATCAGTTTCAATATATTCATTAAAATGGCCCTTTGATCATTAATTATCCTTATCAAGATAAAGTCACTCTCTTCCTCTCTTATTTGTAACCTATCAAATTTCATAAACTACTTCATGCAACTAATTTTAGTTTTTCTTAGACATGCTTGCAATATGAAGTTCATTGTTAAATCAACAGAAAAATGTAAGATGTTAAAAAGGTTTCAATAAACTTAAAGTCGTTGATTAATACACTCAACCACGTAATAAATCTATTACTTTCACCCTTTCTGAATAATGCATATTAAAGGTCACATATTAGCTATAGGTTGCACTTGTACAAAATGAACTTCCTGGAATTCGATAAGATCTAAAAAGATCTCTATCTTATTTACTTGGCAGTAAGATGAACATTTGAAATTGATACAATGCTTGGTAATATATTTGCTTTCTTAAAAGTTATTTGTGATAACGACATAGAACAGCTGTAAAAACCGTACCAAGCTTTTTGTTAACGAATGTCGACAAGTACTTGTATATATCATTTACTTGCCAAGTTTGCAATCTATTAGATACGACTTATCAATCAAATTAGCAGGACAATTTTTAACTCATTGACCCTTTATAACACATTGCGTGGATTTGGTAAAGTGAAGCGTTACTGTCTTTTTTCCCATGCAGTGATAAACGTTAATGTCATTAAAGGATATATTATTGATTCTGACTGATTATCAAAGGAAGAGTTTATAAGCGTTCATGCACTCAATATTTTGACGGAGTGTTTCTTTAAAGACCAAGCAAAGAGACCAAGCTAACAGATACGTGAGACAAAACCACAGAGGAATCAAGTTATAAGAAGGAAGAGAGTAAAAGCTGTCTGGTGAGAAACATGTGAGCATCATACATGTGAAGGAACTTCATTTTACTACCTACGAGGGTAATGATATTGGAGTTTATCTTATTTATAAGATGTCCAAGGGCAAACTATCACTTTTTCATTGTGACGTCACCTCATAAACA
The DNA here is from genome assembly GCA_921293015.1 of Phorcus lineatus. Lineage (NCBI taxonomy): Eukaryota > Metazoa > Mollusca > Gastropoda > Trochida > Trochidae > Phorcus > Phorcus lineatus. The sequence continues at coordinate 39,809,163 of OV121096.1, forward strand.
ATGCTTTGACGTCACAGTTTGCCTATGACGTCGCTTCAAAATGTGACGACGGCGGGAAATCCGCCTATTCTTCGAGGTTGATTTTGATTATTTTCTTTGATTTCGCGACTTTGGTAATATACAGAATATCGTGCCCCTGACATACTATGTACAAGACACTCGTGTCTGAATATCGGTATATTCCTCGCTGTCGCTCGGGAAATACTAATATTTAGGCACTCGTGGTGTAAACCTAGTATGTCATGGACGCCGATATAACATCCTCTATATCGGGAATGATCACGGGAAGAGACTGAAGTGCAGTTTGAAACAATGTAGCTTATTGCAGAAACAACCAAGATTCTGTAGTACACAGACTCCTCCATTTTTTTGTAGAGCTTATAAGGAAATAATGAATGTAGTAGCTCCAGAAGGATGATAATGCGTGGACAACTTTTAGTTAATCATTCAGTGCATGCAAGTATAAGGCTGCATTTTCATTCATCCTTTGAGGAAACGTCAACAGGGTCATCTACTTACTAGTATATTATTAATGTTGTGAACTGATTGTTTCAAACAATGCCTACCACAGTATTTATCAAGACATGCATTTGTTTTTTTATATATCATATTTAATTATTCGTTTTGTTGTTGGGGAATCAAACAATATATACAAATATACCTGCATGTCAATATCCTTTCCACATAAATGGTTTTTTCATGTCCACCGATACCATGTAGAATCTTGTCAACAAAACCACATTCCTGTTAACATTCATAGTATCAATCAGTGATCGAAGTTCGAGTTGAAAGGAAAGGGGGTTCATTGAAAACGTTTTATAATCTATATGGTTGGTAAATGCATGAGCTCATAGACGTATGGATGGTCCATTCAGATCATCCTCCGGTTTATAACTTATTTATATACCCAATTAAAACTCGAATACTTATACAGGTTTGGAATACGAAAGACGGCTTCAAATTCTATATTGCATGGTGAAGTCCATATTGCACAGCTGCCGGTTTTACTTTCTCTAAATGTCGGCAATTTTCGGAACTTTCCGCACACACCAATAATAAGAAGATAAATAGTTGCGTTTGTAAAATTTCCGGTTTTAAACGCTTAAATTTGCGGGCGTTGAATAACAATGAATCCCGGAAATTTTACAAACGCAACTATTTATCGATATTGTAACATGTCCGTTAGTTATTAGAAGTTTAAGTGCGAACTCTGTTTTTGCGTGCTTTTTTTGTGTGGAAAGGACTTTGCGACTGTTCTATTTCTGTAAGAGGTGAGATAAGGTCTAACTAATGTTAATTCACGGCATTATTTACATTACAAACATCGTTTACGATATTAGCAAAAAGTGGCATTCGTAACACCGATACCTTACGACATACTTGTTTAATTCGAGACCGAAATTATAAAGCTCGTAGAAAGATATCCAAATACCCCGGGTACAAAAGTCTTGAACTAGCCCAATACCACTGTGACAGCGACGCAAACATTGTGACGTCAAAACGGTTTGCCTTTGTGACGTCATACCATGGGAACGGCATTCGAAAGAAGGCGGCCGCATGAAACTTTGCGGCAAACTTGGACTAGGTAAGCCAGTTGAAAATATTTTCGTTCTTCAAAAATAAATCAAATTAAAGTGTATTTGTGATATCTACCGGTAGACACAATATAAAAAAGGACAAAGACAACTGTCAAATCGGAGTACGGCACGAATTTTTTAAGAAACTGGAAAATTAAAACTTGAGTCGGGCCGGCACTAGTGAACATGTTGTATAAATTCGCGGTGATTTGCCTTTGCTAATTTGCGGGTATTCATTGTCATTCAACATAGGGTAATTTTTTCGAACCGACCAATCAGAATCGAGGATACAACGAAGTCATGTTACAATTTTCCTTAGCATCGGAATAATTGTTTTTCAGTGCACTGCTAATAAACCTAATTGTTCTTAATATTATCGGATAATATGGTTGGAAAACCAGTGTAGTAAAGAAACTGAAACAAAACTATGAGAAAGGAAATTCAAGCCCAGATTCCGAAAACTTCACTAGTGAAACTATCACTATGACGTTTTTTCCATGGTGAAATCATTCCATGGAAACCCGGCGCAAGTCAGCTTAAAGTTTATTATATTGTCTTTGCAAACAAAAAGCAATCTTGAGTTGTAATGCGCAGAGAAATAAGAAGATAAAAAGATAATTAAAGTATCAATTTACTAGTTGAGCTGGACAGGTCATCTTAATGATCCCATTATGTGTCTAATTTGAGCGATTTTGAATTAGTTGTATCAAAGTTGAAAAAGGGCGCACACAATTAGTTGATTTCAATTTCCAAACCAACAGTGTTGATAAAACCACAGATGGTAGTATCAAATAAATATATAGAACCCTATATGTATGCATTTGGGTTGGGAAGATGCCATGGAAGCGAAGAACAACTCGTCGTTGGACAGTCGATGACATCTGGTTCAGTTCAAAAGACCCTGTAAAAACTGTTTGTTAGCGTAGATACACGTGAAGTGTATGTTTGTTTTATAAAAACAACTTTCGATTCTATTTTTTCCCAAGTGTCTTCTGATATCAAATATCAAAAAAATCAATACGAGTTGATAAAAGTTGCAAATCTTATTTTTGCTTTTATCAACGAGTCTTGATATATTTCGTATCAAAAGACACGAAAGTGAGATTCTGTTTATCATTCGAAATCTGTCTTCATTTCCTTTCCGGGAAAAATGTAAATTTCTGAACACTGCACTATTCTAAGACTCTCATTGCGTCTTTTTATGATGTCACAGCGTTGTGAAGTCATTACTTGATGATGTAAAACAATTGTGATGTCATGAACGTGACTGAAACAGGGCATTGTTCAAAATCAAGTGTCAACACGATATATCCTGTGGAACACAGTTTTGGATGATTAACATTATTTAGTTTTTTAGACTTAAATTTTGTTCCATTCTCTCCCCCGATTTTTCGGATTTACAGACTACCCAACCCAACTACAAATAAGCTTTCGCTTTGAAACCTATCAACTGTCCTTACTATCTTTAAAAGAATTATTAATTCTTAAACCATATCCTACATGCATATGATGGTTATTACTTTATTACAATTTACTACAGTTGTCATGACAGTTTAGGATTTCGCTAAATAAACCCAAAACCTTGATTCAGATTCTAATTCAGAAAATAGATGAATTAAGTTATATGTTATATTGATATATATTATTAGACTTAATAATCTTTCAATGTCTGAACTTTACAAAAATATCGATGTAAGTGTGTAGTGTACGAGGGGATATCAAAAAGTTTCAATTATCACAAAGAATGTACTGGTGAATACGGACCACGTGGTCACTGTAGCATAAGTGATACGTGTCTAGTTTCTTGGTCAACAATAGTCTGTTAGGCGACAGCCAGTTTTACGTCTGTTGACCAAAGAACAGTACCTCATATTATGGAGAAAATTGAGACGCGTAGTGTAATTAAATTTTTACATTTGAAGGGCTATACTGCACGTCAAATTCATGATGAGATGCATGCCCATCCTAGGACACTGTTGTGAGATGGAAAAGGAATTTCCAAACAGGCCACATGCCCCTTGCAGATGTCATCAAGAAGGTTGAGACGCTGGTTCAAGAAGATCTCCGCGTAACTCTAAACACTGATAATGCATGAAATAGGTAATGTGCATTTATATTATGGCAGTGCATGGAACATACTCCATAACCAGTTGCATATGTCTAAAGTGTCAGCAGGCTGGGTTCCTCACTTACTGACTCCATTGCAAAAACAGAATCAGAAAACAGAATGTCACGGCAGGTGTTGGAGCTTCTCGAACAAGACGAAGAGGATTTCTTCAAACGTCTTGTTACCATGGATGAATGTGGGTCTATCAATATGATCCTGAGACAAAAGAAATGAGCAAAGAGTGGAGGCATGCTCCGTCATGATCACCACCTCCCAAAAAGGCCAAGGTGCAAAAGTCTCTACTCTAAAGTCGAATTACCTAGCTAAGGGTCAGACCATTACTGGAGCTTATTACTGCAACCTGCTGAGCAAGTTACGAGATTCCATGAAACAGAGGCGCCGCGGTATGAGCACCAAAGGTGTACGCCTGTTAGCTGACAATGCCCAAGCTCACACTTGTCAAGCAGCTGCTAAGTGACTAAGTGACTTCTTCTTGTTCCCCGAGATGAAAAATCCACTTCGTGGACGTCGTTTTGAGGACACCATTGACATCATTCGAGAGGTGGAGGCTTGGTTTTTCATGAAATCAGACGTCTTCTATTCAGACGATCTGCGCAAGCAATGCATTCTGTCTCAGGGTAAGACTTATAGCTGACGCTCCACTCTTCTTACCCTGGGCGTATTTCCTCGAATAGACGCCGGGCCTCGAATAGAGGCCGGGGGTATGGCTAGTTTAAGTAAATACACGCCGGGTTTCGAATACACACCGGGTCTCGAATACACGACGGGTGATAAGTTAATTAATTAATGCTCCCGTAGTTGAATGCAAATAATGAGGTTAAGACCTGGGCGAAATTTCCTTTTAAAAATGAATAGACGCCGGCCTCGAATACACGCCGGGGGTTATGAGGGTCTGAAAAAATAGACGCCGGGGGCGTCTATAAATACGGTACATATGCTCCTTGCAGGGGCACCCAAACTTGATAGGTCGTCGGGTAGAAGTCAGATCAAGTTTTAGTCGTTCTAAAACCTGTTGTCTATCTCTCACAATGCCTTTCATTCCGTCTTTTCCCTCATCCTTTCGATCCTCTTTTGGATGCATTTCATCCACGTGTTTCTTAACTGAAATATTGTTCAAAACACGTTAAATCCAAACTCACTCACTCACTCACTCGGTTTGAATTTGAAGGATGGGCGCTGCCATATTAAATTGCCGACTCGCCTTTCAAGCGCAGTCATTCGTTAATTATTTTTAGAAAGTTTGTAGGGAAAAGAACACGGGGCGAAGTTTTTGCTGGGGTTTACACCAAGGGTAAGAAAAGTGGAGCGTCAGTTATACGTCTTACCCTGAGACAGGATGGAAGCGATGGGGAAAATGTGTATCTCTGGATGGTGACTATGTAAAGAAGTCTTAAAAACATGAGAACAAAAGAAAGTTTGTACCTTTGATATGTGTCTGTGATAACTGAAATTTGTAATCATATTAAATAAGATCTAATTATTTTCAAATCGAGTGTCAGCATATCAAGACATATGTTAGGTATACGATTACGCTTATTCACACTTGGCAGGATGTAGTTCTAATCAAATATGCTAAAAGTAACAATCTCATTCCAAACAAGTTTTTCCAATGTGATTATGCCAGGATTAGGAAAGATAAGAAAAGATATTATAAAACATGCATAAGAACAAATTATGAAATAGTTTAATGACAATTAACACAAAAATATCAAAAGGTTTAAAGTCATGTCCTACATCCCACCAGTTTTGTATTATTTCAGAGGTTATGAGGTTTATAATAATCTATCAGTTACCGATCTGATCTGATCGATTCCTAAAATCATTATGGGATTAAATTTTGGATCTTTGACATTCTAGTTTCATGTCGTTGTATAGTTTCATGAACTTCTCATATACATATTCCACAGGACTTTTACAAGATTGTTTCAAGTCCTGAAAATTTTAAAATATACTGCTTAAACCAATAGCAATACCTTGGTTCTTGTTACCTGTTACGTATACAGTGGCGGTGCCATTTTCTTGTTACTTGTTACGTATACAGTGGCGTATTTCTTGTTACTTGTTACGTATACAGTGACGTATACAGAACTAAGACCTTGGCTCTTGTTACTTGTTACGTATACAGGGGCGTATTTCTTGTTACTTGTTACGTATACAGTGACGTATACAGAACTAAGACCTTGGCTCTTGTTACTTGTTACGTATACAGTGGCGGTGCCATTTAACCTAACAGCACAACTTACATTAAGAAAAAATCCACTAAAGCCTGAAATTCTATATAAATATTAAAATTATTACATAAAACAGATTTTAATGAAACCACCTCAAAGTGGTTCAATAAACATGAAAATTGTATGAATTTGAGAACATCAGACATCAATTTTTATGACAAAATATTATTCTCTGTGGTTGGTAAATGTACATGTAGGACAAGTAGAGATGTCACTAGGATGCCCAATGAAAACCTACTTTCTGAAAATGATTTGTAAGCTAAGTTCATGTCTATCACCTTTCAATGTGTTACAGTCTACATCTTCCGGATACATTCCGGACATGAGTGAATGTCTAGATCTGATCAACATAGTATTTGGAATTGACCTTCATGTATAGAGACTAGGGTGAATTCAGGAATAACATTAATTGGTTGTAAAGTCAATGTGAACATTATTTGGTTAGAAATTTATGATTTTCTTTTGACCATTCAATATCACATTTTTCAATAACATGACAAACTAAACTTGAATTGTGAAGTTTTGGATTGTTTTATAACAAAACATGAAATTATGCGTTTGGTGACTAGTCCAACTATCTAATGCTATCCAACGTATCTAATGCTTTTGATTGAGTTTATTTTGCAACATGAGGATGCATGACAATTAGCATGATCTGGATTTAGATGAATGAATATCTAGGTTGGTTATATTGAATCATATACCATGGAAATTAAGAATATCAGAAAATATCGAGTAACTTACAAGACAAAAAAGAGTAGGCCATGAAACCATAATTATATGTCAAGGTATTTATTTTCTTTGAACTTATTTGTGTAATTCGCTTTGGAATATCAAACTTTGAAGATGCCTTAACAATTATAGTGAGGCATACATATATATACATATCTACTTAGCTTAACTTAGCTATGTTATAGCTTATATATTTGGAATAAACATTACGGCACACTTAGGAACAACATTTCTTTGTGTTGGATTACAATGAAAATTTATATATCTCTTCAGTTCGTTGTGTACATCATAATTTTCTAATGTATTCCCTACTGAAAAGTTGAATTGGTTCAAACGCAAGGTCACATATATATTAAATATAACATACTTCACATAGTCGTTTGCAGAATCATTTTAATCCGATATTAGTATTTCGTCAAAAGTATTGACTCATCAGGGATGAAACGATATGATCGTTAACATCGCGTTACAAGAGTTTTTATAACAAAATATACGTACAATGTACAATGATATACTGTAAATAATGCTAATCAGGTGACATCATGGTACTTCCTTGTTGGTCTCCTGATTGACACAATCACTCTCTCGTGAGTTTACCCGTATGTCAGTGATTTAAGGGTAATCATCTCATTGTTTACTTAGTGAGGGTCTATAGGTGTCAATGAAGGACTCTTCAAGTCGTAAAAGTGCATTTGAGACACTGTCCATGTTAGATTTATGAAATAATTTATAGAAAGGAAATATTTTGAAATCACCATTTGCACAAGTAGAAAGATGTTTATTTACAAATAAACAGCGGTATCTGCTATTGTTATTGTGTTGTCTGTGTAAGGTTACCCTATTTTTTAGGCATTCAGTTTTTCCAATATAGGATTTTTTACACTTAAGGCACATTATTGCATAAATGACATTTTTTTAATTGCAATCGAAGTTAGATTTTATTTATACATATACATAACTTTCCTTCACGTGAGAAACCTATTCTCCTTTTTTAATATATATATTTAAATTTAAGAATACTTTCTTTACTCCTCTAATCATAAAAGTATAAGTTCTTCTCAGAAAACGTTTCATTATGTTCGTACATGTCGTTGCTTTATATGTCATATAAAGATGATGATTCTTGTACATGGACATCTTTTAACAGAAATCTCCAACATGGTTATCCTAAAAACTACTTTTCATATATGTTTCATTGCATCGATGACAATGGAGTATGCATTTAAACAGAAAGCTTAAGGCGTTAAATATGTTAATTCAAACATAATTCAAACAGTTTAATTTGAAGTTAATTTAGTCAGAAGAACTAGCAGGTAGATTGCGCTCACCAAAGTCTGTCCTTCCACTTTTCTTTCAGTTGTTCATCAACATCATTACAGTTTCCTTCTGCCGATCGAGTGCCAACATTCAGTCATTGTTGAAGTGATGTGGACATGGAAGTTTTTTAAATAGACGTCTTGAAATAAAATCAGCAAGGGTATTCGATAATGAAACAAACTTAAACAACAGTTTCTTGCATTATCAAGCTTATATTTATTTAGTTAATGGCTATTACTGTGTGTTAATGTGTTCTTCAACCAGCTTAAGGTCCAGTTAAGCTTAATTAGTTTATTCCTATTCTTCATCAGCAATTGCTTTATCTCTGTTCAATGTCTTGACATCAACAGTTTATTTCTTATAATAATGTAAAATCCATTAGCCTTACTCGCCTAGGGAGATCAGATGGATGTTTGAATTGCAATTTATTTATAGATATTGTGAAATCTACTTCGTTTTATATTGCCATTTATTTTTTTATTCTGGTAATTCATCAGGTTAATGTCAACTCAATAAACACAAGAAATTATTGACATTTGAAAAACTCATTTGAACCAACGTAAATATGTATTCATCTCAGTAATTAATGTTTATTGAATCTGTCATTTCCTCTGCAATAACATTATCAATTGTCTGAGTATATACATGTAAATAAATATTTGGAAGAGGTGCAACTATTGCATACATATTTCTGTTACGACGTTCTTGTTTATATGGTCATTTACTTATTGTTTGTAGTAGATTTCATTTTGCATTTGGTACAATAGTGCACAGAAACTGATTCGTGATACCCTTATCAAATAGTAACTCTCATGCACGATAATATCTAAAAAATATGGTGCAAAATTTAGATAAGTTATTGTAAAAAACAACTTAGTTACATTTCAAATAAGGTTAAGATGTTTCGTATTTGTAACTATTCTCCATTGATCATCAGACTTCTGGATACTTATCTGTAACGTGAACATCAAATCAATTACGGTTTCTGTAGACAAATGGTTTGTATTACTTTCTCCAGGATAGTCATTTGACAGAAACGAATGGAATGTATTACTCTCCACGTTGATGAAAAGTTTCTTTGATATAGACATGATATTGTTTGTCCCATTCATAATATCACTTATCTCTTACCGAGTGACGCAGAAAAGCCAATATTTTCACAAGTGGCGCAGCCCCTCTCTGATAAGAAAGTGATATCAAACTATATCAATGAGAAGAACAAATCCGTCTCTCACCCCTAAGCATATGATACATTTTTGATACAGCTAACAACTTTACACTAAATATTGGTCTCACGTTTCAAAAAGCCGAACTTGGTAGCTAACACCAGGAAATAATTATGCAAATGTTTGGATTAATCGCCAAACTTAAACGAGATTTGGCATTTGGTATGACAGTAATAAACATTTGAGTGTAAAATCGTTGCACAGTGTTCACCAGCTTGACATTTTTTTAATATTGACAAATGTAAGTAGGTCACACGAAGATGGTACTAGACTTTCAAGTGGCAACCTTTTTCTGCAATTTGAGCATTCAGTGTGTAACATTTGCTTAGAAATAAGTATTGTTGTCCAGTCCAAAGCCTCGGGGAACATTCGAACATGAGTGGCATGTCTGAGTTTATCAGCTGATATGTCAGTTGGACCATTTGGCATTGATTTTTATGTGTATTTCTTAGAAGGTCTTTTCTGGAAATGTGCTAATACATATATACAGTTCATAAGAATTTGATATTGATTTACATGTACATGTATTTCATTTGATAAAAAGTTGGAAACTGATAAAACTATTTCCATTATTATATGCACATTGGCCTTTTCAAAGTATTTACGATGTAATATCTATCAAATTGCCTACATTTTCTGATTAACGTTTTATGACTGAGAATGTATTAGGAGTATGATGCTAACTGGATTCGTAAGGTTGCAAGAGCTCATATCCCTTATTGAATGCATGCATACCAGGCTAGATTTATAGGATTCAAATCACCCAAGAACAAGCTGTGTACATTTAGCTGCAATCGTGCTTGAAACGTAATTTCGTATCAACGAAATCACAATTCACAGGGCTAAATTTTTTTATTTAATATGTTAAGAAAATTAAACGACAAATTATAAAATAAGTTTCTGTTGTCCTTGAGTTTACATTGAACATATCAATAATATTACTGATTCGGTATTTCTTATGGAGTATTTTGAATGGCTTTATCTAATTTGCCGTGAACTTAGATTGTGCCATGTAAACTGTTGTAACGTGATCTATGTATCACACGTTTTCAAAGCTTCATAGTCTCTGCTTTATGTTATATGCACAAAATCATTACATGTTTTCGTACAGGTAGGAAACAGACTTAAATTGGTGAAATATTCATGTAAATTATAACAATAATTTCCCCGGTCACCACTCTTTTTTGATTGATTGATGACTCCACCCTGGTAGATTATCCAAACATGACTGCCAAAATAATGTAAAAAGTAATCTTTCACAAATTTTTCACTAATGGCTTGCACAACATCCAAAGAATGGAGACTAATGTAATACACAGATAAAAAAGAAATTACATTTTTCCACAGTTGCACCCTTGAATCACGAAAAAAATCAAATATGACTTCAATTTAGTTTAAAACCATGATTACACGTACAATGTTATGTGCTTTTATGATGAAAAGTAATTGATCACGTTACTAAGCTATAATTTCCGCTGACAAAATATACAATTGGAATTTAGTGAAGTAGATAAAAACACTGATTATTCGTCTAAATGACATTTATTATCTAAGGTCACATTACTAATGCTAGTATCCGTATGAAATGAGTGAAAGATACTTCAGTGAGAATAGAATAGAATAAATGAGGAAGAAATGCAAAATGTCATGAACACTCATGATACTGATTATACTAAGAATTGTTTTATGATTAATGCCATGAATACCCTTGACGATTATGTAATAAGTTGGTCAAGTTAATTAATAATGGATGAACATTAAAGCCTAGTTGTGATGATTGACATTTTCATATCCATGGACCAAAAGGTTTATAAATTGTGTTTTAGTCCTGTAATGTCTCATTCTCTCCCAACAGAGGTAGCTCCGTCATAAATTCCAGTACAACCTCTGTCTTAATACGAAGGTTTCTCATCCTTCGGCAGTTTCCCCTGCCGGCACAATATTGCAACTTAATCTACCTGGCAATATTTCAGCTAATGAATACACCGAATGCATGAATAACATATTTGTTGTCACATTTGTTGAAACGGCATCGCTGATTGCACAACTAACTTTGATTGCATCCAATCAGCGTTCTACATTTCTAGACCCGAGAACCTTCCTATTAAGACAGAGGTTGTGTAGGAATTTAAGACGCATCTACCGCTTTCGAAATCTAGATAAAATCGTTTATATTATAATACCGTTTAAAAGTTCGAGACCTCATTGAAGAGAGAGGTCCCCTTATCTTTCTACATCACTGAATCGGAAACAGGCAAATTGATATATATCACATTCGATTATAAGATTAAAGATACTAGTTTTGAGAAATTAATCGACGAGTCGCAAGACATAAGAGATCAAGGAGGTCGACTGTGTTGACAACGGGGCTATATACGCATAATTTCACAAACCAAATGCTCATCTGGTTAAGAGGCAAATACTCTTATTGAAATTGTGAAAACGGTAAATTTTTACATAACATTTCAATAGCTACATGTAGTGCATGACTTTAAGCAAATATATACTGGGACTCTTACTTCACCTAGAATAATTCACTTAAATATGTATGCATATACAAAATCAAGACAGAACATATTACATTATTTCTGTAATATCTAAATTATAATGAGATAAAAAAAATTTCATACCTTAATTTTGTCAATCAATTTACCACTCTTCTTTCAGTAGATTCAACAAAAAGTATTCTGGACTGATGATTTGTAACTGAGACTTCTTTCTGTTGGCACCGATTGATGAATTACTCCAACACACCTTAACATAAGTGACAAATGTGCGTCTACTGCAAGATACAGTTTAGGAGTAAGTATAAGTATATTTGATGTCCCTCCTTTTGACGATTTAGTGTCACGATGACCGTAAGCGTAAACTTTGTATATACATGTACAGTCTAACGTCATAAAACCCTCTTATTCTAAATATGGCACCGATTAATTGTCAATATATGGGTCGTTATTTTACCCTTGTATGTCTTGACTGTTCATCGTATATGTTGGACATCAACTGAAGAATTTTAATAACACTCTAACTTTAACACACAAAAATAATCAAATGGTATATTCAACGATTTGATTTCTAAGTGAATGAGTATGAATTATTCGCAAGTACAGATGTAATAACCATATACATTCAAATAGTTCAGGAGTTTATATCCTAAATAAAAAAGACATATGTACATATGTATATTTCTATAGTACCGATGTCAAAATATGTGGATATTTATTTCACATACTTTCAACATTCACTCTCAATTCATTCACAGCATTATAAATTGTAAACCCGGATCGGGTGAATTTTGTCTGAACTTTTGAAATGTCAGCATTCTTTTCTGATGACCGTACGGAGACTGTGACTGGAAGAGCGTGTCGGCATGTATCTGTCAACTTGGTAGGGTTCAAAGCTGACTGCTCTACATCATTTGAAACGATCTCAGGTTAGATGTACACTACTAAAGTTCTATTTACGGTTAGACAAAGAATTTCAATCATAATGATATTAGATAGCATCATTTACTAATTTTCAATCTTGCGTTACGTACATATATTCTTTATCTTAAAGTAATTTCACCTCATAAGGGTTGTTGTAAATGATTTTAAGATGACAAGGTAGGAAATAAATGGCTGGCTTACAAAAAGAAATAGTTACCAAAAACTGGTTTCAAATTAGGTGGCGTTATAACATATGTTTTATTCATTTTGTCGTCTTTATTTGTATATCGACCAGAGGTTCACAAAACATAACAAATTTAATATCAAATAACTTTTGTAAACACAATTGACGAGAATTAGTACATGGACATGGATACAATTGATAAGACTTTATTTTGACACGTACGTTATTCATCATGCTATTGTTCGCTTAAGGCATAATTAGCAACATACAAAGTTAACACTGCCCACAAATCTCAGAATTAGACTACCTTAACGTCATCTGACCATGCAACATTCTCAAGCTGTTTTTTTATTATCAATAATGATACAATGAAGAATAATTACGGTCCAAGTTATCCCAAATCATCACGTTCGGAAAAGTTTGCTCTGTCATTTATTACTTGTTGAAATTTGAATCTGAATAATTCCTTCATATAATGATAATAATGTGTGCATTAATGTAGCGCAAAATAACTCACATAAACAATTATATCCCAAATTATGTGGTGCAAGTTGTTGTAAAAACCAACTTATATGTATCTGAACTGAGGTCCTAAGGGTTTGACAATTTGTAAATTTATTCTCCATTGATCTTCAGGCTTCTGGATACTCATCTGTAATGTGAACATCAAATCAATTGCGTTAAAGTAGATAAAGACTTTTCATTAATGTCTCTTGGATAGTTGTTTCACAGGAACGAATCAAATGTGTGACTTTTAACGTTGTTAAAACCTTTCTTATATACAGTACAAAGGGGATGCATTTTGTGCCCAGCGGTATATCACTTATCTCTCGTCGAATCACGGGGAATAGTCAACATCTGCAAGAATGGCGCAGCACATATCTGGTAAGAAAGTGATATCAAACTCCAATGATGCGAAAATGTTTCTCTGAGAAAACCACCCCTCACTCTGATCATATGATACATTTTGATACCTTTTGCATCTGTGTTTGAATACTGGTCTCTTCTTTTAAATCAATATTTATAGAACTATTCAACGAAAATACTTTAAGGTTCAGAAATCGTCTCAAATGACATAATATGTATGAATTGAGAAATATTGATAGGTAGGACGTTATAGGTACGGCGTATACAGTTATTCATCTATAGTTAGAGAAACGTTAACAGTAAGGAATATTGATATATATCATTTGTAAACAAAAAACCTAACTGGGTTGTCAATCACATGAAATAAGTATGCACCTCTCTTATTGAGACATCAAACAAAAACGAGATTTAGCAAAGTATGAATATAATAGACATGGAAGTGTTCACAAGCTTGACAAATAGGTAATATATGATAAATATATTATGTTCAGACGAAGACGTTACTTGACGTTTTCATTGGCAAATTTCTTCTGCAATTCGAGCATTCAGTGTGTTACCTTGCTGGGAAATAAGCATTGTTGTCTGTAGCCTTGGGTTACATTCGGACACGAGTGGCATGTGGTGAAGATATCATGATCAGCTGACAAGTCAGTTGAACCATTTGGCATTGACTTTTTTGTGTAAAAACCATTTTGGAGGTGTTTAAGTATAACGTTAACCAATCTATAAAACATAGTTTTGTTACAAGTAACTCACCAGCATTTTCACTTTATGTTCTAATTTGACAAATCAATTTTATTAGATTATTCGATACGCTCAAGTTTGGGTCCGTTGTACAGCACAACGAGACCTTCTTATTATTCCAACTGTTATGAGAATCTGATTGTTTACATATGTAACACTTTGTAACAATATTGAACTGTTTCATTGGGTCACACACTTGCAATGTTTGGTTATGTAGTCTGCCTATCCTAGAGGTTTCTTTCCGGATCATTCATATTTTCCATGTATTTTTTTACTCCTGAACTTTCTAGAAAAGGAAAGGGTCTGGAAATCTTGAGATCTCTATGTACATGTACATGCACATATACATGTATATACATATGATAGATCTATATTTATCTATAAAGGCCGGTTATAAGAAGGCTTTAATTTGCAATCATTGTGCTGCGCCATTATTCTCTACACTTTTGGAAAATATTTACAACCGAATTCATCAAGGAATTTCCATCAAGGACAGGACCCAACACCTATCACTAAAATTCGATCCAAGTTCTTGGTGAATGTTACATATAGATAGCCTTTTGACCCATTTGATATTGTTTAACTTATCATTTCCATTATTCTATATTGTAACTTAAGCTATTTGTGTATTATCGATTAGATTGGTATCATTAATAATATTGTAATAATGATATAATATTATTGTCATATTTTTCTGGTTTAACTGAGGACAGTTTTCATATTCCAAATCAACTCATTATACACCGCGCAATCCCGATGCTTATGAAGATCATAATCTATATGTATGTGTATATGTGTATATCTAAGTAAGTCGTATCATAATATATTCGAATTAACTATCCAGTAAACAAGACTGATCAACGAAATAAAAAGTTTGAAAGTAATAAAACTGTTTCCATTAAGATATACACATTAGCCTTTTCAAAGTAATTACGATGCAATATTTATAAACTTCCCTACGTTTTTTCTGATGACCTTTTTAAGGGTTAAGAATTAAAATTATGAATGTGCAAATATCATATAATTTGGGTTTCGTTTCAACGTCAATAGAATAATTTCAGAAAGACTCACAATGGATCACCCACTGTCCATGTGTGAATTAGCCATTCTTGAACTAATTTTGGCATAGACTGGTCACTCGTGCAAAAATTAGAATTTTTTGCATATTGATATAGACAGAAGGGGTCACATTTTTGAAGTTTCGATTTCGTTAAATGTCGAATAAAATGTTCCATATCGACTCTCTGATATTGAAACCAACATAATCACATTGTCTTTGTGCTAAGGAACAAACGTGACTAATTTTAAGAAGTTGATAACTTATAAAGGATTTTATGGAGAAAAATAAAAATTAGTGTTTTCGGAATTTTGACCCCTGGTCACTTCAATGACCTGCCAAAACTGTTACGGGTAATTGTGGGGTACGATAAACCTTTGCCTTAAAGAAGAATGGATCTGCATATGTGTATTGAAAATGCAATATTATACGTTTCTTTTTCGCAACGCTACGATACCTCAAAGGCATCTCAAATTAGATGATATTTGCACTAGTATATTCAGGTATGTGAACAAACTTTTGGCACGCAGCTGTACATAGTGATCAACTTGTGATAATGAATCTACATTGTCTATTGTCTTTTATAAGTTTGAGACACTTATTGAAGCTTTAGGTTTCCTTAAATCACTGAATTGAACCGGAAAAGGCAAATATTTGTAAGGGGGAGTTTAAATTTATATTTTTGAAAATATAATTGTGTGAATATTTTTATTGCAAACTTTCCACATTCTGATTTTCTGATTACCTTACGAGGACTGTGACAATAATCTATCAACTTAGCTGGTTCAATGCTAAATGATCAACATTATATGAAAAGAATTTCAAAATCTGTATATGAGGCATAAAGCAGACTAAAAGTGAACAATTTATCTTCGGTTACACAATCATTCTGATATTAGATGAATTCATATTATGATTATTTCTTAATGTATCTCAAATTAATTTTATAAAAGTTATTTCAACGTTGTGAATGATAACAACCTGGAGAAACAGAATCGCTGCATATTACGAGAAATAGTTATTAGAAATAGTTATAGAAATAATTACTAGAAATAGTTACAAAAACAATCTAAGATTACTTGTCGTTTTTATTATATTTTTCTTATGTGTTTGTTATGCTTAAGTATATAAAGGAAAAAAAAGCAAATTGAATAGCAAATAATGTCTGCACACAAAACTGAGAACAATAATATAAAGGTAATAAACTTGCAAGAACTAGAAATTTGTTTTGATGTGTACACTATGCTCCAGTTTGCCCTCGGCATAATTATTTTCATTCAAAGGTCAAATCCAACTTAAGTTATTTCCCTTTAATACAAATGAAGCCGAGCATAGGAACCTAATCGAACAAATATGAGTTTAATGTTTACTCTCCAAATTTACATATTTTCGAATCTTAGATATAATTTGTTTGTACGTTTTTTACGGATACATTTGTGTTTTATTTCTGGCAAATGCATTTCTTTTGCAAATACTTGAATGTTTAACTTTAAACTGACTGGGATTGTAACTACTCATGATCAGTGTGATTGTAAGAAACAGACTACATATAGATAAGTTAACTGTTCTCTCTTTTCAACCTATAAATATTCTGTACTTTGATGGAGATATGTCATGTTAAGAATTTTGAAAGAAATCTTCTAAATATTTTCAGATTGTTGATATATATATATAAATATAAATAATATTAAAAAAACATTTATCTATATCATAAACATCACTGTTACACAAAAAGCTTTACGGTTTTTATATATTATTAGTTATGATTAAAACGAATCATCATGAAGGGAAAACTTTTACTTTTTACTTGTTGAAATTCGTAAATGCTTCCGAATTGATTCTATAACATTTCTCTAATTCGTGACATTCGCGAAAAAATTATCGTTCGTCAAAAAATGTTCACAAATCACCTGCAAATTGAAATACTAGTATCACATGGACAGATGATTCACGTTTGATAACCATGATATGTTGTACATCTGATAGTATTTCGGTGCTTATCATGCAGCTCAACGTGTGACCTGCAACCATCGTATGACAGATTAAAGCGGGTTTGGAACTACTCGCATGTTGAGTTGTCTTTCTTTAGCCTGGACCAAAATAACAAGATTTGAAAAGAAATTGTGTAGTTCGTAACAACTTCAAAGTTTTGGAAATTTATGGTTGACAATTTGTGTGTTCTCATTCCAAATTACACATGCATTAATCATGTACGAACGATCTACGAATGACACGAATTAAGAACTAAACAAATACGGAATAATCACTGACCTGTTACGAACGGTTGGAAATTATTTGTACATGAATAGTAATATTGAATCTTGTTTCTTGAATTCCGTAGTTAATGTATAAATGTGGCTTATCTTTTTTTATAACGCGTAGATAATTTGTAGATAATTCATTCATGTTACATAGGTTCCTAAGGATGAAAAGCTACGAATTCTCGTAAACCTTTCATACAAGTGTAATTGCTGTTCATCAAAGTTGCCAATTATTCACGAGCATTCACAATTTAAAACACTCTCATATTCGTGGTGATTTGGAACCGTTTTGGTCTTAGTGAAACGGGGCAATAGACAACTTCTTACACTCCCTAGTCGAAGTTCAAATGAAGACAGAAACTTTATTGTAAAGTGTCTCAATGTCTTTGCTAACGAAAATAAGTTCGTTGCATTGAAAACTTATAAGTGCCAAATATGAAAATAGACGTGTTGAAGGTAGAGGATCTGGTATTCTTGTATAGAGAGTTCTTTTGTTTACATAATTTTACAAAAGGTGTTCATTTTATTGGCGATAGTGAATTTTCACGTCTCAGGGTTCAATATCTTTATTGGCAGTCATTAGGAACTCGGGTTCCCTTTTCTCAGTTATTTATTAAATTTTGCCAATTTCGAAAACTGTATATCTCACTTGCACATTATTGGAAGATCATGAGGCCATTTCGAGTTTTCACGTCCAATGGACAGTAGGAGAAGAAAAGAGTTTTAATGCAATTTTTTTATACACTTTGAATAGCATCAACAATCTTTCTCGAATCCTGTAAAGCAAATTTTTCATTGTTTACACACTTATTTAGATTCAGAACAAGTCTTTGATTGGTCGTTCTTGTACATTGCTTTCTGACTATGCAGGGTGGGAACCTTTGTCATTGTTGAAGTAACTTATATATTTATTTTAAACGTTTTGAGGTGAAATGAACATTTGAAATTGACAATGAATTATTTGTTTAGTTGCGCTTTAATCAGTTTTGTTGCGTTTTACCTTGATATTGTACACTGATACTTCTACCTGTGATAGCATTTTTAATATTGACTGTCTTGAAATAAATTTTTTATTACGTATTATTTTGTAACATCCATTAGCCTTACCTGCCTAGGGAGTTTAAATTTATGTATCATTATACCGACTTCTTAATAAAAAATAATTATGCAATTTTTATTTTTATTTATTGTGAAATCTTTTTTTACATTGCCATTTATATTTTTATTATGGTATTTCTTCAGATAAATATCAGCTCAATCATAGATATGGAATCATACATCACAAACTATTGAAATCTCTGTAACACCTTTGGTCCAAAGTGAATATGTATGTATTCAACTCATAAATATATGTTTATTGAAAGGAGATATTTAAATGATTTTATATCTGTATCATTTGCCTTTATAATAGCATCGCTTATTTTCTACCTGTTCACCAAATGAAAATAAAACATTTTCATTTACTTATTGTTTTAGTAGGTTTTATTTTGACAATGCATATGGTTATTAATAAGCTTATCCATATGTAACTCACAGAAATGATTATATTCCAAATAGTGTGGTGCACTATTTACATAAATTTATTGTAAACCCCAATTTACTTATACTTGAAATGAGGTTATGAGGTCTTGACAATTTGTGAATTTATTCTCCTTTGATAACCAGGCTCCTGGATACTCAGCTGCAACATGAACATCAAATCAATTCGCTTTTACTGTAGACAAAGAGTTTGCATTACTGTCTCCAGGATTGTCATTTAACAGAAACGAATGAAATATGTGACTGTCGACGTTGTAAAAACTTTTCTTTAGTATAAAGAGGATATATTTTGTTCCCAGCGCTCGGTATACCACTTATATCTCATCAAGTGATAGGTAAAATAAAAGTCAATATTTTCACAGGTGGCACAGCCCCTCTCTGAAAAGAAATAGAGAATCTCACCCAAGTGTCTTCTGATATCAAATATATCAACACAAGTTGATAAAAGTTTCAAATATCCGAGGCTTGCCGAGGATATTTTTACTTTTATCAACGAGTGTTGATATAATTGACATCAGAAGACACGAGGGTGAGATTCTATTTATCATCCAAAATCATTTTTCATTTCAATTCCATGAAAAATGTATATTTCTCAACACTGCACTACTCTATGACTCTCAGTACAGTGATGACATAGCATTGTGACGTCGTCATGTTTATGACGTCATAGCATTGTGATGTCATTACTTGATGATGAAAAACAATTGTGATGTCATCAAATTGACTGTAAGAGGGCATTGTTCAAAATCTACTGTCAAAACGATATCTCCTAGGAGATATCGCTTGATCTTCCACAAGCGATATCTCCTGTAGAACACAGTTTTGGATGATAAAGTGATATCAAACTACAGTGATGTGAAGATGTTTCTCTGAGAAAACCACTCTCTCACCACTGGTACATTTTTATACATCTCACAACTTATTTTATTATTGGTCTCCTGATATAACTCAAGTGATATGTCATCACCATTAATAAAAATATTCAACCATCACCTTTAAGATTTTGCAAACATACACATCTATATACTTTCTATGTATGAATGAAGTATCATAGGTAGGTAGGAAGTTAGAGAGTATACATTTGTTCATATATAAGTTAGAGAGGCGTTAACAGTGATAAATATTGATATCTATCATTTGTTAACACAAAACCTAATTGGGTGGTCAACCACATGAAATAGATATGGAACTCTCTGGTTGAATCACCAAACTTAAACGAGGATTAGCATAGCATGAACATGATAAAAATTTGAGTGTACAATCGTTGAAAAGTGTTCACCAGCTTTACAAATTGTGCATATTTGGTATACATATTTAGGTCACACGAACACGGCACTTGACTTTCCATTGGCAACCTTATTCTGCAATTTGAGCAATCAGTGTGTAACCTTTGCTGGGAAATAAGTATTGTTGTGTAGTCTATAGCCTCAGGGTACATTCTTACACGAGTGGCATGTCTGAGTATATCAGTTGACATGTCAGTTGAACCATTTGCCATTGACGTTTATGTGTAGCATCAATTTTGGAGGTGTTCAAGTATAAAGTTAAATAATCTCTAATCTAATCTCATAGTTTTGTTACAAATAACTCACAAATATTTTCACCTATTTCAATTTAACCATATTTTTAATTTGGGTATTGAATATACTCCGTACTAAGTTTTGGTCCGTTTTACAACACAACTAGATATTCACATCATCATCACTATGACGTTGGATCTCGCTTCTAAAAAAGTGCATATGTAAGTGGGTAATTTCGGAATATGTACAAATTAACTATGCAGTTCAAAAAATAGATAGATATCACAAATAAACTTTAATATGATCTATTTTTGAAGAACGAAAATATTTTCAACTGGCTTAGTTAGTCCAAGTTTGCCGCAAAGTTTCATGCGGCCGCCTTCTTTCGAATGCCGTTACCATGGTATGACGTCACAAAGGCCAACCGTTTTGACGTCACAATGTTTGCGTCGCTGACACAATGGTTGTGGGCTGGTTCATGACTTTTCTACTTGGGGCTTAACGGTATTTTTCTACGAGCTTTATAATTGTTGATTTCGGTCTCCAATTAAACAAGTATGTTGTAAGGTCTCGCTGTTACGAATGCCACTATTTGCTAATATCACAACGATGTTTGTAATGTAAATAATGCCGAAAATTCACATTAGTTAGACCTTATCTCACCTCTTACAGAAATAGAACAGTCACAAAGTCCTTTCCACACAAAAATAAGTACGAACGCCGTCGGTTTTATACTAAATTTGCGGGTGTTGAATAACAATGAATCCCGGAATTATACAAACGCAAATATTTATCTTCTAAATGAAATTAAAAAACTATTTCCATTATTAACATATGCAGATTGCCCTTTCTATTATGATGAAATATCAGTCAAATTGCTGACGTTTTTGCTGATTACCTTTTCAGGACTTAAGAAGGAAAATTCGTGTCAAGAGCTCATATTATTTGCTTTATACAGTTGAATATGTTGAATATGTGCATACCAGGCTAAATATAAGTAAATTCTTCATGTTTTGTCAGAATTCAATTCATTCCAGATTAAGTTGTTTACATCATGTTGACATTTTGCTTGCCTATTATTCTCTTCTCAAAGAAATTGCATTTATTCTTGTTATTAATAAATTGTTTTGACTTAAAGTAGTAAAGAAGAAAAATTCTATTAAGTTTAAAAAATGTTAATGAAGAAATATTGTTGAAACAAACAATGTTTACGTAAATTTATCAAGATGACTTTGTAGATCACATGACAATTTTTTAATCTAGTTATTTTTCAGAGTCAACTTTAAATATTTTATTCTTGAGGCTAATAGTGTGTTTATCAGAATCGGATTATGTCAAACTGCTATGTATTTTCCTTGTTTCATTACAGTAATTCATTGTGGGTTATAAGTTTTTATTGTCTGTGAGTTGACCATATAATTAATATTGCCAATTGAGTATATATTTCAAATCTGTTCTTAGATTGTGCCATGTAAACTGTTGTAACTTTCAGTTATCTTTCCCGCGTTTTTACAGCTACATGATCTCTGGTATCTATCATATACAAAATTAATTACAATGACACTGATACCAGTGAGTGTTCATGCTTACACGTTTAAAACAAATTATGTCAATCGACTTTTGATATTTTTCTCTTCATGACATGTAAACATCCGCATTATTGCAAATCCAAATTGTTCTGCGACAATTTAACAACACTTGAATAAAGGAGTATATCAAATATTACTTCAATTTAATTTAAAACGAATTTGATACATAAAGTATCATCGGTTCTTAAGGTCTAATCAAATTGATCATGTGAACCCGTTATATTCCTCATCGCGTAAAATACTCCATGATTCGGAATATCTTTTACAGAACCAACCATTATTGTAAAACGGCTTGGAACGGGACAGAAATGGGTAACTTTTGTGTAAAGGTTTTAACAACTATGCAAGTAAGTTTATAAACAGTTCTCAGAACCTCTATCTTGTAATTCCCCCGTCCTCTGACAGCTGGTACCACGTTCAGATTGGATAATATTGCCAGTTCATTTTGTGTTCATAACGTTTTCAATCAGTTAATTTTGCTATTAATCAGTTTACATCGGTCCCAACTAGACCTATCGCGTTCTTCATTAGCACGATACCCCTCTAACCCGCTTAAATTCTGACCACCTCGTTTCCAGAGAGTTCTTCTCGTTTTCACTGCGTTCTTGTTCAATTCTTATTGCCTGCTGATTGTACAGGAATCCCGAATTCTACAAATAACCATAACGTTCTTGCCCTTTTTTTAATTTCCGTTCTCAGTTTAAACATGAACAAGTATCAATCTTCGAGGGGATAGTGTGGACATAATGGTTGGTCAAAAGAGAGGGGATATCCTTAGTTTCAAAACTTGTTCCCAATCCGATTAATTGTGAATATTATGTTAAAACAAAAGAACTCATTGCACTGTTGCTCTATTTTCATTCAAAAGTGAAAGAAACCATGTTGAGAAGTGTTCATATTTCACTTGTTTAACAGAAATGGTGAACGTTAAACCGCATGTACTCATACAAAACTCTTAATATCGTATTGCCAATGGAGCCAAACTGTGTAAGAATTTCTTAAACGAACTAAGATCGAATAGAAGGTAATCAACTCTAGAATCTATAGGAACGTAGCAAAGAACAATTATTTTATTTTGAATACATGCACATGAAATAACAACTGAAAAATATATACTAGTCAAGATAGACCTGTTTGTTGACGTGGTGGGGTAGGAAATTGTGAACAAACCTATTGCAATCAATTTCCGACTGCACTATGTCCCCACTTGTCTTTAGTAAGATCTAATCCCTTTTCCAAGTAGGTTTGGTAATCCGTTTGAAATTAGAATAGGGAGAAGAACCTTCTGGTTTTAGTACGTCCGAGTCCGTCCATAAATTGTATACCAAAAATGTGTAGAAATTACTTTAAATGTAAGTCTATCAGTAAAATATAATTGATTTTATGCTAATGCAAAATTGTTTGATTCTAGGATTTTAGATTAATTTTATAATAATGCATGGTTTCCTTCTTTTGCCATCAGAAAAAACATTGAGTCCCATTGATGCTGTGTAAAGGAGCAAAAGTATACGATACGTTTGAACTCGTTATAAAAAGTGTCACTGTGCGGAAATTTTATACAAAGGTTTTTTTGTGTGTCATGGTTTATGGCTTAAATTAGCAATAAAGAACACTTACTATGCTGAAACAAGAATGGTTAAACGGTGACATTAATAACGCGATTATCCATTTGAGAAGAGTGAATGATACTTCAATGAAATCAGAGCAAGATCAATGAGGAAGAAGTTTGTATCATAATTGTAATGAATACCCATGCTACTGATTATTGGATAATTCATCAATGGATGAACATTAAATCATAATTGTGACGGCTGACATTTTCATGTCCATGGAACAAAAAGGTATATTATTTGTGCTATATCTATTTTAAGTCTGAGAAAGATATCACTTTGGTTTTAGAAAGCTAGAAATATTTGTTTATAGTATGATACTTATTTTTGAAACACAGTTCAAGTTTTTAAATTGCCTTGAACCAAAACGTGTCATATTAAATCAGCTCAGCATTGGGTATCTCAGTATTGAAAAAGGCTTGACATTTGGTTATTTTGCGATAAATGATATTGACACAATTTCCAAGCGAATATAATCCTAATTTTAATGGGTTACATTTTGATTGACGACAGTTCAGCTCATGATGCGTTAGGAATTTAATGACATATACAATAAATCATATGTCATTGTCCCTTGGGACAAGTGCAGAAAAACTACCGTTTATCTCATGGTGGTTCTTCAGAGAATGAATATGAGATGTTATAAATTAGCTACAAATGTACGTGTTTGTCATTATTGATTTGTTATAAAAACTCATATTTTTATATAAACTGTAAAAACTGACTCTGTGAATGATTCTTGGGGATTATTCATATATAAATTTTTCCAAAAACATTGAAAGAAGAATAAAAATTCTGTTTTATCTATACAGCAGGATTTTTCACAGAAACGGACAAAAATAAGAGAAACTTTCTAGGAAACATGACTATTTACTTTCATATAATAAACTTTACCTCAATGATTTGTTTCATTATATTCATGATTGGTTCCTGAGATTCGTAAGCGGTTGTAGCTATTTCGAACACTTACATTAATTCTTATACCACTCTTACCAGATAACAGTCAAACGTCGCTGCAAACTAACTCTATTATTTTTAAAAAGTGAGTCATTGATTTAACTTTAAGAAAGAATTCAACCATCCTGAGTGACAAGACATTCTGTTATGCAAATGACTGATCATTGCCCTTTCTTGTGGGACATAGAACGTACGCAGTGATTGTCTTGTGAAACTGAAAAACTCATTTTAATACTGATGTCTCCTTAGCTTCTAACATTACTGAATAGAACCGTAAATAGTCTAATGGACTTTTATTACATTCGATTAAGATTAAAGATGATGAGCAATTAATCAATGATTACATTACATAAGATATCGAGGAAATCGCCTGTGTTGACATGTTGTCTTACGAAACCAATTATCATCATTTGTGTATTTTGAAGCTTCATTTTGTTATGCTTCTAAAACACACGCTTTTTAAAAAAATAGTTATTTTGAAATCCCCTTGACTAGGGAAGATAGGAGAGTGAAATAAAACTATGTGTGTTTTAAGACGTTCCATGTCTATGATGTATCAACGAGTTGAGGCCCAGGAAGGTTCATTATGCCAACAGCATCTTTGGTAAGCATAATATTCATACTCCATAGATCTTTAGCTAAAATCCCAAACATTCTGTTAAAATATTCCAACATTTCAATGCGCAATTTCAGCACCCATTGTGTGTTTGAATATGCATAAGAATAAAAAGTCAATACCATGATATGTAGCCTTGAGAATTTCTATTAACAATGTATAGGTTCAAAATCAACTTTATCCGGCGGCAGTATTCTGTTTTTCCTCTCTGTAGCAGATTAAATGAAGTTTGTTTTGCATTAGAGTGTACACTACTATATTACATACAAAAACACAATGAACCCTTTACATTATTTCTTAAGTTTTAAATTTTACTCTGAGTAATTATTGATCTTAGGTTCCTTGAGTGATCTTAAAAATATGTTTCTATCTTACATTGTATGTCTTTTAACATTTTCCTGTCTCAATTATCTTCTTGTCGCTTTCCCTCGTATATCTTGAGTTCTAGTCATATATTTTGAACATCGTTGGTTAAATAAGTATGAATTTTCACAAGTACAAATGAAATAACAATTAACATTCAAGGGGTTCAGTAGTTTATATTCTTTAATAGGTCTACATGTATATTTTTATAGTAAAAATGTCAAAATGCGTTGATATTTATATCGCACGCTTTCCACTCTTTCCATAGTAAATCCACATAAATGCGACGTGGGTGATTTTTGTCTGATTTGTTTAAAATGTCAGCATTATTTTCTGATGAGGTAAGAAGGATTGTCAGAAAGAGCGTGCATTCAGCTATCAACTTAGTTGTGTTCAAAGCTAACCGATCAACATTATATGAAACAATGTTGAAAAATCTATATATCAGGCTTGAAGCAGACTATTTAAGTGAATTATTTATCTTTTGTTACACAAAGAATTTCAATTATTCTGATATAAGATGACTTTGTTTATTATGATTCAATCGTGCTCTACGTATATACTTTCTTTTTTTAAAATAATATCACCTGATTAACGATCTGATAGGATCGCTGCATGGCTTAGAAAATGAAAGTTACAAGAAATAGTTTAAAATTATGTGGGTTTTTAAATATTTATTTCTTTCAAAAATGTCTTTATTTGTATTTCTACCATAGCTTAGCGCATTTGATGTCAAATAACTCCAGCGCACACAACTTGCAAAAATTATTATTATACGGTAAACTCACATGCATGTACTATAAATTTGTTTTGATACGTATTTCATGATGTAGTTCATTTAGGGCCAAAAAGCAGCAGACAAAGTCGACAGCCGACAAATCGCAAATACAGGCTCAAATGACCCTCAATGCCGACTTCATCCTTGTTTTGCTGTTTTTCAAAATCAGTAATTACGTAGCTCGTGTTTAGTGCGCCCATGAATCCGTACTGATGGATTTAAGAATGGTAAGTCCGAACATTAAGTGCTTCTGTGTCGCTAGTCAGCAATCGAAAGGGCGTAAGTACCATAAATTAACATAATATTACGACTATCTTAGCACTTAATTATGTTTTGGTAAACTCACATGGATGTGCAAGAAATTTGTTTGATACGTATATCATGATGTAGTTCATTTAGGGCCAAGTAGCAGCATACAAAATAAACACGGCCGACAAATTTCAAATAAGGCTCAAATGACCCTCAATGCCGATTTAATCCTTGTTTTGCTGTTTTCAAAATCAATAATGATGTAACTCGTGTTTAGTGCGCCCATGAATCCGATGGAATTGATGGATTGAAGAATGGTACGTCCGAATATTACGTGTGCTTCTGCGTTGCTAGTCAGCAATCGAAAGGGCGTAAGTCCAATACATAATGATAATGTGACGACTATCTTAGCATTAAGTTAGCTTCGAAAATCTAGGCCCTTGTCTTTAAATTAGATTCATTTTGAAAAAAAAGAAGCCATTAAAATAAACTGTGATTGTAAGAAAAGGATTAGATTAAAATAAAACTTTATTCTTATTATTTCATAACTATTCTTATTCAAATTGTTGATACTTTTTATAAATCTTCATGAATATAGAGAATCATACTGTTACACTACATATCTTTATACAGCTCTCGACGATCCGTAATTAAAGTAAAATGACGACAGTTTACGTTCTGAAACAATATAAAAAAAGTACTTTGATGCCTTTTCTAACGAAGATTACAACTGTAAGATGACCTATAGTTATCTGACAGGAATTTAGCGAATTCAAGATACAGTATGCACTACTGAAACCCACTTTCAAAGGCGTCTCCTGTTTTCGATTTAATGTCACTCTGTAGAAAGTGTAAACTATCTATATCCATGAACAGTTATGAGTAATTTACTATGCACAAACCGGACATTTAATCATTTTCCTCATTCATTTCTGATCGATATGGGGCTAAATACTTGTGGATGTGAGGAATCTTAAAAAATAATTTGATCCATAACAGATATTGTCTCATGTACGTTTTTAACCTACGCTAACCCTAGTTTAAGACATCATTGCATACTTCGCCATTCATATGTTTAGAAATAGGGTTTTAATTTTACTGAATAATTATTACTGAACGGTTTATGTCCATTACTTTATGGTCAGCGTGGATGAGTATGACTCATTCATTGATAACGATGAAATTAATTCAGCTGTCTTCGAGTTTCTGAAGGGTTTTTCAAAAGGATTATTTTCATTGAATTCAAAATTCAAAAGATTTCAAAAGATATTATGCAGAAACAATGATTCAACAATAAGCCTTACATTTCTATGCTCAAATGATCATCAAAATGGAACTCGACCTGGCTGATCTTTGCCTGAACTTTTAAAATGTCAACATTCTTTTCTATTGACCTTACGAGGGCTGTGACAGGATGAGTGTGTCGTCATGCATCTATCAACATAGTTGCCTTCAAAGCTACCTGCTGTTATTCATGCACACAACAATCAATAAAAGTCTAGATATCAGAAAAGAAGCATACAAATACCAGTTATAGAAATTAAACCACTCTAGTATCAGATATCTTGATTCTTCACGACACAGTCTTGCTATACATAATTCTTTTTCTAAAGAATGTCATCTGATGAACGTTGTTATAACTGAATAAATGAAAGCAAGGTTTGGATATAGAATCACTGCATCGCAAGAAAAAAAAAAACCCAGTTTATTTAGCCGGGTTTGATATGTACTTCTAGACCAGCAATAAAAACTTCAAAATTCCATTTAACATCTTGACATTTGTTTACATGACCTGACATCAACCCCGCTGCCCTTTCTGATTGGTATTTGTTTAACTGATTATTTGTTTACATTATCAATAAATTTTTCATCATCGTATGCATCAGTGTAATAGTCAGAAACTTAGGTACATTAGAGCACTAGACAAAGATATAAATGGACACAACCTGTAATCAATGGAACAAAAAGTACTTTCAGCTGTTGTTTGAGTTTATGTAAGTGTTCTTTTGAGGAAACATCATGTAAAAACATTTCATTGCAATGGCCAATCCGTAGGTCATCATGACCTGTAACAGTGTCTTTTCTACCAACCTAATCAACAGATGTGAAGAAGATTATCAGTGACCTGTGTGGTCAGAGTCCAAAAGAACTCGATAAGTGCCTCTACAGGGGAAGAAAGCACTTGAAAAAATTGAATTACCTAAAGAAGCAGAACGCATGTGATTTATAGGTTCAATGAGTTTTACCTTATACATACATGCATGTGCATATTGCAAAGGGTAAATATTCATTAAAGACTTTCAATTGTTTATTTGATGTAGTTAATGGGACTCTTTATTTTGTTCATGTGTAGAATTATGTTTTTATCAAAACTTAAATATTGACGGCAGGAAACATAACACAGAGAATATCATAAATCATGCACAGAAACGTACATGGAATAACTAGAAATTTGTTTTGGTACGTATGCCGTACTGTAGTACACTTTTAGCATAATTACTAGCATTGAAACTAAAAACTGCCATAAAACCTTAAAAACAGACTAAAATAGCGCTATATGTTCATGCAACCTTGTTTTACTGTTTTCTCATTATCATTCTGTATTGTGCTTAGTGCGACCATCACAGTGGCTTAAGGAATGAAGAATGTTAGGCCCCAAAATATAGTGTTCTTCTGCGTCGCTGGTAAATCCGTAACAAATTCCAGAACTTTGCACTAATATTGTAAGAAAATCACTTTGGAAACTATTCTAATATAAATGAGCTAAAGGTAATGGCACTTATTTTCATGTTTGGAGAGTTCCTGTAAAGTTAGTCTTTATAATGTTTGGTTCACTATTGTTATAAAGAAAAATAGACTAACACGTTGTCAATAGTTTAGATGTTAACATGTACCAACATGTTTAACTGAATATTATCACTAAGAAATAAACGTATAAACAGATAGTTTAAGACAAATGGTTAGAGAAAACTCCATTAGGAGTTTTTAGTGAAGGAGGTTACTCATATTGAGATATGATATAGTTGTAACAGTCATTAAGACCTCTTGTTTCTTTTCTCAGTAACTTGTTGAAATTTGTTGTCATTTTCTTATTAACGTAATACCTTACGTCCTAGCTATTAGCGGACATTAACAGTTTTTAATATGCAAAAGTACAGGAGAATTTAGGATTACTCAATATAAGACTTATAAAAAGGTTTCAATTTTCTTCTATTCATATCAAATAAATAAAAGCAAAAACATATCCCCGCTTCAAACTATAGTCTGGCTTTCTTTGTTGGTCTAACCCTCAAAAAGCTCACTTAGGGATCATGGTTGATAAGTGTATTAAGTTTGTTGAAGCTAGCATGTATAGTTTAGGAGATATGCTCAGGAAAAAGCACTTTGTCAGATAGTCATTGTTTTAGTAACGTTTCCATGTAAACCGCAAAAGATAAAAAAAATTTTTTGGTCTTACCTTCAAAAGGCGCACCAATGGATCATGGATTATAAGTGTATAAAGTTTGATGAAGATAGCATGTATAGTTTAGGAGATATGTTTCGGACAAAGGACTTGGTCATAGATTCACTGTTTTAGTCATGTTTCAATGGAAACCGAAAAAAATATAAATCTTTTGTTGATCCAACCCTCAAAAGGCAAATGAAGGGATCATGGTTGATAAGTGTATGAAGTTTGGTAAAGATAGCATGTATAGTTATGAAGATATACTCTGTACAAAGGACTTTGTCACTGTTTAAGTCATGTTTCCATGGAAACCGCAAAAGAATAAAAATCATTTGTTGGTCAAACCCTCAAAAGGCACATCTAGGGATCATGGTTTATAAGTGTATAAAGTTTGATGAAGATAGCATGTATAGTTTAGGAGATATGCTCCGGACAAAGGATTTGGTCATAGATTCACTGTTTTAGTCATGTTTCCATGTTTTTTCATGTAAGGCGGGGGTATAAAAATAGTATTGGTTTGCTCTATTACTCACAACGGTAATAAAAGAGTAAGGGTTTCTATATCTTATTGTTATAACAAAATAATCAAAAACGATTTTAGTACACAAGTATCATCAAAAGATCACGACATATTGGTCAAATAAAAGTTTTTAATATATATAGTACTCTGTACGGCATATGAATTTACTTAGTAACGTGGTAAGTAACCTAAAACATTGTACAGAAAACCAGATTATTTGTAAAAGATGTTAACTAACCTGTTAACTTCAAGTCCAATAAAAAAATGAATAAACTAATATTGATGGAAACCTATCTTAAATAACGTTCAAGTAAAGATCAAAACCTTAAAAAATAGATATTTAAATTCTTATTTATTATTTCTTTGACTCCTATTGATAGGTAATGGCTTTTTAAAGCTAATTATTCTGTCTGGTTAATATCGTCAAAGTTAGTACATGACAATAAGCTGACTAAATGAACATCTTACGAATAACGATTTCTTTTAACTATCTCATTTAATTCCCAAAAGTGTAACATAATTCAATAAAACCAATGTCATTTCAACATTCCCTTCCTTATTATTTATGAAGAAGTACATGTCAGAAATGATAATTCCCGTACATGTATTTTTAGATCCAACCACCTGATTATAAGAATTCATTTTAATTATTTTCTGCAAAGTAAATTTTCAAATACAACTAGTTGAAATAGGCACTCTGTGAACTTTAACGCTCAGAAGCACATTTATTGATTTAATTTTTTTTATTTGTTTCCAAAGGTTACAGAGTTTGTGGATAATGTATGGACACAGAAATAAGGACAATTAAGAGATTTAAAAAAATGAAATAAAAAATGATGATGATGTTAAAACTGATTTTATCAGTAAAAATGTATGGCTTCTTGATATATCTAAACCAAATAGATTTGTTCCTGAAAATTAGATTTTTTCTATATAATTGTCAAGATTTGAACACAGGCTTGGGAATTATGGAACATTTGTTTGAATTATCTTTGTGATGTTCAGGACAGGTACTACATTTCGGTCTGAGGTTCAAATCAGAGTAATCAGAGGTCTGTTTAAATGATCAGCAATTAAAAATACGCTACTAAAACAGGTAAGTACAGGTAAGATATTTAAAGCAATTTCAAGAACAATCAAGAACGTTATAGAGTCTCACTCCTAAAGTTTTCATTAAAAAGATTAATGAAAAAGATTTCAACAATCTGAAAATACCAAAACACTGTAATAGGCTGGTAATTATCTTGCCACGTTTCAGTAAAATATAACATGTTGTTTTCTAGTTATGCCTCGGAAACGAACCTGTATTTGTAAAGAGTCAAACTAAAGTATAATACAGCAGAGAAAAGAAAAATAAATCTACAGATATCTGAAAATATTGAAAGGCAGCACTCAGTAGGTAGAAAATCTATATGCAATCTTCTCAATAGATTAATGACAAACAACGAATGCACGAACAACGCCTGCCTAAATTAGCCTATAATATAATAATTAGCGCTTATAAATTTAGATAATTTTGGAAAACAAACTTGGGCAACCGACATGAGAAATTTATTATTTTCTCACGGTTTTGGGTTCATATGGATGTGCGAGACAATTGGGGATGTTATTAGATTCAAGCTCACGATATGAATGTTATAGGTCATTTAAAACGTTACTCCAACCGGAAAAATACCTATCAATAATATCGTTTGGGTTTGTTGAGTTTAATGATAAATGAGGGAAGAAAATCTTCTATCGAAAAAGATAGTAGGTGTTTATGTAACCGATGTATTGAGATTTATTTAAAAGTTTTATGTTCTTCCTATGTGGATTTACGAGAGAAATATATACCAAACCACTTTCTAGAAAAACAACCAAGAGATGCATATATATCTTTGTTACAAACTAATAATGAAGACATTATTGTACAACTGTCTTTATATATAAAGCATGCATTAGCTAAAAGAGACCTTCTCATTAAACAAATTACTAACCCTTAAATACCGTTGTAAACAGGATGAATGTTGCTATAATATATTGTATATTACCATTTTTCTATGCTGTAACTCTTATGTATATGGGCCGGAGGCCTTTCATACAACAAACATCTTTTGACCTTTGATCAATAGATTAATGAGCGGTTTTTCAATTTTTCTCAGGAATCGAAATGATTACGAAAGATTGGATGAACAGACAGATCAAGTGATGGCTATGAAATATGAAATATTGATGTCATAAAATCTACAGTGATTATATCAGGTTTGACGTTTTTAATAATATACCTCTTTTGATGTTTCGACTTTCGAAATAATCATTTAAAAAGGGTCTGTTTTAAGGGAAAAGAGACCATGCTAAAGACTGATCCTCAAATGGTAACTCTTTAATGAGGTTAAATCGATTCTAACTTCGTAATCTATCGGCAACAAAATTTGAAGTGTCAGTTCGTGTGGTTAATAAGTGTACATTCGAACTATGCTCTTTACCCTCGTGTGCAATTAAACGTGTGCAGAGAATAAGAGAGGCAGGAAACAGAAAGGCCGTAGTGTTTGTCGGTATTCTACGTCGTATTTAGCCACTTTAAATAAAGATTTGTTTCTATCGAGTATGTCCTTGAGTAGCAGTGTTATTGCAAAGTCCCTCGTGTAAAGATTACGAATAGGTAACGAGCGTTTTATTTTTAAAAACTGATTACAAACTGATTAAAAGCCATTATCTCTAAATGAACGGACTAATAAATGCAAGCCTTTACTGTTGTTCCGGTTTATATAACCAGTCCTCTGACGAAGATATCTGTAGTCTTAAAACATTCTCACCAAAGGGGTCAACATGACCTTAGAGGTAAAAGCATTAATCCAAGCCAAGGTACCTGATTGTCGAGACAATCATTAAGAGCATCGGAACTTTTCCAGATTTTGGATCATTGACCTTTGTCGCCGGAATAAAGGAGATCGTGATGATTGTCGTGTGATTATGTACATAATACATGGGCTTTATCTTTCATTTGCCCGACGGTCAAAAGAAAAGCTGGGTCATTGCTCTATAATGGTAAGAGAGGAATAAGGTGCTTATTAAATACATTTGGTAACCAGTTGGCAGTTCTAATGTTTCGCGTTTCAAGACGATCAACTTTTTATCTAAAATATGGCAAAATGGCAACAAAAAGAGTTCTTTGACGTTTGAAATTGTAAGCATATCTATAGTTAATTGCCGTTGAGGTTAAAATAAGAGCCTGATATTAATTCAGATTGTTTTTCTGAAACGTTTAATGCAGTAAGAACAGTTATCCACAGAAACATAGACCGGACCTTGATGTTTAAACAAGACTTTGACTTTCCCGGTTTTCATCGCAAAAAACGTTTTGAAGTGTATGACAATATTCTAACGATGTTAAGGCGTCTTGTCCTGTAGTCATCCCTTCATAAGTTTTGCAACGGGAAATAATTTTCAGTACAGTAATCGTTTCCAATAGAAAAATAGCATATTCTTCATCTTCTATTGCGTTTGATATCAAATTGTAAAGGTTGGTAAAAGCTCCATCTCTATTTGTCGTTTTGTTTGTGTCAAAGGGACAGGGCAGCTACAGAAATTGAAGCTGTTATAAACATAGCGAAGACTTAATCTCATCAACTTACAATAAATGTAGATATTATCTTATTCACTCTATTTTACAAGAACAGTTTACCCACGGTCTTCAAATTGGTGACGGGCAACGGGATGTCAAAATGACGTCCGTCGACCCATGCTTGCGTGTGTATTAAGCTTTTTTTCCAAGCCAGAACATGTGATTTGAACAATCATATTGAGTAGATGTGCATTTAGCGCTGTCAACTTACACGTATCTGTATTGTGTGTTCATTGAAACACAACATACAATTTTGTTTCCAAGACAGAACCTGAAAATACCGAGCTAAATGCAAATAAGAATGTGATATGGTCGTTTTGTAAAAGGATAGATTTATTAACAATGACTAGAAATTTAATGTTTTTGTCATTTCAATCCCACAACATTCATCCGTCGAGATCAGCGTGTTTGTATCCGTGAACATCTAAAATAACCTAATATCTATTAGGTCAAATGCTCTGCCTGTATATCATCTTCCCATTCATGGCTTCTCCTTAGGGAATACAGGAATATAGGGAGTTCTTCTGTAGTTCCTCTCGAAATTACCCTTCTAAAACAATTCACCTGTTAAATAACTTTCCTCATTTCATTTGTTTGCGACCTTTGCCTTTAATGGAAGAAAACCCAAAGTAGAAACTATATCAATCAATATAATACTGTTTTCGCAAAACTGCTATTTTCTCCCATGTTCAATAACCTGAGTAATATCTTAAATACATTAAGGTTCTAAGAAAGCAATCTAAAGACAGTGGTTCTTATCGTTTTAGCGGATGCCCAAAATCACAGCACTGTTACCAACTAAACTCTTACATGAGTCTATCATCGTTAAAACTTCCGCCTTTTCGTTGTTTTGCTCTTATCACCTTGAATTGAATGTAGTGAATGCCGTTTCCTTTACCATCGAATTTCTCTTAAAGCATAAACAACTGGTAGCATATAAAGGCGCAAGGGAAAAGTTGTAATAAGAGAAAGAGCATAAAGTGAGTCAATGTCACCACTTAATTGGTTGTCATGAGGTGACCCAAATTAAAACACCACCAACAGTAATAGGAAATGTAAGTGTGTTTTATATCATATCTAAATAAAGCATGGTCTATGAATTTTCCTCACAGCCTTAATCAAATAAATTTTTCAGCAGCCAGATCAAAAGATGAAATGGTAAACTGGTTAACAAGACAACGCATGATGGTAAAATGCCCCCAATTCAAGTAATCGTAATTTTACCCTCTGTCTCCTTCATTTCTTCTTACGCCCTAGTTACTGCACTAGAGTTATCACACGGAAACCCCAAGGATCTGTAGTGCCTCCCGGCCTCGCAATCACCCACTCAAGACCACACATCCAGTAATGATGCAGTGAGGGCTCATTTTGTTTCATCGTAACCATGACTACTATGCCTCTCAAAGCTCGAGGAGGTGTGGAGGCCCTCAGCTTGAATATCTTTCCCCCTACCTTTAACTTGTCCCTCCCTTCCCTTCCTCCGCCCTCGCACAAAACTGAGCTCTGGACCGTCCCCTTGCACAGGAGTGACTGACAGCGTGAATACATCAATCACTGATCGATCCGCCGTACAGAGAGTAATACTATGGACGGATGTTAACCCGCTATATAAGCTGACAAGGGCGGCACTGGGGCGCTAATTCACGTAAATCCTACGGGGGACTCGTTTAGTACAGGCGGCAGGTGAAGTGACGAGTATACACTGAAGGGGAGCTACCTATAGTACTAAACTCCTCGCATCGTTACGAGACCCCTGTAACCATCTCTTTGCCAGGTAGGTGATTTTGTATTTCCGTTATTTTAAAATATAATATTTGAATACCTTTAAAATAAGCGTTTTGATAAACATTGAAGATCTTAAAATCTTAAACTTTCTTAAGGGGATGCGCAAGTAAGTATTTTTTTTATTAGAACCTGTTGCAGGTTTTCAAAATGAATTTCTTCAAAATTCTTATAAAGTCTTACTTATTTAAATTTAAAGACAGAGAACTTTGTTAAAGAAAGTGTTAAGCATTTTTATTAACTGATATTCAGTTATCGAGAGAAAAACTTAAATTTCATTAACATAATGATTAACTCACAACTTTTACTCAGGTGTCTGATTGAATTTTTATCAGAAATTAAAAGTTAGAAATAACAATAATGTGAGAAGTAACACCATGCATAAATCATAACTTGTTACATTCGCGGTAGACACATTTGCATTACTTCTACCGTGTCAGACAACTGTTAACTTATCGTGAAGTTGATGCTTAGACAAAACAATAGATTTAATATATAATTATCAGCTGAGAAAGTATTTACTATATGAAGAGAATATCAATGTCTTGTTTCCTTATCAAAGTCTACCACGTAAAATCGTCAGCCCACGCACACCCTTAAACTGTTATGAGGACGTTGGAAGATCCTAGTAAGAGATTCTTCCATGTTTGTTCGGAAAATATAGTCTATGTGAAAGAAGATTAAAGTTATATTCATATTTGTTGAAATATTTACACTCGAGTATTCAATAGATTGTAAATGAGTCAACCCAATAGCATTCATTCCTCATGAAGGTAGCATCTGGAGATCCAAACTTAAGACAGTTATTACCACTGGGCGAACGCACCCCAGAGCTACGGGACACAAGTGCTGTGTTAGATATTTTGTATTAAGGAAGCTATTCGACTCTAAACGATTTCATCATGAGATCCATACAACTCATCTCGATTAACACTTCCGTCTGATTTCTGACTTTTGTGTTTGATCAAAGCTTTCCTTTAATTAGATTCATTATATCTGTTTTAAGAAAAACGATATAGTTGGCGAAGCGTGAAAACATTTGAAACGGTGCTTAATAAGGTGACTAATGCTTGATTGAAATTGTCATGATATGACAAAAACGAATATTGCAATATTGTTTTTTTGTCAAACAAGAAAGCTTGATCATGAATACGTCGATTAATATCAAAGAATATTTAATGATTGTAAAAAGTTTTCAATTAAATCCTAAAATGTGCTTAAATAACTTATCAAAAACTATCCGAAGCATTTGTTAATTTTTAATTATAATCCCCTTTATAATTATAATCACGGTTTTTTTTCCATCGTTTTAATCAAATGATGGTAAATGTCACCTTACAGGCAATTACTATTTGTGATTTTTCAGTTTCTATGTAAACAATCAGCGGCATTAATTAAATTGTTGAGATGTTGAATTAATTGGCTTTGTTCGTATATGTTTGCAATATTGCCTCGGGTCCTGATTAGAGCTTTATATTTAACTCGACCTCGTCTGCAAACACGAAACGGGATATGTTTTTTTCATCGTCGGAATATTCTATTACTCTGTTATGTGGATTAATTTTCTTAATGATATACCTTTATATGTCGGATAATGAAGATCTCCTCTTTCAAGTCTAAATCTGTTCTTGCACGCTATCTATCGCTTGCTATGATTAGTCCGTTTCTTCTCGAAAAATAAACACTTTTAGGGTAATATTTACTTGAAGTTGTCCAACAAAATGAATAGTTGATACATTCAAAAACAATTTCATTTACTAAATTGATTCGTCTTTAAACTTAACGTAGGGTTAAAGAAGCAGTGTGACATACCCCTACTTACATTGATAAGCTTATTTTCAGGCAACTCCTGACCTCGCTAAAATTCAGACCTTAAATGATATCATTTGAAACTTCCTTATCACCGTACCGACTGAGTAACACCAAATCTGTACGTTGAAAACTTTTCTGACTATGAGACATGTGTGATATTGGCTTTATCTTAATGTTAACAAAAGTGCGTAACATTATTATTTCATTAGATGTAGCTATAAGAAATTTATCAAATTAGCCAAAAATTTACTCTGCAATTTCAGATTTTCATCTTGGGTGTATTGTTATTTATCTATAATCTTAATAGAGTCGCTTATTATTAAACAAAAGGATATTTCCCCACTCGATTACATTAGAGTTTGTCGTTGGACAAATATACATTTATCAATGACATATATACCTGTGCCTTCAAGATTAACAGTATTTGTTCGTCTTTAATGCTCAAAGCAGTATGTATTCGTTGTATAAAACTAGGCAAATAATGAACGAAGGAGTTTTTCCTGAAGGAGTTTAAGTAAGTTATGATAGATTAACCAGGAGTTTGATTTGTCTGACAGGAACGCGATGAATCCTGTCCATGCTCAAGAACAATACAATGTTTATTCTGTTAACATCTATGTAGTGCAATGTAGTGCAATTCACTAAAATATTATGTTTTCCCAAACTTCATTCATCAGGAGAAAAAAGAAAGTTCTCGACATCAACAGAGAGTTTATCCAAAGCAAACTCGCTTTGATAATAAACATTCGTTCCTTAGCAACACTATTGGACAAAACAGAAGTAAAGAAGATTGTTTCGTAATGTTCTGCAGTCATGAAAACTTTACCATAGTTGTTGCTTAGGCAACAAAAAGAATATTTGCGTTCGGAAGATACGTACATCGTAAAAGACTACAGATATATAAAATCCAATGGATCATGGTTCGTTTATGGCAGCAGAGAAGGATATTGATACAAGCAATCCATTAGGGTCTGAAAGTATGAGTACCATTAGTGTAAGAACGCTTTGCATAGCTACTGCAATGATAAGTGTAAAAAGAGAAACAGTTGAAGAAGCGTTGCCTAATTCACCATCGTTAAATTAGTAAGAAGAATTATATTTATTCCTTAAACAATGTATAACAAGAATCTTAAGACATACTTTGGTGAAGTGATAAGGAGGGCTCAACTTCCCTTTAGAAGATATTATTCTTTGCATATTCTGTATTGTAAAGAACCCAGGCGTGACATGATTACAGCGATGTACCGAACTCTCTATGTAGATTCAGTTTTATTCAACTCATACCTCGTAAGATATTCAGAACAAATCTTGAAACAACTATAGCATAAAAACTATCCAAAAGAGGCAAGTACGGCTGATAATGGGAACGAAAGGCAATCAATCAGTTGTCCAGACGCATATCTCATTATACAGTCCTTAACAATGTAACAGCAATAATGGGAACTATTATAACACCAAATTTGCACTTGCTCAGAAAAAAGATTACATCGGCTATTCCTCATCGGTCTCTACGGAAAGGGCATTGGAAATCCACAGTGGTGATTTCTTCGTACTTTTAGATATTGAGAAAACCGAGAATCCTCAATAACAAACTTACAGAATGATGTATCTTTGGTACAATCGTCAATACGTGATGTAAATTTGATCCCTCGCAATTTGCAGTTCACATTGTAAGACAAAGGATATAACTATTTCGGCATATCGAAATATGGATATGGATCGTTTTCACAGTGTTGTACGAGATTATTACATTACCTTATCCCCATAATGCTGAGTGAGAAACGTCAACTCCCATACGTAATCTCCCTTTAGATATGACTGTACCATTTTCGATTACCGATCATCTGAGCAGGGAATGAACACTGTCAAATTATACATCTTGTTGCAGCATAGTAAACTACATATAACATTGTGCAACATTTGGGTAAGAAATTGATTATCTTCGAACTCCAAGTTCTCAGAAATACGTTCTTCACAAAGACTAATACTATCACCTATATGGATTTATTTTAACGAAGTTAACGGTCAGTAGTTGAAACCAATATTAGTCTTTGGTTACCTAATAGGTTCGTTCGTTCATTCGTTCGTTCGTATTGATAATATGAAATGGTCAATGGCAAACTCCCACGCACTTTGAATTCCTTTGTGCCTAATAGAATCATCTAAGTGATGTAATGATGTTCAAAACAATTCCTCCTTCGGACAATTGGTCTAAGGTATGTTA
Organism: Phorcus lineatus; assembly: GCA_921293015.1. Taxonomy (NCBI): domain Eukaryota; kingdom Metazoa; phylum Mollusca; class Gastropoda; order Trochida; family Trochidae; genus Phorcus; species Phorcus lineatus. The sequence continues at coordinate 39,849,523 of OV121096.1, forward strand.
TGCTAGCGGCTAATGGGCCCCGCCGTAGTCAGGTACGTTGATAGACGATTCTCCTATGACGTGGTTTGTTTTACAGATTAGTAAAGACATAAACTCTCAAGAAAGCAATTCGAATCGTTTTCATCATAATTGCTCTTTTTAGGCACGTGATTTCCTAATGTTAAAGCTGATAACGGAATGGCCGAAGTGAACCTTAAGAAGAAATTGTGTAAATACTATACATGAATTATGAAAATGAAAAAACCAAACAGATTAAATGTTCGATAAAGTTTTTGAAAACGTTTGAAATGATAAATCAATTTGTGTCTTTTTTATAGTTGAAGAAATTAAACTGTGATAGTAGAATTAATTTTTTATGATAGCAACAAACTATACATGTATACCTTTTGTATCATTTATTAAGGATGCATTGTTTTCTTACGAAACTAATCATGTTTCTAAACCATAAAAGGTTTTAAAATTAAACGGCAAACAACGTTATTAAGTTTTGTAAACTTTAGAGAGTTGACCAGAACTCATATACTTTATTTCATCAAATAATCATGTTCAAACAATGGAATTTTCTTATAGGATAATCTTACCTTCGTCTTAAAATGCTATGATCAAATTATTGATCTCTATTTTATGTTTGCCAAGCATGAAGAATTTATCCGTGGTTCAGTTTGAAAAAGTTAAACTGGCTGAATCTAACTCAATTGAATAATTTTTCAAATTTAAGTGGTGCATTCGCTTGATTCCTAATTTTTGCAAAAACGTAATAGGAAAACTAATTGTTTTAACTGCTAATTTGATATTTGTGATGTCTGTAATATTTTCAAAAAATAATCGTTCACGAAGTTTCGTTAACATAATTCATACTATTATTTATCAATTTAAAGAATGTACTGTTGCCGTAAATGTATTGTAGGCGTAAACCCCAATGGTAGTGTTTAGCGACACTGAGCTGTTTTGAAAAGCAATAGGCCTATTATTTATGAAACGACCAACTGTAAGATCCAACAACACCAGGACACTAAAGAAATTAATCATTCTGTGTAGAACAAGATTTAACTATGTATGTTTAAACAATTCTGAATACACTGAGTCAGTGAAAGTAAAATCTAAAAATACTTAAAAAAATCTAAATATTCCTACTGTGTGTAGAAGTGAAGAGGTAATGGCAGTGGTATGCTTCATGGGACCATGTTCTATCCACCAAGAGTATCAACATATTTTCATTAAAGTGTGGAAAACATTCACATTGTTTCGTTGACATTGTTCTTTCTTATACCTTCTTAGGAATATAAATGATATGTTTCGTGAACATTTAAAAAAATGGTGTTCTTTAACTTCTCAGATTTAGAACATTCCTCATTTAACAAAGATAAATAGTCTCAAATTCCCAAACTAATATCAGTAACAGTTAATTTCCGGTAAAAAGTAACCGTACACGTACGGAAGGAGATAGTTTCTTGTAGTTTATAATGGAAAAGAATTGTATCAAATTATTCTCTATATGAAAGGTTAATGTTTTTCAAATTGTAGAATAGACCTTTTTCTCATTGTGTGATTTAATCACGTAAAATATATTATCAAACGGTGGTGCCAATTTCCTTTTGAAATAGCCGTTATTTTTGAGAGATGTTAATTGAAATTTTTTTTGATGTAAAGCAAGGTATTATACTTTAAGTTACGAAAATCTCTCCTTTCAACTATTCAAAATACATAGCAAGATTTGTAAGCGATACATTTAGTTAGTTTAGTAAGTTACACGTTTAGTTACTTAAAATATGCAATGTAATGAAACGTTATCTTTATCAGTTTTCTGATTACACGTTAAATACCATTGAGAGTAGGATGTGATGAAAAATCTCTGTTTACAGGTGAGATATAAAATAATCTAAAATTGCATCCTTTCATTTAGAAAACAAAAAGCATCATTGGAAAATAAACATAAAACAACCTTTGCATCTAAAACTTAGAACATATTTCATGGACTTATGTAGACACCTCCCATGGGTTTTTTCAAGTTAATAAGTGCTGTCACTGTCCATGCCATACCACTATGATATAGTGTTAATGAGATTGTGTGACTCTGTTGAAACCAGTTTCACCAGTGCTGGTTTTCTTCAGCATGTTTAAGGTTCTTCGAAGTCGTTTATAATTCAGAATTTTATGAATTTTAAGCGAACTGTCATTTCAAAGCAACTGTCTGAAAATGATTTTCCTTTTCAAAATCTTTGAAAGATATATTGTGCAATTGTATTTTTCATTCTAGATACGATTTATAATTTTGTAAAAATCATCTCAAGTTTTCAAATGAAATATTGTTTATTTGAGATGACAGTACTTTCATAGCATATCAGATTTCTCCAACTGTATTGAGATGTCTATAATTCTTTCATAGAATAATCTTTGATGGGTTTGTACATGTCAAATCATTCAAATCACAAAGGAAGGCAAAGAAAAACCAAATATATCATGAACATTAACTTTTTTGTAAGTCATTGCTATTTGAAAATGTCACATGTACTTGATTGATTTAATGAACTTCCCTGAACATGAAATATTATTTTCTCTCATCATTATTTCAGAACTTTGAGTGTTCAAAACTTTCAACAAAGAAAGCCTTCAATAATGATATTGTCTCTGTTATCAAGCGATGTGGACAATAGATTCTTCCGTCACTTGATTGTCGTTTATCAGTACAGGCAACATATTTCTCCCTTCGTGTAAATATTCATTAAATCTTTATCGCCTAGTCATGTGCAAGCTGTTGAAGTAAAATTACTCTGTTGTCCATCAATTGACTTGGAATACATGTACCCCTTTGCTCTTACAACTGAAGCTGCCACTTGACGCCGGTTCACGTGGTTTGGACATCAAATGGATGCCTATTAATGGCTAGGTTGACACAATTCTGTATCATGCAGCACGCTATTATAGCCTGATATGCGCTCATTCATATGTGAATATGTTTACTTACCAACAGATTCGCTAAAACGTTTAATGCATAGTGAAATTTAGAATGTCAAAATTGGAAAATTCAAACATGCCACTTTTGAACTACATGTTCCCGTCGATTAAACCTGTAAGATGGTGAATATTTATCAAGTTAACGTGATAGAAATATTTTCCATTGCTGTAACATCGCAAATCGTATATGAGTCAAACCATAACGCTACAGATACAGCAGTTCTCAGATGGAATATGCAATGGGATTGTTTCCAAATTTCAAAACCTTACCAACATTTGTATCTCAGGATGAGGTTATGAACAAAGTATTGCCCTTCTTCCGAGGCATTTGCGATAGTATGGGATTCCATTGACCATTGCGTCCAAACATTTTTTTCTTTAACTATTGTATTCTAGAGCTCAGCTATTTTTTGTTATGATTTGTGTATCTTGGTAAAGCAGGAGTTAGATTAATCTGGGTTTTTTCTTATCAGCAGGCATAATGTAACGATAAAGTGGGCGGGATATAGCAGTGCTTAGCGCGTTCGACTTCGGATCAAGAGGTCCGTGGTTCGAATTGCGCTAGGGGATCGGCAACTTTGTCTGCAGTAGAGAACTGTTCGACTCGCAGTAAGGTTTAAGTGCAATGCTGCACTGAATTTCCGTGCAATACCACCCATGGCAGTTCCAGCCGATTCTCGCAGGTTTCATCACAATCCATAATTCCTACAATAATACTGGCAGCCATAATATAAGTGAAATACTCTTGAAAGCGGCGTTGCACTCCAACTCACCTCACCTTCGGTTCACAGTGAGAGGTTTCGCAGTTCCCTATGGCGACCAGGATTCAAACTTTCGAAAATGTTACTCCTTATTTGAATTCATGTGACTAAGTGAGTTAATCAAGATATATAGACAAATCCAAAATTCATGACTAAGTATCAGAGTTCAAAAGTAAATGAACCATCTTTTGGATGCAGCTAAAAGTAAAATTTTCAACATGTGTTTCAACATGATGGAGTTATAAGTACGATCGTCCTAATGTATATTTTACTGTAAAATATATGCTTACTACTCGTCCGCGGAAGATATGGCAGTGTGACATGAATTTTTATAGAGCAATATTTAACAGATGGAATAGTTATGACGCTGGAAATGAAGTCACAACTTAGAAACGCCGTTACGACGGTATCAGACTTACTGTTGTTAATTTCTACTTGTTCGGAATGGAAGTTGTCCGAAATTCACAAGTAAGTAAAACAATGTTTAACTTCCGTTGATGTTAAAAGAACCTATTAATTAATTCCTTTAATTAAAAAAACATCAGTTTTCTTTGTTTAAATAATACAACTATTCACACAATAAAAACAAACCACTGTTAATGTATTAATGAAGATTGACATAACTTATGATAAAAATGTTATTCGTTCTACAAAATCAACATCAACAAAATCATTTATTCAGCAAACAGCTGTGGCATTTAGATTAAAGAGTCAAACATCTTTAATGTTTTTCCTCAATTTTGCACGCAAATGTTTCAATATATGAAAGCACTTAGATCAAAATGAAAATGGGCATAACTACGATGATAACAGATGTGACCTACTACTGTATCTCTGAAAAGTATATTTGAATTCTTATTCTTTTCATCAAATGAAAAATCTAAATTTGATGGAACAAGCATGTATGTATACTTCAAAATGAACTGCAAAACCTCACTTTAATTTCACGAAGACATTTTTACAAATTTCAGGCTGAAACTAAAGATATGTTAAAATGAATTTTAATGCTTTCAATTGTTTGAACAGTATTAGGATGTTTTTACATTATATATTTAACTCAACATTAAATGATTATAACCAAAAGGGTTTTTATGTTAAGGCGCGTATTTCGCTTTAAGTACCTCTAGGAAAGTTTGATGTCGTTTAAAAATTTACCATGTATCAATAAACCTTTATGACAAAACATCTGACATTATTCGTTTTTGTCAAAACTAGTACCATAGAACACTAAGAAATCAATCTTAAAAAACAATGTTTTGAAACAGAGCATAAATTATTAACAGTTGGTGTGAAATGTGCGACATGCTCATTATGCTCCTTTGCATCATATTCCTATTTACATATCAAGGACGTTCTGAAATCTGATATAAATCTAACGATAGGAAAACAAATGAGATCGTAGATAATTGATTTCACCGAGTTTTCATCAAATGAGCTAATTCACGGAAACGTGAAATCAAGAAAGATTGTTCAATTTTACTTTCAAGAAACCGGATCTCAATGACGATGACGACTATGACAATGTCCAAGATGTTGATGACGATGATCCTGACAATATTAAGAAAGATTTTTCAGTAACTGAGTACAGTTTAACTGATATTTACAATTAACATAAAACCAACACCTTTCTAACGAATGTTAACCAAAACATCGCCCCTGTAAGCAGATGTAAGACGTTGAGTAATAACGTCAATCTTTGCATGAAAAGCCTACCGTATTTGTCCTAGTGTTGATTAATTGGTCGTTTACATACACTGTGGTGTTAACCAGAGTTCAGCCTTGTCAAACACTGACAAGCAAACATCTGAAATTGGCCTTATCTAATTGGTAACGTGAATTCTACATTTGTTAGAACAATAGAGATCAATAATTGAGATATCAGCGGTTCAATTGTCAAAAGGTTACAGAGTGTTACATATAGGTTGATTTTTCCTGATATCAAATATATTTTAAAGAACTGATAGCATCTTTGTCACACTTGCAACACGTATACCAGGCAGTTGGATAGTGTCCCACACGGACTCAATTGGAACAGTTAAAGTGACAATAATTAAACCCGATTCAACATTACAATAACTGATCTTAGGATTATTAAACTGCGACTCGTTGATATCTTTCCTAAACAATAATAACAAATCCTTTTGTTCATTTAAATGTTTGCGAAGATATTTCAGTTCTGTAATACGAACCTGATCTTTTAGATGAATACAGCAATTTAAAAACAGGAATGTCGTATTACTTTGAAAAGCACTGATGTTTGCCTGCTGTTATATCGCAGGTTCATGAATCAGCCTATGAATTGGAGATGGCTTCATTGGCAAGATTCATTGACTCTTTTCATTGCGCTAAAGGAAGGATTATTAGGAATGATAAAGGCGATGAGTTCGGTTTAGCGTCATATTAAGATTATATTACTCATTGACATCTGCCGGACTCCGCTGACCATGTTAAGTAGATTAGCTTTGCTGAACTTCTGGAACAATGGTCCGGGAGACTTAGGGTAGTTCCATCTGCCAAGATCCTTTTCTAAAGCCCAACTTATTGATGTCAAAGTTTTGTGTGGATTACTGGGAAATGAATTGTCTCTCCTTCATTATCAGTCCCATTCCCATTGGAGGCGTGCAAAAAAGTTTGGTGAATAATTTGATTATCAGGCGAGAAACAGGCGGTCTCTAAAAGGCTAGTCATGTTAACGATTATTGTATGTAGAATAGCAATTATTAGGTAATTAAATTAGTAATTCTTTTCACAAAACAGCTTTGAACTGATCAAACGTATAAATCTCTCTGAAAATATTCTTAAGTAGATATGTTGGATCTTAATTTGCATTTAATGTAATGAACTTCATATGGATCCAGCTGAGCCCGGAACTAGGTATGTATATGAATAATTAACCAAGGAAATGAATCCCTTGTTAGTGCCCTCTGTAAAGGTGCATACGTCCATTGATATTATTCGTGTCGTTACTATGACACTTGATGAAACGTTTCAGGAAAGCAGTTTTAAATTACTGAACCAATTGAAGAATAGAGAACTACCTGACTGCCATCCGTACCGTAAAGGATAGAGAGAATACTGAAGGGCATAATTTTTCTATCACATATTCCACTTGTAGGGGCAGTAGCAAGATTTTTAAAATTTTAATTTCTTGAAAACTTTCCCCGATAAAGATCAGTTTATGCCAAATATACATGTATTGTCTTTTGTGGGTCATAACATTTCATTCGTCAGACCGATTAACCTTTGCCATTAAAATTGGCAAAAACACTGACTGCAATTTCTGTGTGAACACCTTTCATCACTTGGGGTAAGGAAATAGAATTGCATAGCTTATGCGATCTTGGGACGTTCGTTTTAAAACTGTTTCTTATGATTAAAAGACTCTGTCTAGAAATTTGAAACATTTGTTTTCGTTTTGGTTAGATCATCTACAAAAACGTGCGTTTTCCTCCATTCACTGTCATTGTCTGTTTTAAAGCCTGCAGTGAAATTAAAGAACACATATTTCTGTCAATATTAAAGGTTGAGTGTTCACTTGACAATGAAGCTGTTGTATGGCCAATAAAATTTGATCGGGACCCATCCCAAAATGCTAGCACTTATCTTAGGCGAAATGTTGCAGAGATTAAGTAAGACGACATGGCGAAAGTAACAGCTGTGAACGGAAGTTGAAGAGAGATTAGCGTTTTTAAATTCTTATTCGATTTCTTGATTCACGCATGTTCAACAAGTTTGTTCCTACCACCTTATCTTTGTTCGATTACGATTATCAATCATATTTATGTGATTGTTTAATAGCAAAACTTTCTGAAATTTCTGATTGACATCAATGAAAAGATTAATGAACGTAATACCCCACATTCTCAAAGGATAGTCTGTACGTTGAGTATTGTAAAACAAGCAAGTTTCTGCCCATTGTCTACATGTAATGACTGACCAATACAGAAACCTTTTTTCGTGTTGTTAGGTTATGGCATTAACGTTTCATGAATTGTCTAGTTAAAGTTTTAAAAAGAAAAGAATCAAAAAAGGAAATAATTATTTCAAACTATTTCAAACGCTTTAAGGTGGTGCCAAGATCAGGAACTTTTCCAGGTTTTCTTTGAAATTTCGGTTTGTTTAACTTTCACTCCGTGACTGTTACAAGTTCATTCCAATCAAACATGTAAGAATCATAACACATCTGTTAATACTATTTCAGTTCGTGAACTAAAGAGATTAATGAAACTTCAGCAAGGGGGGGGGGGGGGGGGGTGGAGCCTTGTCACTCTTTCTGTTCAACATATGGAACGTAAAAGACGATGTTACATTCAACAAAGAATCGACTGGGATTTTTTAGAGATTGAAAAACGCTGTATATGTTTGTTTAGTTGAAAAAAACCCAGAGATGCAATCAGCGGCATTGCTAATAAAGACGTGCATACTCTTGAATTAATTTCCTGTTCGTGTGTATGAAAGGTTTCCGTTGTCTTGTAGTCCTCATTTCTATCACTTCAACAAGGACTTTTTAGGTGCGGGTCGATGCCGGAGGAAAAACGTACATGTATTTTTGAAATCACAACCTTTAGGGCAAACGAAACGAAGCCGTATTAGATACTTTTCCGCTTGTTGTTTTCTGCCCCTCGGGGCGTCTTGATCCAATACAATAACGTAGAACATTCCAGCAGTTCCGTGTATCTTTTTAAAAATATTTTATTTCATCATAATGTTCATTAAGAAACAGCTGTTTTGTACATAAGTTTTCTATCAAAATCATAATATGCATGCGTAAAAAATCCAAATTTGAAATTAATTGAAAATAGTCACTGATTAAAACCATAATTATTATCATTTCATCGAAGACATATCAGTGCCAATACAAACCCGCACTTCTAAAACAATTTTGATTATGAAATATAGTGTATACAGGGTCTTTCAACGAATGCCACGAAAGTGTTTTCTTTGTTCTCTGCGTTTTATGGCTCTATATATACATATTTAGCCTATGAAAGTAACTATGCCTTGTTATAGGGTACTGCTTCCGTACATCAAAGAGAATAGAGATGCTTCTGGGATTGGGTATGGCTTTGAGTATTCCCGCCGGGTATGACAAAGGTTAAGTAAATGATAAACGAAAATTGTACTAATCAACGGATGTGTCCTACTTTTGAACTGATATCAAAGGACGATTAACTGTAATGATCATAAAATAAAAGAAACCCTTTTCATAACATTGATTGTATTTAATTACATTTCTTTTCATCATTGGGAATTCAGATAATAACACAAATATTTTTAATAATAAACCCCTTTGGGCGTTTATCATACATGGTCACTAACAATCAACAACGTTTCTATGTTGTGAGGATTGTTTTAACCTTCACAATTTTAATGCCTTGGTTAATGATATAACCATTATTAGGTAATAAATGTGTAAATACGTTTAAACATATCTTAGTACGTTAACAAGAAATACGTACATTAATACCAATCATAATATCCAAGCAGCTAAGGATAAATAGTACTACAATCCTTTGGAACATTATAGAGAGCTAAGCTATCAGATCAAAACTACTTTAAATTGTCCGAGTCCTCAAACAAGTTAACTTACGGTTTTGTTTGAAAACAAGAAAAAATATATTTTGATAATGTCCTTAATGTAGTTCTAGTTCTGACTCATGTTAGTGATAAAACGAATATGTCGTAACATGAAATATGGTATTATATTTTCAAATATCGCATATGAATACGCACCCTATGATCGAAATTGAAGAATATGCAGCATTCTCTATTGAATTTCTCTTGTTTTCAAATAGTGCTTATTAGTCAAGGTTACCAAATATTGAAATTACTTGGCTAACGAACTAATTACCACGATGAAACACGATAAAAGAATTTATCCTGCTCAATAGAAACGAAAGTTGGAATCGGATACCTCATTATTGGTAGAAATAATTTGATTATGCCTAAATCAAGTAATCATAATCAATATAAGCTGGGCATTGTAAATATAAATTTGCTTTACGTTCCAAGGAAAACATTATTTCAACATTCCCATTTATATTTCATTTCTGAGTGTACCCTTGGCTATGCAATTTTTGCAAATGTCCGGATGTTTTCAATTACGCAAATATTTAACTTATATGATCAAGGTAGTTATAGCCATGAAATTCAACATTATGAAACTAAACTGAAAAAGTGAGCAACTCTCATAACAATATTTTCGATTTTGAAATTTCGACTGAGAGGAGATCTGTGCATGGCAATATACAGCCATTACGACCCAGAGAGGAAATTACGTTTCCAATGATATTGTGCCCGTCGCTTGTCATCAGATGGTAAGGGCTTGGTGGATAATTTACTATCATCGCCCAATAATTTCCTGGTGGACTTTCACCCTGTAGTCAGTCATACGGGCCAATATTTCATCATGAAACCAATATTGGCTCGGCTTAGAAGTTATAGGATAAGCAATGCTCATCCCTCGCTCTGGATCAAGTGGCGTACAGGGAACAGACACAACTGAATATGTCATATGTTGGCTCCGCATCATAAACAAAGACCTCAACCGGAAATTAACTAAGCATTTAGAACACAAATGGATACCTGGATGATTCTTGTATTCACAAACCAGAATTAACAAAATTGTCGTCAGTTCTTTAATGTGGAGATAAAAGCCAAAGTATTAACTCCCATTTCATCCGGACGAGAAAGGAACACTGATAATTTAAGGATTGAAACGGAAATACCTTTGGCAAGATTTCGAGGTGGTTTGTAGCGATCTGGTTCTGAAGTTTTCTCTCACGCATCAGTAGGAGTGATTCTGATTGCCTTTAATACCTACTTTTATACCACTTCTGTCATATCTGAAGGGCATTTCACTCTCTGTTACAATCCCTGCATCAGTCTCGAAACCAACGGAAGCGGATGTTACGCCTTCTGTAAATTTCGGGTGCCTTGGGCACGCTTGAGCATCTGGTTTAAACTGTATTTCTCGTGCCTAAGAGCAGAAACGTGATGTGCATTTAATAGTGATGCTTATTAGTGATGTAATTAAATTCATTTCGTCTTCTCACATTTTACAAAGTTTCAATAATTGACTGTTTCACAGAGCCGACGGAGAGAAATCGTTTCCCTTAACGAGCGTATCATCGTAATTCTAGAGTTTGAAATGTAACAACTCTTTTTCAACTAATATCTTAATTCTTGAAACTGAAATGAGTTACCATTGACAAGGATAATTGTTTAAGTTGACAATGGCATCCATTTCTTCGGCAAGTCATTAGGGCAGCCAAAGTTGTGCTAATAAGGTTATCAACCCAAAATCAAAAGTACCTTATTTCATACGCTATAACTATACCTATGTATACCTACAAATATTTGATCCACTCATACAGCAGTTGTAAGGGCTCACATCTTCAGAGGCTATGAATCTCAACCCTGTGACCTGGTCTGCAATGGAGATATAATGTTCAAATTGAAAGTTTAGTTAAAATACAAGAGGGTTCCGTGAAGTATCACCAACTGTACTGGTATGCCTGTGTCAGTCGATGCGTGCATGTTTAATGACAATGCAAAGCCAGAGTCATCCTGCTCCATCAGCGATTTAGTTTTTGAATCCGAAGATTTCCTTCATATAACCTAATCCCCTTCACGCCAAATGCCTCATATCGCTAGGAATATAACCAGCCAATGAAACGATGTGCATTAAAAGCGTTTATTAGCTACGAGGGCAATCATATTGGGGTTCATATTTTTCATACGATGCCTTAGGGCAAAATATCACCTTTTTATCGTGCCGTCACGTCAAAAACAATGCTTTGACGTCATAGTTCGCCTATGACGTTGTGTTCCAAATGCGCCTATGCCTATGCTTGGATGTTGATTTTGATTAGTTTCTTTGATTTCTCGACTTCGGTAATAAGTAGAATATCATATTCGTATCCATTACATAGTATGCTTACGACAGTCGTGCCTAAATATATCAGTATGTCCCTCGTTCTCGCTCGGGATATACTATTAAGCACCCGTGTCGTAAACATAGTATGTCATAGACATTCATATAATATACTCTATTTCATCACGTACACTTATTGACAAAATAACGTAGCATTATTCCCTAATAACGGCACATCCCGCAGCTGGAATTGATGTTATACAGTTTCGAATAATTAAAAAACCAATATGTTTTTCAGCAGGTAAAACATGTACCGGACTCTATCGGTTGTTTAACACACCATAAACAACAATGACGTCATTTCATTTCGACGTCATAAATACCCCACGATGATGATTTGTTTGTAGTGAGAAACTGTACAAAGTATTTATAATGACAACTATTGTTCAGATTAAACAGGGTTTACAGCATGACTTTCACTCATACCAATATGGTTCGATATAACTGCTCTGTTTTATCACAGTTGGCATTTTCCCACATCAACCGTATAAGATCTATTTTTGTTTCTAATAGAAATAATGCCTGCAATTTCCCTCTGACCTTCAATAACGTTGACCTCAATGGTGTCAAATCCTGACGTTTTCTGCCATTGTTTGTCTGTCACGTGATCATATATATATATATATATATATATATATATATATATATATATATATATGCAGGCATTATTTCTATTAGAAACAAAAATAGATCTTATACTGATTATACGGCTTTTTTCAATAGACTGTTCAGACATTACCACTGATTGTTGCAACTGAGATATCAAGTATTGCGTGAACGACTACCATCAGGAATATGAATTGCACAACGAGGATATCTCTAAATATCTTAACGATGTTTTCTTTCTGATCGAGAGCTTCATTAAAAGCTCTTATAACTGCTCTTCAAGTATTAAAAACAAGCGCTTAAGAGAAATAAATGTCTTAAGTACATGTACAATTCCCTAAAGCTTAGGTAATTTTTATTAAGTAAACATTTATCAGTTAATAAGATAATCTTTTTGAGACTGTTAAAAGTAGATGTTTATTGTAATGAATATTTTACATTTTATGGGTTCTCGTTTTTTTATCGTTTACAAACCAACTCGTATTTTTCTTTATTATATTCCCGGATGGTGACTTTTATTTAACACATGTTAATTGGATATTAAAAACATTTTACCATGAATTTTTTGCATCAATTTAGTTTATTAGTTTAAAAGTTTAAATTAAGGGCTTCATGATGTAACAGTTAAAACGAAGCCCGACCCAAGTACTTAACAGCCATTATAAGGGATTGTCGACGGTCATGATACAGTGATAAAATCTGACTCTTATATAAGCAAAATCTCTACAATCTTAATGAAATATGATAAAGCCATTCGCTCATATTTCGTTTTTTTTCTACACGACTTTAGAAGTGCTATTTTTAGATCAATGGTGGAAAGCAAACGTTAGATCTTACGAAGCCCAACAGAGTTGCGTGTCCCATTGGAAGAGACATCGGACGAATCAAACAGCTCGCTACGTAACCCCGAACGCGGTTACAAACTCTCTGAGCATCGCGGACGCTGCGCCTATGGATGAATTAACATTAAGTGGAGTAATTTAGGGTCATTTTCGAGTCATAGGTCGCAGGAACAGGAATCCTGGGATCTTTAAAGAGCGATCTAGTTGGATATATCAATAAAATGAGCGAATGTTATAACTTATTTTAATGAGATTGTGCATTACCATAACCTTTGATGGTTCACTTCAAACTTTACTTATTAAACTTTACATCTGTCTACTTATGACTTACATTTTATATGATATATTTATTAGTCTCACGTTAGTATCGGGAAAGTTGCTAACGAACATAATAAACAGTAGAATGACATAAACATATCCTGTAAAGTATATATACATGTATTTCGTGCACAACAAAATAAAATATTTATTGTATTATGATTACTTTAACATACATATCCTTGCATACTTTGCAATCAACATCTATATAACATCAATGTCAGTTAATAGCAATATAACATGACCGAGGATCTATAAGAATGCACGTTCCGCCCCAATTTACAGTGAAAAGTCTTTCCGAGTCCTATTTCTATTGACTCGCTGTCAACTACTTTATGTAATTGTGTTCTTCTGAAAGCAAACGAATTCAGGAGTAACTGATTTGCATTAATGCGAAAAGGCTTGAAATGAACACGCATCTAACATCCCAATTAGTATGTGCCCCAGCATTCGAGATGGTGTCACTGTCGTTCGTCAAATGATGGTCTTTTACCCAATCTTGACAGGGAAAATTTCCAAATGATTTGCAGTTGACATGATCGAGTTGAAATGTGATAGCTCTATTGTACACGATTTAGCCAAATTAAGTGCAAATGAGTTGCTTGAAATGCATAGACTACAAAAGACGAGTGATTTTCCTTCCTTTAATATTGATTTCCAACCTAAGACATATCGTTTTGAGTACCTCGCCCAGAGCTGCAACTTTATTTTGTTCCACCATCAGAACTTAACGAAATGGTTATAGCAGCATTCGTTTAAGATCTTCCACTAGAAATGTTATAACTTTGCCTCAACTCGCCTGTATTCCCAAGTAGGCAATTCTGTTAGGGAGAGATGAAATTGAAAAATGACTTAAAGACCTAGTTTCGATCTTTCCACACTGGCTATTGCTTGTTTGGTAAATTCGCCGTGAAATGAAAGTTTGTGCACTTCGTTTTTTCAAACAAAGTCAATTTTCCCCTATCGCTACACGACTCCCTATTTACATAGAGAGGGATGTGTGAGCTCTTGCAGTCGATATTACATGGACAAGGTACATAGAGTCAAGTGACTTCCACGTAACAAGCCAACATCTTATCGTCAGGGATATTCATTAAAGTTATCGACATCTTTTCCAAACATCATTTCCAATGTGATCTGACATTAAGTAGCAAGTTGAATATCGACGAGAATATAAACCTTTCTCCTCGAGTGTTGACTCCCCGTCGATTTCCTATACATGCTTTAAAAAGCAATGATGAATTCTTTTCTTGTACAATTGTGAATTCAGTTATCATTTAATCGATTCCGAATATCATGAAAATCTTACTTTTATCTCCTTCTTTAAGATATGGGACGTTTGGGAAAGGATATTTCGGGATTTAGAAATGACCATGAGAATTTGATGTTCGGATGTTGATGCTGAGCGTTTTGATAATCAATGAAAAGCCACGCGAGCAAACATCCGTCGGCTGGAAGGGGTCAATCAAGGTGATAATTGTAAGATTTGGCTGGAACCCGGACCTAATAAGCTCCAGGATAATTGCTTTCCTATGGTTTTAAACAGACTTAAAGGCAACCAGCTCAATTTTAGAGGGTGTTACGGGTGGGATGATTTTTGTTATATAAATTCAAGGAGAGAACTGTTTTTCATCGGTTTATCTATTTGAATTTAGTATAGATTACAAAACAAAACAATAAGAAACGTTTTACCCATATAGTATTAACCTTGTTGTACTGCATCATTAAGTAAAGTATAACGATCATCAGATGTAAAGGTGATACTGAATCAACCAAATAGTATTTGAAGAGCATAATTTATATCATATATAGAATTATCAAAGAAATAGAAAATGATGCAAAATCATGAAGAAGTAAAGACTAAAAATGATTTTGAATTGAAAAATAGTCAAAATAGATAAAGAAAATTAATATTTAATTTCATTTACTGTTCCTCGCAATTATAAAGGAATGGTTAATGAATATTAACATAATTAAACCAATATGTTTTTTGAAAAGCCTCGTTGATTATTAACAATCCAAATGACATAATTGTAAGCATTAAAATCTATAACGTTCTATTTTGCGAAAATTACTCATTGTATAAGTCGATAAAATAAATAATCGAATAAATATCAAGGCGTAACCATGTTAAGGGATATAAATAGAAAACTTTCTACATTGTTACAGCATTTCCAACTGTGGACACCTCATCCATTATTATGAAGAAGGACTTGTGTTCAGTGTCTCCTGCAGTAAGACGGGCAGTATATCACGGATCATTTCCACTCAACGCCTTGTCTCTGAAACAAATTACCTCCGTAAGGAGAAGCTACAACAGTTCCTAATCACTGCCAGCACCAACAATAATAGGCTAATTTTAAGGGGAAAAAGAAGCCCAATTCGTGGTCTCTTCTGTCTTTTGGACGGTTGATGAAACTGAATAGTTACAATTTGCTACAATCTATAGCCACAGAAGAACATCACCGATAGTCGGTGGTTTATGTTCCTATCTGAGATAATGATATCCTCGCGCGTGACTGCCGTTAACGCTGCCATGTTTGAACATCCGGTTAAGCCGGAAGTGTAGAAAATGGAAAGAACAGAGGCTTCGGGATTGGTAAAGTCACATCTGTCTTTTAGCTTCTTAAAGCGGGTAATTGCAGGAAATATGGTTTAGCGAATAAAATTGACCATCAGTGGTCCATGATGAATGTTGCAATTCCTATTAAATTTCTTACGACCTGCACTATATTGAATTACTGGATGACCTGAGCTAATTTTTAGTCCCAGATGGATGTAGTCGCCATGCTCGTGTGGTTGGTCTATGCAGTTTCTAAACAATGGAGGAACTTTTGTATCAAAAGCGTGATAATTATATTCAAGAGATGGAATAATTCAAAATGCATTTCCATGGAAACAGGTCTAATCATTCTATGGGCAGTTATAGAATAATATTTTACATTTCATACCTAGCCAATATCCTTTAATTAAAATAGGACTGTTGATATCAAATCAATTAACTTGGCCCTTATTTGCAATCGGGGAAATATTACGAGTCCAAAGGACGATTATTTTTGAAAAATCTAATTATTGAATTATCTCCTCCGTTTCAATTGAATCTTCTTTGAATAATAGTGGGTAATTGGTACCTTTGCTCTTCATATGTTGTCTTGTCTCGTATTCTTATTGATGGCTAACTTTCGCAGTATGATTGCCATAATGTTGTTATTCGTATAATTTAAACAAACTCATTTCAATCAATTTAGTCGTACTCTATAGCGAAGCTTTGGCGCTGACATGTTTTCTTTCATTGTTTAAAGACACGTTGATACTTGATTGACATTGAACATATTTGAATTATATTTAGTTTGTTTTGAGTGTTTCTTAGTCATAAGAGAGTACTTTAGCCTTAGATGAAATGCAACCTTGTGGAGGACGTACAGTAGTCGATGCATCGGGATAGTAAGCTTACCAATAGTACTTTAACTATAGGGAACATGAAAACACAATAGATGCATGAATAGTGGTGGTACGTTTTTCTGTGCATAGCTCAGTTGACCGCTATCAGTTAAGTTAAGCAAGATTGGGCGCGGCTCGACGGATCGATTAGTTTACTGCGTCATTTCTGGATAAACTGAGAATATGATGAGTGATTCCCTGTCCCACTGCGTCATTGCTGGATAAACTGAGAATATGATGGGTGATTCCCTGTCCCACACTAAGACACTATGTTAAAACTTGGCTCAAAATGTGCTTCTGTTAATCCCACTGGAACTGGGTACCTGGTAAAGCAGTGTGTTGGTGGTGACCTTCTTGCGACAAATATGTCAAGTAAGATAAACTAAAGATAGTTTCGATAGTGTAATTATTAATGGACCAAAATCTATTTACAATGGCTTATACAAATGTTTTATGCAAGTTTAGATTAATTTATTTCATTTCTAAATTTTTTAAAGACTTGGGATGAAAACAAAATCTGTATCAACAACCAGATTATTCTCTTAAAAGCTTTGAGAATTACAGAGATACACTTTTTTGTTTTGATCTGATAGTTTTGCAATAGTAGGTTGCTATCATAATAGTTCAATCAGTTTAGAAGAAAAAAAAATATTTACAAATTCGTAAAAGTGTTTTTTTTTAATTTTCACATTTACAATTCAGTTAATTTTTAAGAAGATATTGCCATTCTTTCCTTAATATTTTGAGTACATTCTTAGTCATGTATTCGAAGATTTGACAATGGCGTTAAATGTGTTTCAGAGAGATTTCATAATATTTTAAATGATTACCAGCAGTTCTAAATGTACCTGTTTAGGAACATGTTATTTGTCGATGCCTTTCCGGTTGATGAAATGCTGTTTTCCTTCATTTTATAGGCGAAATCAAAGTTGCCTATAAATTCATTTGTCTTCAAATGGAAATTTCATCATGTGCTTTTGGCAATACATGTACCCTTATGTCCCTAGAGGCATCGTTCTCAAACAAAGTCCTTGCTTATTCTTGCCAGGTTAGTGACATGAATGAGATGAATAAACAACATATGAAAAAGTATGTAATAGTACCGACATATCGTTTATTTCGAAGGCAAAATGAAAAAACAGGTAAACGTGATATTTCATACATAATTATGATGATCTGTAACCTATATATAAGTATTGTGTGCGCACACATCTATTCAATATATTTGGCTGTATGTTGTATCGTTGATATGTGATTTCGGGTCTTTGTTAAAATCCTTGATATCCAAATATGCCACATTAAAAAAATACATGTGTGAAACTAGTTATGAAAAATATATAATCGTAAGCGTCAAAAAGTTAAATTAATCTTGATATAGCTAATCGTCATTTGTATATATTTTTCTTTCGATACTACATGTTCAATGAGCCATTTTAAGCGTTGGGAGTCGTTCGTTATTTTTTATGACTGTTAATTGGTTTTATTATAAGCCTACTTTAGGAATCAAACATTTTTTAGAAAATGGTTTAGACAGATAATTGCAAACATATGGCCATTTTATTGCTAATTCCCTATTAAGAGTGAATTGAGTTTGAAATTTATGACCAATTAATTCCTTACCAATTGTGTTAAAGTGGGATTCGTATTTCTTTACGCACCGAGTTCTGCAAAGCAAACACTTAACGCCTTCGAATTCTCTCGTTGTGTATTATAAACTGGAACAGTTGCCATGGTACCTTTGCCTCAACATTATTCGATAAATCACCCAACTCCGATTAATTATGCCAAAGGAAGACAAGATCTTTTATCTGTGATTGCCACAGCAGCTATGCAAACCGCAATAAATTAATTTGACAGATCTCTCAAAGAGCAGAACTCCATACACCCATGCCAAAGGTATTACAATATTTGTTCAGCTACTCAAAGCTTAATTGGAACCCTTTATGACCCAATCTTTACCCTCATCAGGTTCATAATTATATCTGTACAACACTATGTTTAGAAGAAGGGTTGGGAGTTGCACGATCAAACAGAGATGAATAATTCCTACCAGTTCAGTTTTGACAGAAGTCAGAGCTGAGGAGAGCAATCTACGTCCATTCAACAAAAAATACATCAATTTACATGCTTTTGCAGAATCATTCATTCTTGTATGAAAAGAACAACATACATCGTTAATTTGTGTATGTTTATCGTTGTTGAAAGGTCCTTTTCACGACGAATGATCATCTTTTGATGCTGAGTGAAAGTTAGTTTTACATAAATTAGGGAATAAAGGCTATATTATCGAGATATAAATTTCATTCTGTGGAACATATGAAATAGTATGTCTTAGCGATTTTTTTGTTTAGTTAACCATGATCACAGACCCAATTCTTTATGACAAGGGGTCCGACGTATATCCATTTATAAATGTTTTTATTGTCGACTTCTTACAATCGATTAACTCTACAAAACTGACACAATCTGTACAAACCTTTTGAAAAAATGCAGAATATTAACCGTAGATTTTTAATCGTTTGAAAAAATAGGTACCTGTCATATATAAATTGGTTTACCTCGTACTTAGATTATATAGGTCACATATTCATATATATATTTTTCAAGAAGGGTGTAATCATGTATCTATTTGCTTAAAAATACAGTGATAGGTAACGTGACTAGAGCAATGAATGTTTGATGACACTTAATGAAATGATCCTCTTATGAAATGATCACCAATTATGTTTATGTAGATAGATTTAGGAGCATTTAAAAATAGAAAATATGTCCCTAATGCACAGTGTTCAAACCATACTAGAATGATTCAATTTAAACATATCAGCTATTAATATTTGATAAACATATATGATAACGAATTGCGTTTTTTGTTAGGTTTTTTTGTCGCCAGATCATACTAATTGTAATGTTTATATTTTCAGAAACCAAACTTTTCTTTGGACAATGACGTCAATTTGTGCGGGAATAATCCTCAGTGTTTTGATCGTATCTGGAGTTTTGGCAGACGATGTAGTACCACAACCCCCAGCTCGTGTTGAAGCCGACAAAGATAGTGACTTCGCAGTTGATACAAGTAAATTAGTTTCAGACAATGACAGTGATGACCAGCTAGGAATTGATACCTTAGGTTACGATGAACCAGTTGATAAGCGTGGCATTGACCCAATACTCTTTGGTGGTCGATTGGGCAAGAGACCCATGGACAAACTCGGCTTTGCTGGACAGCTTGGCAAACGAGGAATGGATAAGTTAGGTTACTTTGGACATCTTGGAAAACGAGGAATGGATAACCTAGGATTTGCTGGGCAGCTTGGCAAAAGAGGAATGGATAAGTTTGGATATTTTGGACAGCTTGGCAAACGAGGAATGGATAACCTAGGATTTGCTGGGCAGCTTGGCAAACGAGGAATGGATAAATTTGGATTTGCCGGGCAGCTTGGCAAACGAGGAATGGATAAATTTGGATTTGCCGGGCAGCTTGGCAAACGAGGAATGGATAAGTTTGGATATTTTGGACAGCTAGGCAAGAGAGGTATGGATAAGTTTGGATATTTTGGACAGCTTGGCAAACGAGGAATGGATAAGTTTGGATATGCTGGACAGCTTGGCAAACGAGGAATGGATCATTATGGGTTTGCTGGACAGCTTGGCAAACGAGGAATGGACAAGTTAGGTTACTTTGGTCATCTTGGCAAGAGAGGAATGGATAACTTAGGATTTGCTGGACAGCTTGGTAAAAGAGGAATGGATAGGTTTGGATATATTGGGCAGCTTGGCAAACGTGGGATGGATAAATTTGGATTTGCTGGCCAACTTGGAAAACGCGGCAAAATGGATACTTATGGTTTTGGAGCACAGCTTGGAAAGAGAGACGATTCTGAACAGGATGATAAGCGCGCAATAGACACTATGTCATTTAACGGGGCTCTTGGAAAGAGGCGCCTTGACACGATGTCATACATAGGATCTCTGGGAAAGCGTCAGATGGACTCAAGGATGTTCGGGGCTCGTCTCGGAAAGCGAATGGATACTAAGTCCTTCTTTGGTAATCTTGGAAAGCGATCAGCAGAAACAGCGGACGCAGAGGTTTGTAGACTCTTTAATTATATATATATATATATATATATATATATATAAAACATAATATTCATACCATATTTAAGAAAAGGTTCGACATATATTGGTCAACAAAGGTATCAATGTATATTTCATACACATATGGATCAAACTGAGATCATATTCAAGGTTCAATACTGATAAGTACATAACCTCTTTCATTTTTCATCCCACAAGTTGCCTACAATGGGAAAATCTATGTTCAGAACATTCATTCTTGATATTTCTGAAAAGTCGGTCTCTCGACTTTGAAAAGCAATCGTTACCTAAACACAAAAGCTAGGCTGTAACGGATTTGGCATATTGTCAATTATGAAAGACGAAGGAAGCCATAAACATTTAGATTGTTAAGGGCCTAACAATGTATGAATTTAGGATATTAGTATAGATATAAAAGGAACTTTGACCTTTATATTATCGCAGATCATTGTTTGCATGTCAGTAGAGGATTCGAGAGTGTAGCTGCACAAGCATTGTACTTTGTTTTTTGATGACACACAAAATATTGCACTAAAAATCTAAGAAACAGCCTCTCTTTGATTGCCATTTGAATTTATTACATAACTAGTTCGTCTCCCATGTCGTGTTCATGCTCGTTCAATCACATCGTAATGTTTCGTTGTTCCAAAATATAGTGTCTAGGATCAAAATTGGTAAGAATGTTTCACCAGAATGATTACGTCTACACACCTAGCGTGTCATTATTTAACGCATGGCACACCTGCAAATAAAAGCCGTTTCTAACAGTAATCTTATTTTAATTGTCCGCAAACCCATGACAGAAATTTATGTTGATGCATACTATTGTTGGAGATAATTCTTTATCCTCTGCTAGGCCATTTGCACGGTCATTACCCAACACCAATCTAATGCCAACTTCACAAGAAGTTTACTAAAGGGCTAAATGTCAATATTTACATCTTTTGAAATATCAAAATCTGATTTGCTTGGTAATGAAATATATGTAATGTGTTTTGCCGCATGGATAGGCAAAGACGATTTGGTTTGTCTGTGTCCCAGTCTTGAAGCCGTAGGCTCTGGGAGTTTATTGCTGACAAAGCACTCACAGATTACATCTGTTTAAATTCCATCGAAAACTTTACCTCTGGCGTCTTTTTATCACATTCTGCATGGTTATATGAATTCCTATGAGGTAAACATGGAATTAGCAAAACATGGACGTAACTCTTTTCGGCTCAAGGCATTCAAATAGTCCGATATTTGATTTAATTATGAGATCAAACTGTTCAGTCCATCCGAGAATAATCCACCAAGTTTGTGGTAAAACACAATTTGTAAACCCTTTGTGTACCATTTAGAGTATTATTTCAAACAAAGGGAAGCACAAATGTCAAACAAAACTCTCATGCTAGAAGCGAAAATGTCTGATGCAATATTTTGAAAATCTTGCCCACTAACATCACGCATCACATTCAAACGTAGGTTCATTGAATAGATTTGCTATTTAATCTGTAAATAACATTTCATTTAGGTTTACCCAGAGAACACAATTTGGTCTAAACTAATTTGGTTAACCGAATAAACGTTAATAATTATATACATTAAAGTTATTACGTGCTTGAGATGTGTAATATGATCAACGTAATGTACGTGTTTCCGTATTCTGTTTTGAATGATACCGCTGACTTCCGGTCTTTTCGTTTCAGAATTTCGAGACCGAGGAGACATAAAATAGATGCTTTTGCCCTCCAAGGGTCAAGGGTCAAATCTTCGAATCAAGTTTCCAAACTTCAATTTCTGCTCTTCACTGAACTGCGAACTGTTACCAAGCAATGACTCGCCTTTAGTCCATTCTGCAGCTGTTTCTCAAAGGATCACATGAAATGGTGATGAAAGGAAGACAGCGAACGATTGCCCTGTGATTTATCAGATGTTAAAGATTCTTGAATGATAATGTAAGACAAGTCAACAATAAGCCTATTATAGGAGCGAATTATTTTTATCTTGAAAAAGAGCTTATGATATACTGCCAAGTGATCATGAGTTCATGAATGCTTTCAATTATTATTATTACAAGGACACTTTTGAGTTGAATAAAAGGCTTAGAGAACAAGTCATGTTATCAAGTCAATAGGTCTATTCTTTGTTTCGCAAATGGAAAAGATGACTGCAAAGATTTACGTTTGTCAAAAAGCAAATATATATTTTCATTTTGTTAAGTTAGCGTTGATATTATAGTTTTCCAGTCAGAGAATGGAATGTTAAGTTTTCATTTCTGTTTAGTTTCAGGTTGTTTATTCATTTGAAATAACGTTTTGCCTTAGACAATGTATATATATCATATGTAAATACTGACATGAATAAAGTAATTTTGAATATGATATTTTACCTACGACTTAAGAGTAACTTTATGACACAGTTAATGATGAGTATTCTAAGCTATAATTAAACCTAAAGCATGCGAATTTATTATATGAGTTTTTGTTCTGTGTTCTGTCTTTTCCTAAATAAGGATCAAGAGACCTCAAAATATATAGTGTTGTATCACCTCCAATGCTCGTTACATCATTATCACACAATTTGAAATCGCGTTTTCGGTTAAAATATATTAAAATGCAATCTACCATGCTGACGTACATTAAAATTTCATAATGTTGATCTGCCAAGCACGCATAGTATATGAATTTCAACTTCCCCCGCGAGGCATAAATTGCACAAGTTTTAACCACTACCTCATTAAAACCTTAAAAAAATTCGCTGTTTATAATAAAAATAGCAGCCGCAGCAACGACAACGACAACAACGACGACGATAAGGAATATTACTACACAGACAGTGATGATGATAATAATAATAATAATAATAATAATAATAATAATAATAATAATAATAATAATAATAATAATACCGTAATTATATTGCTCACTTTTTACTCCACTCAGTTGCCCAAGCACTATAGGCACATTTTGAATGTTTTTTTGTCCAAGTTGACACCGCAAATCTTTCAACTCATGTCTCAATGTAGGAATCAGGAATCACTCTTTGAACGCTTAGCTTTCCAACGAGTCTGATATTTGCTGAACTTCACTGAGAGCTATGAACAGGACCAAGCTGGACCACAACTGTGTCCGCGTCGGTTACTGACTGAAGTAGCGGGGTCGGGAACATCACGCTTATGAGCTTGCAAAGTGAAATAGACTAAATGTAGCAAGGCTTAAAAAGTTCATGGGACTGGCGGGTTCATGCCTTGCAGGGAAGGTTGAAAAGTCTAGACTGACAAAGAGAAAGGAAAGCATTACTGGTTTGAACAGCCCGAATGCCACTGAATTCCATTAGTACGTCATTACTTTTTCTTGTGATGGCAAAACATTAAAAAATCCGGTACTTAGTAGAAAATGCCTTGACACAAACTTCGTAAAAAAAGAAAATATATCCCAAACACCACTTACGTTATTTTTCTTCTTGTTTCACTAAACAAGACAGATATGCGTTACATTAACCATTTGGGATCTAGATTCATACTTTGACATAGACATAGTTATAAATAACGTTATGTAAGATGTCATTTTTAGGCATTCAAATTTGACACCTGCATTTAAGGACACGACAATATGTGTAATTATTATTAAAAATTTCTCGGATTCAAATTCGTGTAAAAAGTCGTATTTAGTTAACAATCCGTGTAGGAACATTATCGTTGTATTCATAAATGTAGTTTACCATTGGTTTTTTAGTCAGACGACATACAATTTGAGTTCCTACTCGATACTCGTTTCCTGCTGCTCACACTGAATCTAGAGAAATAAGTTCACGAAAACTGTACATTTAAAGGTTCGCTCCTCAGATGACGTTTGGATCCAGGGTGTCGTTGCACAAAAAAACTTAACTTTACGGTTAAACTTAGTCCCATCCTTTAACATTGCACTAAGGCTACCTTAGTGACTTAAGGTTACCTTAGTGTTTTGTGCAACAGGACCCTGATGGGTAAAATGAATTTTATTATACCAAATTCATAAAAGCAGGTTATTGTGAAGGCACTCGCATCGGATCCCGAGAATGGTTATGTGATGGACGAGTCGGCCTCTCTCGGTACACTTCCTGGTTACAACGGTAGAAGTCCACACAAACATGGCACAGACACACAAAATCTATGAAAGTGTACACCTTTTACATGTACATAGATTTTCGTGAAGTGTAGCGTAGTGCAACACATTTTCCCTTTACCATGCTTGTACCTCAAATAATGATTAGAGGGACGTAATATATAATGACTTACATGTACGATTTTTTGTACCTCACTTCACAGTCTACTAAAAATCCATAACATGCACTGAACATTACCGGAAAAGATGAACCTTTTAGTGAAAGGCAGTGGTAATGCCTTCATTGTATGTCAGAGTAACAAATCTGTTAAAGTCAGTGAACCAGAACGAAAGAACAGTCAGTGGTTCGCGCCGTCGTCATAACGGATGTTTGCTAGTGATTTGTTGCTCTTAGTGAATCATCAGAACCATGCAGACACGCTCGATTTAGTCGAATTGGATCCCAGGAGAATATACTAGATCAATAAAAGCTATGGACTTATTAAGGTCAATAGGTCTGAAATGTATGTATATATATTCACATATATTGCAACATTTACCAAACATCTTAACATGTAGGGGTGAGATAGCGTAGTGGTTAACGCTTTTCGGCCTCGTAACAAGATGTCGGGTGCTCGAATTCCTCCAGGGGCTGGGCAACTTTTTCTACGGTAGAGAATTACATACAGTAAGGATTGGGTGCAATGCTACACGGAATATAAGCGCAGTATCTCCCTTGGAACGCTAGTTCCAGCCGGCGCTCGCAGGTGTAACCGCATAACCGTTTAGACAGGTGAATTACTCTTGCAAGTGGAGGTAAACTCCGAATCACCTGCAAGTATAATTGTTTGAATACTTAGGTTGTTAAATTCTTTCAATTCTGTCCGAATGTCCTACGAAGATTTAACAGAGCCTTACATTGGTGTCATTTAACTTAAGTATAACTTTATATAATATCTGATTGCGTTACCGTACGGTTAACGTGGATGCATTTTCTGGCATATTTCAAAGTTCATTTTTGATAGTTTCCATATTACAAACATCATACTTGAGAAAGGTCATTCTGCCATTATTCTTTTTCTGTGCACTTAAAATGGTTACAGGTTACAAAGTCGGAAATAAAACAGACGTTTTACAAAATTTGTTTTTATAAAAATGTTTATTTTCAAAAGTGAAAACACGAATTTCGAACAGTTTTGTTATGGACTTTATCATTATTTTTAATACTTTTAAACTTTATATTCGACATTTGCCAGACAACCAAAATCTTGTTGTTTTCTATTTCTGTTTTTGTTTTCTATTAAACAAATTGTCATCTAGCTGGGTGTACCTTACGCTTTTCAAATTGAATGGAATAAGTAACAAATCAATTGCTTTACAAGTCTTTTTCTCAATTCGTAAAAGTCATACGACACATTATTATGAGAGTATTTGTTTGATGATTATGATTATCAAAAAAGGATATCAAACAACCTTCCTAAAACGGACACCATAGACTCTGTTATAGTGGAAACATCAACCCTTTGCTTTACGTTTGATCAATTGGCGCGCGCCACTGTCCGGTTTTCGATCACAAATCGCGATTAAACATGGTTATTGACACTATACGGAACTGATAAGCCTTAGGGTTGTAATTGTCTGAAACAACCACTACTTCTCGATAAAAATAACACCATTCATGAAGATTGACATATTTGACTCCAACAACATAGTATATATCCATTTAAATGCTGCACTGTTTACTTTGCTTCATGCAGTATTAATATATATAAATAATTCCAATGTAACCTTGGACCCTAAATCAATGTCACAACAAACAAACATAGCGATTTCATTTCATTAACCTTGCAATTTGATATAATATGAAAATCAGCAAAACGTGTTTTTCCTTCTCGTTTTTCCCTCCCAGAACAGGAAATGCTGACATTCTAAAGTCAGGTTAAAGATGAAATATCACTTTTAATGATGTTGAAAAGAACGTATATCCTAGTTTCTAATTAAGAAATCGATATTTTAAGATAACATTTCACTTCACTCTATGTTTCCTGAAAATAATCCTCCATCCTAGTCCTTGAAGACGACACCTGAGACGTAAACGAAATGGACAACGCGAAGAATATCGTTAGGTAATAACTGTAACAGTATATGAAGTTGCCACCTTTTATTAAGGTCGTTTGATGACCGTGATTATGTATGTGATCTCTTGTGTCTTTACAGCTGTAAATACTTCCCATATATATTTAATTTCCTCAGTGAATCATACTTTTTCCTTTTTTTACGTCAATTACGAAGTTCATGGTGTGATTCGAAATCTTGCAGTTTGCTGCCATTAAAGAAGAGATAGTATCTTTAACTTTGAATTAAAAAGTTGCAAAAACTACGGAATAACAATGATAATTTTTCAGATTTGAACATTACCAATAATATGATATGCTTGTCGGTATTTGAAATGGATAATCTCGTCCTCAAATATAGTTTAAAAATAACACTCCATTAAAATTTTGGGCAAAAGCTTACTAAAGAAATTTACTATTATATGTTAATCATTAGAAAGATATATATGTAGTCTGGGAACTTTGATACAACATGTGCATCACATGAATAGAACTTTTCATCGGTCTTTCTCCTTGTACAGTTTATTCTACAAATACGAATGATTTATATTCAGATGCCATAATGGGACAGGTAAAACCGATGCTTTTATAATCAAATTATTTAATTCTATTCAAGTGTATTTCATATTGACCATTCGGGATAAAAAAAACTCATTGGCAAAAGAAAGGTTTCACTTTTATTTTTTGCATGAAAAGATTAAGAGGGCTGGTACGGTATGATTCTAAGCAGGAACTTTTCTTTTTCGTTTGTCGTTTTCTCTACACGAACCCATCGGTTCGAATGCAGCCACTGGAATTGTGCATTCACAAACACGTGCAAAACGTGTTTTTGAGTCATGATTTGTGATGCACGTGCAGCGGTGTTGCAAAAATATTCTTGTTGGAAAAAGCAGACGTTCAGTTATATAAAAAAAACCAAAGTATGCCAAGGCGTACGCAAGCGCAACGTGACCAAGCGATCGGTATGTCCACTATTATTATAGTTAGTGCAGCAATATTAGATTTTATTTTAATGAGATTGTTTTGTGCCTTGGCCTCAAGCAATGTTCTATCATTATGATGCTGAGTACAAAGAAATGAAGCTTTGCCACTTTTAACACCTTTTGACAGGGAACTCCGGCCCCCCTGAGAGATTCGCGGACGCTCTACCAACTGCGTTACTTCCCCGGTCTATAATAATGAAGATATCACTTTACATATGTACAGTCATTTGGTGCCTTGTGTAGACCAAGACTTAACTATGTTCAGTGATAGATATCAATAGTTTTCTTTGACTATTATGCTCATAAATAAGTTATAGATTCATAACCACCCACTTGTCTTAAACATTAACTTGCGCGGAATGTTTGATAAACAGTAAAACAATTCCGATTTATACCCATTAAAGGGGCACTGAGTCTGTTGTTGGGTAAGTTCATAAAAAGCATACTCTGTGGCACTTAAATCATCATAATGCACATGAAAGTAGAAATTGTTCGAAAATCTAAATTAGTTTCAAAGAGTTGTACATACTTTTGACCTAAAATGTTGATAAAGATTATCATGTGACCGAGTTAGATACATTTTTATCATTCTCTTTAAAGTCAAATTTTAGAAAGTTGGTATAATCTTGTAATTGGATAACGATTGTTTTTTTTGGCACAGAAAGTATGATAAACCACTATTTAAGAAGGGTTGAAAATTTAGTCGATTCATGAGAACGGTAAAGATTGATAGTAGCAGTGGTTAAGTGATATGATACGGTGGCCAGTCACACGCTCAGAATTTCTTTTCTCTGATCTGGATTGACAATGACTACAAGAGGTGAAGATACAGACAACAAATAGTGTATATTGACACCTCTTCTTTTCATGCTTTTATCCTAAACCAACCATAGTAGTCTCAAAATATTTTCTTTTATTTACATATCGACAAAAAATGCACGACTCTCAACTCAAAAAATAAATGCTAATTGTAAGTAAAATGAAGAAAATGTTTGAGCGTTTTTAGTAAAGAATAGTTTAAAAATGTCCCTTGACAAATGACGGTAATTCAGGCATCATCTGTCAAGTACATATTTTTTAAATTTAGTATCACTTCAAACATTTTTTCGAAAAAAAACCCCGCAAATGTAAGAAATCAAAGGTTTCCAAAGAAAGGTCAACCGAAAAGAATAATGCATCTCCTCAACTTTCAAGGCAAATCATTTGTGGTCATAATATGCAAAACATTTTGACATTAGAAGCTGCATTTAATTGCCTTTTAAAATGTTAATCATTTGTTCTATACTCACAATTTTTTCATCTACAAATGCCATTCTGCTTACATCTGTATATAATTTCTAGTCAATAACGTAAGCTTGAAATAATGTTATCTTTAAATATAATACTTTATTCTGGTTCAGGATCATAGTGTTCCGTGAATAAAAACATATAAGAAACAAAAACAATTATACATTTATACATATTTCATTTGCACCTGGCATTTAACGTGGTATACAGTAACCTATATGAGCAGATGTAGGATTTTGAACTTGAGTTTATATTCTGGCGGATAGAAGAGAAACCTTCTTAGTTTTACACCCATGTTTTCTATTTTACATTTGGAAAACTTTAACTCCATTTCTACTGAATCTAACATCATCAAACTTAAAGGCAATAACCAATGTATATGTACTGAATGTAAATATGGTGTCGGATAGGATAGGAATAGTCTCAGCCAATTGTAGAGGGTTGGCAGAAAGAAATAAAAGACAAGAAATTATGAAAATATGGAAAAGAAAGAAATACTCAATTATTTGTCTACAAGATATTCATATTTCAGAAAAAGATAAAGATATCATGAAAAATTAATGGGGTCTAGATTGTATAATAGCCCCTTTTCAATCCAATTCAAGGGGAGTAGCAATTCTTTTCAACAACAACATTGAAATCAAAATCCATAAATCCCTGATAGATAAGAATGACAACTTCATAATAACTGATATAACAATAGATGGTATGAATATTACTTTAACAAACCTTTATGGCCCAAACAAGGATGAACCAATATTTTATAAAAAAATTATTCCAAGATATTGTGGAATTTGGAAATGAATCAATTATTATATGTGGTGACTGGAATTTAGTACTTAACTCCTCAGTAGATCTTGAAAATTACAAGAATATTAACAATCCTAATGCAAGAAATGTTGTTTTGGAAAATATCGAAGAACTAGATTTAGTAGATATCTGGAGGGAACAAAACCGTGAATCCAAAAAATGTACTTGGTGGAAGAAAAACCCTAAACAGCAAGCAAGGCTTGATTTCTTCCTTGTCGCTCAGGATTTGTTTAATGTGTCATATGAAACAAACATTGTCCCAGGATATAAATCTGATCATTCCCCAATTACACTTTCAATTTCAAATAGATTAAGTAATGAAAGGGGTAGGGGGTATTGGAAGTTTAACACCTCTCTACTACGGGATGAAGAATATATTAACATTGTTAAAAAAACATTACAAGATACTATCCATGAATATGCCATAAACATAGACACTGACAATGAAATGAATGATCACATTACAGATGGAAAACTTCAGTTGAAAATATCTGTATCTTCATTTCTGGAAACTTTTTTAATGAATTTGAGAGGTAAGACTATTTCCTTTTCAACTTTCATTAAGAGAAATAGGGAAAAAAACCAGAGAAGAACTTGAGGACAAAATTCAAACCCTTGAGGAAGACATTAGAGATAACTTTAACAATTTAAATGAAAATTGTTTAAAAGACCTAACAACTAAGAAAAAACAACTTGAGCAACTCAATGAAGAAGATACAAAAAGATCACAGTTCTTAAAAAGAATTAAGTGGTATGAGGAGGGTGAAAAACCAACAAATTATTTCTGTCACTTGGAAAACAGAAACTATCCTAGTAAACTTATTAACAGTATTGTTAAAGGTAATGGTGAAGTGATTACAGATGGTGGGGGTATTTTAGATGAACTGAAACATTTTTACAGTAAGCTTTACACTAGTGTTTGCCCTCATGAAGAAGATAAAAATATTGACATAAACAATTTGAACATTCCAAAAGTAAATAAAAATGATTTTGACTTGCTGGAAAAAGAAATAAGCTTAGAAGAAGTAAGTAAGGCTGTTTATTCCATGAATAATGATAAAAGCCCTGGGTTTGATGTATACCCTATTGAGTTTTTTAAGTTCTTTTGGACAGATTTAGGCCCTTGGGTCTTCAGCTTTATACAGAAATCTTTTATAAATAATGATTTAACAAATACAATGAACAGAGGAATTATTGCATGTCTACCTAAACCAAAGAGAGACCAAAAACTTTTGAAAAACTGGGGCCCTATTTCATTACTTAACTCTCTCTACAAAATAATTAGTACATGCATAGCAAATATGATTAAGCTAGCATTAGATACTATTATTCATGAAAATCAAACAGGCTTCATACCAGGGAGGTGTATCAGTGAAAATATAAGACTACTTTATGATATAATATTTGAAACAAGAAGGTTGAAAAAACCAGGTCTTCTATTACTTATAGATTTTGAAAAAGAGTTTGACACTATCTCAAAATCATTTATAATCAAGTCTATGGAAGCTTTCGGATTTGGACCAAATATTATCAAATGGATCAAGATCCTAACTAGTAACAATACAACAGCGGTAATACAAAATGGCCATATCTCATATTTTTTCCACCAAAAAAGGGGATGTAGACAGGGTGATCCAATCTCACCATACCTATTTATCATTGCAGTTGAAATATTAGGCATTATGATAAGATCAAATTCTGATATAAAGGGATTAACTCTTAATGACACAGAACAAAAACTTGGCCAATATAGCTGATGATACACAGCTTTACTTAAATGGATCTGAAAAAAGCCTCAATGCTGCAATTGAAACTCTCAACATGTTTTATGAAATGTCAGGGCTGAAAATGAATATCAACAAAACCAAAGCTATATGGATTGGTTCCATGGAAGGTAGTAATATTACTTTAGTTAACCATTTATATTTAGATTGGCACAGTGGGGATTTTGAAATACTAGGAATAACTCTCAATGCTTCTCTTAAAGATTTGTGGGTAATTAATACAAGAAAACGCTTAGAACATATAAATAGATTGCTTTCTAGTTGGCGAAGAAGAAATCTGACTCTTATTGGGAAAATCACGGTTATAAATTTTTTTTAGCAGTTTCTACTCTAGTATATATTTTTTCTGCAATTCCTAACCCCCCTAAATCATTTATTGATGAACTTAGCAAAATAGTATATAAATTCCTTTGGAATAACAAAAATGATAAAATTAAAAGGTCAAATATCAGTAGGACTTATGAGGATGGAGGCCTTAGGATGATTGACATTGAGTCTTTTATCAATGCTTTAAAATAATCATCATTGAAATGCCACTTGAAGAAAAACTCCAGCTTTATTAACATCTTTCCCTTTGGCAAGTTAGACTCTCTTGGCTCCAATGCTGTTGATTGCTTGTCGGACAATGTTAATCCTCATTGGAAAGAGAATATTCTATATAAAACACCCTTTTGACAATGATGACATAAGCCAAATCGTGGCCCAACCATTGTAGCTAAATCATTTCTTTAAGTCTTCATTTATAATAAGAAACTGGTATGATCATGGTATACATTACATCAGATATATTTATGAGGAAAATGGTTTTCTTAGCTTTGAAATTCTAAAGCAGAGATACAATATTAGAGGAACATTTTTAGATTATCAACATTTGTTAAATAACATTCCAAAGAACTGGAGACAGCAACTGGGTAACAGAAATACTTGCTTGAATCATGAAGCCACTAACAATGTTTATGATTATATGCTTTCTAATAGTAAAGGTTTAAGGATATTCTATGACAAATTAATTGGGGACAACACTGTCCCAAAAGTACTTGATTATTGGCATACTGTCTTTCAACATGATATATGCTGGAAAGATGTGTTTAGATTTTATAGGAAATGTACAAGTGATTCTAAACTGTTAGATTTTCAATACAAATTATTTACAGAACGATATAAACAGAGAAAGAATTAATGAAGATGAAGCTAGTTGATAATGATTGATAATGCATATTTTGTAAAAATTCCTCAGAAGATGTCTCGCATGTTTATTTCGACTGTGAATTCGTGAAGAAATTTTGGAATACTTTAGAACTTATTCTAAATACTCATCTTAAATCTAACATCACACTTACTATTATGTTTGGACTCTGTTCACACAATAAATTATTTAACCATGTCACACTTTTGGCCAAACGATTCATTTATGTTTCAAGTATTAAACAACATGTTCTTTCTTTTGAGGGATTTTTTAAATGTCTTAGGATGACATACAACATTGAAAAATTTATAGCTAGAAAAAATAATAGGATAGAATCTTTAGATGAGAAGTGGAATCAACTACCTGCTATAATCAATTGAAGCACTCATAAAATACTAATATCTTACTGCCTGCATTCTTATCTTATCCAACCTTATACAAATATATGTATCAACATTATCAAAACATTTTCTGTGATGAACATGAAGTTTTTTGTACTCCTGATTCAGTAAGAGCTAATAAAAGCTCAATGATATGTACATTGCCTTTTCATGTAAAATGTATGATATGAAATGGAATAAAATAAAATAAAAAAAGAAACAAAAACAAATATATGCAAGTGAATACCACATGTGAAATATAGAGTTCACTTCACATGAAATTTAACTGAGTGGAAAGTTTCATCTAGTGAAGATTTTATGATTCTAATCTATATCTATAGGAACAAGTTTCTGTGAAACCCATGAGAAGAATGCTTGTAATGAGAATCAAGAGTCAATTCTCAGGGATACGAATACAACATTCTAATAAGTGGGAAATGTTACATCTTTGAATGAATTCATTTCAAAGATTTTAATCTTAAATCAATCCAGGAACATATGAATATATTATCGATGTTTTTTAAGGTCAGCATCCTGTTAATTGTGATGGCATAACTGAATCTTCTTGTGAAGGTCATTGTGATATTTTCTGAATCTTAGATAAAAGCTGAATTGGCAGAAATTCTTATGGCTGCTTATTACAAGGTTAGACTTACAAACGAATCAAAAGATCTGCATAGCATACGAAAGTATCAACCAAGCACGTACTTAAATGCACTGTAGTACGTTTTCTTAGTGAAAAGGGTTTGACGAAAAGGAAAAATAAATTACGCGTTGCATGTCAATATTTTTGAATGAATACACGGATCATATAAACAACGTAGAAACTTTGGTCAAGCTACATTAATTTCTTTAACTCGATAATCAAAGATGTGCACACTTAAATGATCGGATGAAGTTTTCGCTGGAAGATGTTACACCGTTCATTCATGTTTTAAGATTATAGCATTGTGATTTGTTACCCTCAGAAGAAAATATATTTCAAATAAGTACGTAAACAAACATCATACGAGGAACCCAAAACAATACAAAAATATGCCACACCCTGATTTACAAACAGAGATTCGATCTAACACGTATGTCAACTTTTTAAATAAAATTGTTCATAGTAATGAACATACGGTCTACTTATGAATCTTAACCTTTAAACATGCTTGATGCTTCGTATAGCATCTCAAAACGTTTTTATGATTTATATACTGAAAGAATTTGCCTATCTGTCTGTCTTATTAATATCCATCGCAAATTATAGTCTTGTCTAAAAGCTTCTCTCCAGACAAGCTACAGATAATGATCGCAAGATCAAGATTGAAGGCCAATGAATCCTTTTCGTGTCAGTAAGATTGTTTGCATGTCTGTCACAGAGTAGGTATAAAACTCAGACAGGGTAAACATCGATCTCGTATACTGGATGAGACTAATGAATCAATGACCTTTGGCAAAACACGTATACTTGCTATTGTCAAACTACCAAATTTCGTTTATTTTCAAAATTAACTTCAGAAAAACAAACGATAATAATGTTATCATTCATAAATCTATAGAAACCTACAGTTCTAAATTCTTATACGGAAAATCTAAATATATTGATTGTAAATATGCACTATGAAATATGAGATATTGACTGAATTTGAAGTTATACAGAAAATGAAAATAAAAACATGATTTTAAGTCTCAAAGGTATACAAGCTTTCCCTTAAAGTTCCCTTTTAAAGTTTCTTACATAAACTGTATTTTTAAAAAATAAAAAGTTCATTTAATAATATGTTTCGATTGTTCTCAATGTTAAACTTATTATGAATTCTTAAAATGAAATTGTTTCATGTCTACACAGTAAGATTAATTAGAACAAGATTTGACTAAATCAGATAATTTGATCAAAATAATTTAGTGTACTTTATTATACCTAGTAAGTTTATTAAAGAATATAAATTCAATACCAATGAATGACATTGTTTTTTCAGTAGAAATATGAAGTTATCTTCTCTGATAAAATGCATTTTTTTTTACATCAGATAAAATGTACAATAAGTTCAATTACATGATCATATTATTTACTTTGAGCAGCTTGGCTTCGGGTTACAAAACATTACATTTTACTTAACAATGATTTTTCGAATTTCTAAAGGTCATAATGCCTCAGAGATAGTTTACAATAAAAAAAACAACGCAATCTTTTCTTGCAAATAATGACTATTGGTGCAGTTGTAACGATATTCATCATCTTCACGTTAGCAATCTAATGTGAACTCATTATATGCTCATGTAATACTAATGATATTAATAACAAAACCTTATATGTTATTTCATTTGTGTTCCATATATGAAGTCGTCCACCAATCGAAATTCATACTTGACGTTAAAAGAATAATTGTGTCTTCTGAAGAGCCATCTAATATATTAATACATCATTTGAATGTAAAAAACTATCTGCTTGTTTTGTTGACTTTCTTTAATTCAATTCTAGAATAGTGTATAAATGGTTTTCCACATACACTCCATTTTCTGCTGATCAGATTTGTTCCTATATTATCGACATTTTCACAACAACGTTCAAGGTAATTAATTTTCAATAGAATGATGATATTAATTTTGTTTGCTAAAAGGAGATGACAGAAAGACGTGATGTTTTGGAAAATATATTGTGATTATGAATATTGTTATTTACTAACTAAGCGAATTCTCACCTTTCCATCATCAATTTCAATCGTTTAGTGAAATATTTGAAAACAACAACAAATTTTAGCATCTATTATATATTCATTAACATATTTTTTCTCCGAATGCACAGTGTGAAAAAGTAGTTCCTTTGAACAAATACTTTTTGGCACCAAAGAAAACATGTTCTGGTCTAGATGAATATACATGAAAAAGAACTAATCCATAGGTTCAAATTTTCTATTCGCTTAAATCAGCATATGTTTATGATAACGGATATCTGGGAAGACATAGGCACAGGTAATAAACCTTGTTAGAAATCAGGGCAGACATTACTTGAGCGCGGTTATTAACTTGATTAGGCTCATTATCAATGTGAATTATATGCTACTGGAAGTCAATACTTATTTACCATTTTCCAACATGTAGATTTATCTTTAACCGAAGTATCAATATCTAGACAAGAAATTATTTTACGCATAATTAAAAACTTGCACTGATTAACACCGAATGCATACTCAAAGTTAAACCCAAGTGGTTACTATGCTATAGATATATTATAGAATTGTCACCTGTACCTTGAAAGTTTTGTATCTTAATCTGCTATAGAGAAGGATTATTTTAAACAACGCTTTTGCTTCCAAACCAGATGACCATTTTCAGTAAGGGTGACATGTTAAATAAATTGTCTTTAGATACTTAACACCACATAATGTTCCACAGATGTTATTCAACTGTTATCTACGATATCATACCACGTGACCTCTGTTGAAAGTAGATAATTTTCTTGGCTCAAGATATAAAATTTGTTGCAATCGCAATCACGTTGTTACAGTTTATGAGACAGAAATCCATAATTGCACGATGCCAGGAGATTTTTCATAATACAGAACATTGTCTGCGTTGAAATACGAAATCTCTGTACATATATTGCACAATTTCACGGTTTGGATATTTTTCTAGAACCAAAACTTGTCACCTTGTAACAGAGGTGGCTTGATATGAACTTACTACAATAGTGTAAATATGTTGGGAGTTTATTACCCAATATATCTGTGATAGACGTGGAATCAACCCTTCAACCACGTTGTATATTCTTTGGAAACATTTCACATTGTGCTATCTTTTGATTACTCGACGCAACTGAAACTTATTAGTATATAAACACTCATATTGGTGAATCCCTTTTTGTTGTTGATCTAACAATGGTCTTCCTATTGTTCGTGCTCTTATCATTGTGTACTGGTTCAATTCGTGTTATTTGCTAACACAGGATCTCATAACTCAGAAGTACAATGTTACAGCATTGTAAATATGATAGGTTAAGGGAATATATACAGTATGTAATGTTAGTAGACTTATTACCAAATGGGATGGAAATTGGAAATTAAATATGAAAAATTAACTGAAGATTGTTTTCTTGAATTGGCAAATAGAGTCATAGTAACTTTTACATGAGTAACGTGAAAAAGGAAATTATGGTCGAATACCTTTCACCTTGTAACTGAGTATGAATAAACGCTTGTTGGTTGGACTTTAACCCGAACAAGTTCAATCAATTCTAATCTACAGTTTATCAAGTACTGACGTTTAATCCGCCATAAAGCATGATCGATTTCGGTTCCATTTATTTCCGAGTCGTTCCTGAATCGTGCAAGTGTTGACAGCAGAAATAATGTTCTCCAACTTAGACGTTTCGATGGTTAACGCTATGTATGAGTATTCATAAGATGCGGTGTTTTTAATATACGAAGGTATGAAATATGTTAGTTATAGAGATAACCTCAACCTGGCAAAACGTATTACCGGTTATTACTGTTTAACATTTCACGAGTTAGTATCACATTATATATTATAGTATTTTATCTTCCAAAACTCTGTTCCACAGGAGATATCGCTTGTGGAAGATCAATGCTATGACATCACTCCACTGAGAGTCTAAGAGTAGTGCAGTGTTCAGAAATACACATTTTTCACGGAATTAAAATGACAAAATGATTTTGTATGATAAATAGATTCTCATCCTCGTGTCTTCTGATATCAAATATATTTGTAACTTTTATCAACGAGTGTTGATATATTTGATATCAGAAGACACTTGGGTGAGATTCTCTATATGTCAACTGTGCTGTGCTGTTGTTTGGCATAAAAAGATGATGGAAAAGACTTCATGTAGCAACTTACAAATGATTCATATGATTCATATGAAAAAGGTAAAATTCTTAGCTACAAAATATGGCAAAAACCGCCTTGTTCATTACAGTTGATACTAATGTCAAGCCTTACACATTTGGCCAATTGTGAGCAATAGTGTTCCAAAAGAAAGCTTAATACTGCAATGTGTGTCTACATATAAACGTATAATGAGTAAACATCACCAAAATGTTCTTTATATTTATTGAAATCCAAGCAAAGCGAACATTTGTAACACACATTATGCTGAAGTTGAGTTAAACCAACGATCTAAAAATGTAAGTGAAACAAAAGAGGTTAGATTTTGAAATATCCTATTGAAACAATTTTTACAATTATGAACCTTAAAATGATACACCGTTTTATTACATACCCATGTAATCTTACGATAGTAATACAACGATTTCTTTATGCACTCCTCAATCCGTATTGCACTCCGTATTGCACTTCTCACGGAACTAGTTTCTCAGCGAGAGAGGTGTCATGTCAGCTATTATTAGAATTTAGGTCAGGGGAAACCCCATATCAATAATGCAAACAAACGCATATTAACTTCAACTTTTCCTCACAAACAAATTAAATAAATGTCCCTCCAAAACGTACATATGCCATCATTAATAGTGATTCAGATTCTGAGCGAATACTGTCATTTCGTCTCGTTGACTGTAACGTCATCTCTCCGTGTTCACACTTTCACGTTTGAATAACGAACTTTGCCGAATGTCAACGAATGTTTCAAGTTATGAATGTTTATATTGTATTCGAATGAAATGTTGATATACATGTAAGTAATATGCACGTGTCATAAAAGAAATTTTAAAGATGTGAACAAATATCTTGCGTCTGTTTTCTTTCAAATATTCGTCATAGCTTTGTGTGCACTCTATTGCCATGTGACGTCATAGGTGGAGGAATGTGATGACGTAATATTTCGTGAAAGGGTTGGCGGAGTAGTTTCTTTAGGTCAAGACAACACGTAAACACTCTTCCGTGTTTGGCTTTATTTTAAGTAAATTAAACGAAAAAAGGGTATGTAATAAATATAGAACGTCATGAGTTCTGCGAACTCGTTGTTTCTTTGCTCTTTGTGACATCTACTTGTTCAATACAAACGAAAAAATGCACTAGAATGACGTTCTATATATGTATTGATATCGATTGTATGACAGGTAAAGTAGAATGCTTGTAAACCCATCATCTTCGAGCCTATGACTACGTTTGAACGATGTCAGAGTTGTTAGGCTAGGGATTTCTGGCAATATAATTGGTTTATAACTGCCAATGGTGGTCCTAACAGTAACTGTTTTAAGCCCTTTTTTAAGAGATAAGTGAAAGGTTCATCCACTTATTTATTTCATCAGAAATGTAACAAAATGTAACAATTGTTAGTCCTTTTCAGCCCTTTTCAAGATATCATATTAATCCACTTAAATCGAGATTGCAACCAAATGCAACAAATGTCCATGTCTTAGTTTCTAACGTTTACGCGTATCTCGCTCCACGCTTCACAAGTCGAAACACCTTTTAATAATTTTATTTGTGGATCTTTTTTGAAAGGGTTTATACTTTGATTAACTTCTCTTCAGACTAACTTCCACCATATTACAGTCAATGACCTGACTGGTTGTCGTTGACCTTTACGATCGTGGCAGTTATGATAACACCAATGTTATTACGCATGTACAGACGTAACTATGCATAGATCTGGCTGGGTCACGTGTATGAACTAATTAGGATAATGGAGGCTCAGTGATTTTCTGTTCCAACCATGATATTGGATAAACCGTGTCCAATTACCTGCTAACATAAACTATTTACCGTAAAGTCTTAATTTGGGGCACTGGATCTCATGAAGAGATTTTGTTTTGAAAATTAGCAAAGTTCGTTCTCTATAAGACAGACGGAACAAAGATGCTATGAAGAGAGAAACGTGTTGTTGGTCACACAAGGTACATTTCCAAATGAATGTAACCCTTTATTTCATAAAGTTGGAGGTCAGTTCAATTGCTAAAACGATTGACGTAGATTAATCACTATAAATTGATTGATGGATAGTTGATGAAACGCTCGTAGGTTACTTTCGCGAGTTCTCATTAAGAATGAAGAATTTGTTTCCGATAAAAGTCATAATCAATTAAATGTTGTTTTTCCAGGTAATTGCTTATCAAGATGGATGTCAACCCACTAATTATATGATGATACACAAGATATAATTGACCTAAAAATTAAAATTGCCATGTTTTCGATAGTAGGGCCGATAACAGCAACATTTGCAATTTGGAATTTAACTTAACATAAGATGATGCTTTGGCTTTGTTATTGAAGCCAATGACCTATCAAGAATTTACGAAACAGTAAACAGTTTACTTTGATACAAAATTATTTTTTTATTCAAATAAATATTTTAGTAAGAAGAATGACAAAGCATCTGTTAAGTTCGATATCTGACACTTAAAGAGGGTTTTACGATTTTGAATAGTCCTATAAATGATTTTACACTGGTTGATTTATTACATTGAAGACATTGTGGTAATGAAATTTTTGGTTCCATATTATTATTCGTTAAAAACCAATTTTCATAGATTAATTATGTATCTAAAATGCGCTGTCTGTTGGACAGTATACACTTTTATAACAAATACGGTTTATCATAAAATATGACCTATTTTCAATTTGAGCACATGTGTAAATATCACTTTTGTCTAGCAACGGTTGTTTAAGCGCAAGTTACCGTGCTTCGTTGGCTGAGACGTCATAAAACCATTGTTGTTGACGTCACTGTAGCCGGCAATCGTAATCGAAGTAGGTAGTTTTCTTAGTATTTCCACGAGATCTAGATAGAAATAATCGGTCATGAAAGATTAATACACTCTGAACCTCGGAAGTGTGTCAAATGATCTTTAAGAAATTCGCTCTAGCGCGGCCAATACACAATTTAGCACTTGTTTCGTAAACGTCATTTGACAGACTTAATTGGTTAATAATCTCACTAGTATCGTCAAAAATGGTTGCAAAATAGAACCGTAGCGCCAGGTATTATAACACTCTTCTAATTACTTAAGGACTGTAGCACAACCAATAAGCACGTATTTGCTGCTTTCAGTGCAGGTTTTTTATGAGATATAATATGTTCAAACCATTTATATTAACCTTTATAATTCAAATATGTTTAAAATGTTATGTTTGAAACACTGACAAAGGTAATGGCAATTTGTCAGAGGCATCTTCCCAAATTGGTTAAACGTACATAATTATATCGTTTTCTAGAGTGTAAATAGATATTAATTTCAGTTGAATACATTAAGTTTCGGCGTTGTAAGTCCAATTACCTTCTTACTCGAGCAACTTAAGCTGGATTAGCTTATGCAACATCGACTCAAACTACTGGTCGATGTTACATACGAGACATTGATTGCCAGTTAAAACTA
Organism: Phorcus lineatus; assembly: GCA_921293015.1. NCBI lineage: Eukaryota > Metazoa > Mollusca > Gastropoda > Trochida > Trochidae > Phorcus > Phorcus lineatus. The sequence goes on from OV121096.1 coordinate 39,891,364, forward strand.
TACCATATGCAGAAAGAATCTGAGTGTCTTTTCACTTAGTCAATCCATTGGAGAAGGCAAGCGGTAAATTTAAAAGACGAATCTTGGGAACTTCGAATGAAAAAACCGATTATTGCTTTTAAAGTGTATGTCTTTTATTCAAAGGTAATATTGGAACCGGGTTTCTATGACAGAGTCAGACCTATCTTCCTCTTTCATTAGATACAGTTTTGCTGAATTCTAGATTGTATCCCTACCTATGAATGAACGAGCCAAATTAAATCTTTATCTTTTTCAAAACTTTGCATTTATCAATACGATTAAGACCGGCTGCCTAATTACACTACAGATGCGCATCGAAAATTACTCATTAAAGTAACAGTACGAATGCTCAGTTTTAAACATGGAAATACGATTTTTCACAACAGAAATTGTCTATAGTTGTCCCAAATATGCTGGCGTATTATAGCAGAGGATAAGCATTTGGTTACCTCGTTAAGCAGGAATTGCCTGCGTCGGGCATTTTACTACAGAAAATGTACTGCATTGAAAACTTGTACATTTATAATGTTTGATAAAGATTTTAGCGTTAGATCAACATTTATTCGGAACGAAAGAGACATGGTATCTTAAAGAGGCAATGATTCTTTAGGAAATTACTTTTATCTAAAACGAATGTTATTGCCATTGTAGAATCAGTTCAGAATATATGAGTGTAATATGAGACTTTACCATGTGTATTCTTTCAATTGATGAGAAAAGTATATGAGTAATTATCACATCACCCAAATAATAATGATATCAATGATGATAATAACAGTCCAATTATATAGAGCCTTTCCATGTCAAAATACACTACTAATAAAATGGGATACACTACCGCTCTTTCCGGAAGGAAGGTCAAGTTCAACTGATGTATGTTGTAATGTTGTCTAAAGTAAGTAAGTAACGTGATATTCTTATTGTTTTTTGAAAGTAATAATCTACTATTCCAAGTAGTACAGCGTGTGGGAAAGAAGCTGTTTCGCGATCAATACTTTTGATTTTATGCACGCTTCTTTTTCCCTGCAGATAAGATAAGATGCAACCGTATTCTGTTGCGTTAAAATAATTAGTTTTAAAGAATTCTCCGTACCAAATATGTTGTTCTTTGACAAAACAATATTTGCAATTTAAGCCATGTTGAAAATAACTTCGAGTTTTCAAATTCATATTTTAAGCAGATATCTATAACTGAAATACCATTTGCATTCAAAGATTTATCTTGGATGACTTCACTACACTTAACTGACTTTCCATGACATGATGTAAACCTTTCTGTACTTGCTGATGATTATTTGTTGACGCGTGTGAAAGATAAGGCAGCCATCTTGTTATGTCGAGGGAAATAGTTTACACGGCTCAGTGACAAGCTATGTGAGAACAATGCAACACAAGGTTCTAATAATACAAAAATACCAGCCCTGCACTAAGAAAAGGTCAAATTATTATGATTCAAAAATACGATTAAATACATAACATAACTAACATGAGAAAAAGGTAAATAGGAAGTGAGAAAGTCCTGATATGTAATGAAAAGTTACTATTCTATATACTTTATAAAGATCTGAAGTAAGACGATGGACTATGATAACGAGCGCAATTATTGAGAAAAGGGACAGGAGAAATTTCCAACAAGAAGAGATTACATCTTCGCCAGGGTCATATTTCTATTTCTCTCTCAACTAAGCCCATGTTCTCGAGCGCAGTAAAATAATTGTTTCGATTATTTAACGATTTTGGGAATTGTTATGAAAAAAGTATAAAAATACCTTTTTGTACAAAGTGTCTCTTGTCAAAGAGTGATGATTGAGTAAATCAAAGATATTTGTTATAAGCCGCTTATCCATGGAAATAAAAGAGAGCCATTCACAAACATTGTTCAAAGCTGCATACCCCTATATGTAGAATGATAAATATTACTCACGGACAGCACATTCATTGATTTATGTATTTAGTAAGGTTTGAAACTGGAGGTAGTCAATTCAGAGCAAGGGCAGCGAAAAGAGACATATGACTAGACAAATCGGTCATAAAATTATAAAGAAATCGAAAGCTCTTTTCACAAGAAAATACTATCATGTTTAACAAAAAATACAATTCAGAAGGGTCTCATAAGCAAATAGATTACCTACATGTAAAACTGTACCAAAACAGTCATGGCATGGGTCACAACTAAGTAGAAATCGGTGACTGACCCAGTCGGTCAATATAATTAGACACGTTTAAAGGAAATGGTGCGTTGGCCTTACATTGAAGCTGATGAACCCTTAATGTGACACAGAGTATGTTTCATTAATTGTGTATGGGGCTTAAGTAAAACCAAAAACCAAAAGTTTAATCGCCTTTCTAAAAAAAAAAGATTTCTCTATGAATGCAGATAAATAAGTATTCATAGATCGAACATTCATACTTTCATATGTGAATTTCTCACTTATGATTCTACCATGTACTGTTGTGAGTAACAAGGTGTAACCTGGCGTAATATTCACGACAATTATTCAAGATTTGTTTAAATAATTCCGAAAATCTTTGGAAATAAAGTTAATTTTGTAATTATAAGGATTGTTTTACATTTGCTTTGACTGCTGTAAATAATTTTCCAATGTCTCGTTTGAGTCATTAGTTCGCGCCATTGTCCGGTTTTCGATTACAAATCCCGACTTTAATCAGTTTATTGTCACTATACTGAACCGATAAGCATTAGGAGGTTAACTTTCAGACATTTCTTCTCAAAAACAAAACACCATTGATGAAGTTTGACATATTTGACCCAATCAACATAGATACTCTGTGCCCCTTTATAAGTATTTTGACAGGGTTAATGTGTTCATTGAAATCATCAATTACATGTATATCTTACAATTTAATAATTTTAGTAATTATGTTCTATGATGTCATGAAAACTACAAAACTAAATTTTATGGCTGACAACCAACTGTATTTATCCTGCATCATTAATAAACATTAACTTTGGCTATTGTCAATAAAAGTACATTTTTAAACTGTTTCTGCTTTCTGAATTCCTATGAGTGACGGGTTCTTGCTTTTAGCATGACATCGGATTTACTTAGTTATCTATGTTTCGTGAGTCGGTAAGGTGTTTGCAGGTGTCATATTTTAAACAAATCCTTTTCATTCAATCATTATATTTTACGAAAAAATAATTGTGTTTTGTTATAAAAAAGGATGCCTACAATTGGCAGGTAGGGAAATTATATATATAATTATCAAATGCATGTACAAAATATATAAAACCAAATCTTTCCAACCCAAAGAGAAGAAACCAAACCTCGGTAATCCGCAGACATGAATGGCGAATCGAAGACACCATATATCGACCATTTCGTTTCAGCCAACATTTTATTAATGTGCAATCTGTCAACGTCCAATAGCGATATTGAGTGAGACTGCTTTAATGGCCACTTTAATGATGTTGGTAGACGTTAAATATCATTGATTGACAGATGTTCCATTTGTTCCTTAATGGTAAGTTATCGAAGTTCCTTCTAAGCACAATTGTGCTTATCAATTTTTGATTAACGTTGTGAAGAACAAAAAGCTAATCATGTGGCGTAACCTTGCCAACTTAGGTAAATGTGCTTGTCTTGACAAAAAGTGCTGACTTTACCTTATTTATACATATTATGTATTAGGTTTACATCTAATGTTACAGTGACAGCGAGTTTCTATAGGTTATCATCATATTCATTGAGGAGTGTTATTGTAAACATATTTACCTGTCACGTCAGTGCAACAAGTCACGCGTTCAGAGTACAATACTATACTCACGGTCAAAAGAAAGTATAGGTCCTTCATATTGATATAAATTTAAAACTTTTGATCATACCAAATGTTAGTTATACTAAAAATGATGGCATGCCTTTAAACACATGACACATATCGCAAAAACGCAACTAATGTTGCTATATTTTTTAGAAACCGAAACCGTAAATTCCGTTTAAAACCAATTGCATGAAAATTCAGCGCATAAAATATGTATAAATCGATTTGCTGGATACTGAAATATCATAGCAGCTGAAAAAACACAAAAGGAACGGCAAGGTTGACCCAGAGAGCTCTTAGGATGGCCACACACGTCCCTATCGTTCGAACGTTCAACTGCACGCCAATGATAGTGTCCAGGCTTATGAAACGTCACAGACAGATTGGTCGGACGCAGGACAGACCCCGAAGTGGAAGACCACGTGTTACTACGCATCATGAAGATCACTACATCCGGACCATTCTTCTGAGGAACAGATTTGTAACTGCAACGGGAACAGCGCAAACTGCTCTGTTCGCCAGTGGCCTTAAATCCCATTGAACGCTTATGAAATCATTTTAACAAGCAGGTATGGGCCCGTTGACCCGCCCCTCAAAACAGACAAGAGCTGGTTCATGCCCCTTGAGAAGAATGGCAACGTATACCTGACGCCGTCATCCGACGTTTAACAACGTCGATGAGGAGACGTGTCTGTGCATGTGTTGACGTTGCAGGAGGTCACACACGTTATTGACAACAACAGAGAATGTTTATGGTCTTACTGTTATTACTAGGGACACTTGAAATCATTGAAAGTTGACCCCCTACTTATTTCAATGAGATTGCAGAAAAATACTGGAGTGATCAAATGAAATATGTTTGTGTGCATTATTGTCATTTGATTGTGCTATAATATCATCTTCACGGCATTGAAATATCATCTTTTGTTTTTATGTTATGAGCATTGGAAGTTAACCTATACTTTCTTTTGCCCGTAAGTTTACTTTTATCGCCAGTCCCAAAATATTGTTTCATTTCAATAATGCTCGTAGTAAGACGTGCGCTTGAAATGAACTTATAAGGTACAACTGTGCTGAAAGAAAGATTTAATTTTTTTTTACAAAGCACGTTTTGTGAAAGATTTATTACTTTTATTTATTTCTTAAAATTGTCTTAAGTAAACATTGAAGCTAAAAATAACATGTTCAGGAGGTCAAAACGTCATTTTGATTATTTGAGGTAGAGAAATGGATTCGATTAGCAAATCGAGGATTGTTCGTTCGATTAAAACTGATTCATGAAACATTTATTTTCGGTTTCACTTTATTTAAGTAAAAAAACGTGCTACTGTCCCCTCAAGTTAACCTTTGTTTTAATTTTTAAATCTCAAGAAAGTCTTATTGGAGAATTTGTTCTTGAAACGAAGTTAGTCGAAACATTCCTATTTTCACATGATTGTCAATAATACATATTCATTTCACTATTCTACGAGCAGTACAACGCCTGTTTAAGATTTTACAACTTGACAATAGTGTGCATTCATTCAAAATGAAAACCATTGAGAAACCAAACCATTCATCGGCTACACTAGAGATGGAAAGCCTTGCGACGGCATGTAAACGCGTTGTAAATCTGTCTTGTCATAAATGATTTGTAAATGCTTTAATATCATATTATTTTATATCAAATTATATTATATCATCAACATATATATTATCACCATGGTGGTGCAAAAATGTCAAAAGTACATATTACTAGTATTTTCAGGTTATGCCTGACAAAGAATCGGAATGGCGGTCCAGAAGGAGATACGATGTGATTTACAATCCTTACGTATGAGCATGTAAATAACTGGCTTGTGGTATCAGAAAAATGTAAACTCTACTGTTTAATATTAATCTTTTGGAAAAGCCGTTGATAGTTATGGTTTTTTTTTTGGATAAGCTGTTTTTGAAGTCAGTGTTTAAAAGATACTGAAGATGTTACCGGAAAAACTTATTTGTACGTAATATTAAGAAAGTTACATCTCTTTATTAGATACAGTGATGGAAAACTTGTTTTCGAAAGACTCCCAAATTTCAAAGTTTAAACCAGATATTTTCTCTGCAACCGACGACTGGTAGTCAAGGTTATCTAAAAGCGTGAATTGTATCACTTTTACAATATGTGCTAAGGTATGAGAACAGGAATGCTCGTAGCTATCTTCCGTTCTTTGTCATTTTGAGAAGAAACTTGATCAACAAACGAATATATTGGTAACCAGTTATGATATGGAATACATTTTGAAAAATCCTTTCGCCTCTTTCATGTCCGGACAATGTATACCAATATTCTTTTTTTTCAGGTGGACAAAAAACATCACAAAGAAATTGCTTTTAGTTAGGAAATATGTAAGGGTTCCTTGTTTCAAATACAGAAGCAGTTAAGGGATTTTCATGTTACCTTTGGAGATAGTTCTGCGTGACAGTTCCTCGATTTCTTAAAATCAAATGACACGAAACGGATTGTTTAGTCAGACATCTGGCAATAGGAAATAATAATAGCCAGCGTCGGGATTTTGCTTGAAAGTCAGGTGTGCACAGGCACCCATCTTCCCTTTTAGAATAGGGCACTTTTGAAATGATTATATCCTCTTCAGTTATAGACCAAATCCGAAGGGGACATACCTGTTCTTTTTCATAACTTAACATATTTTTCTCCAATCCAGTTGAGACATTTTAATTATAATTTTTTTGTGCTTTATTTACACTTGAACATATGAAAGTGCGCGTACATTAAATAACAACAAGGCAGCAGCACCAATTGGTTCAAGGAAGGAAACTGAACGTTATGGATGTCATATGAGAATTTCATGCATTTAATGATTTACCTTAAATTATAAATAATATATGAGCCCAAGGATCTGCAGGAGCCAATTTCTCACATATTGTTATTATTTAAAATTTTGTTATTTAAAACCCCCTCGACCCCTAATGCTTCAGAAAAAAAAAGATCCGATAAGAAGACATTCATCGGCGCTACATGTATTAAAGGCCTTGCTGCGGTGTGAAAAGGCATTTATGAATCTATAAGAAACATTTGCTTAGCATTTTAAGTAATACAATAAGTACAATTTTTTAAAAAACTTTTTAAAAGACTCAGAAGTCGATATTAAGCCTCTCGTCACATGGCTTTAAGATATGTCATGTTTGCACAAATCTGTTAAAGTTTTGTAGGAGTCCACCCACGCATTCAGAATTAGAGTACAGAAATACATAAGTGTAAATGGAGTACCTTGTACAAGCTGTCAGAGATTCCATTCACTTGTACCAGAGTATCTTCCCCAGTTTGTTGAAATTGAGAAAAATCGCATGACATACAGGAAACAGGAAAACTTTTGATGATCAAAAGCGTTATTTGCCCAAAAAGATTCCATTACCATTCTCAAGCCTACATGTATGGTACGCTTTATATGTTGAAATTGGTATAAGAATCCATTTGTATGGGATGTTTCATTATCTCCTTTATGATAAAGTTTTGTTTTAGTACTGCATGCCCTTTTTAGTGGTGGAAAAAGAGAACGGATTTTCTTGTGAAAATATGCACCGCAAGAATATGCACCGCAAGTAAATGCCCAATGACAATTTGCGCTTCATTCAGTAACGTTTTTTTTGTTCCGTCTAATTTGTAACCAACGTAGAGAATGCTGAGTTGAGCGTGTGAGACTAACTACTTTCATCAATATTTTACTTTTGCATTTGCAGCTGTTCTTTACCCTTGCATCCCTTTGGCGGTCATTTATTTGTTTTCTTTGTTTAAGTTAATTGTCACATATCAACAGTTGTCAATTACATGATCTTCCTTTAGTCAGGACTTGAAGTGAAGGAGTGAGTTGGGATTTAACGTGTTTTCAACATTATTTCCGTCATCAAACACGCGGATAAAAAATCCTCCAAAAGAGAATGGATGGGTTTCTATATTTGAAATTATTGATGTTTGTATATTTATTAATCGACATACTGATAATGTATAAATAAATAAAAAATCAAATATCCCTGACTTATTTTGTTCTTTATAGTTCCTGGTTTCACATATGTCAAACTTAACAAATGATGTTAATCAATAGAGACATAGTGGGTTTTTTTTCTGGAAAAAGAATCTTAGTGCTTATCAGTTCACGTTAGTGACAATAAACAGGTTAAGGTCGTAATTTATTATGGATAACCGGCAATGGCGTGCACGTAATTTTGACAGTTCAGAGTAACTTAAGAAAGGCGATTTAAACTTACCTCAGGACAAATGGTATTTTTTTTTTTTTTTTTTTTTTTATTTTGCTTTTTTTTCAGGTATACATACAGGGTGACATACAGGGTAATATATAAAAACATGTTATTCCATATACATACAGATTCAAAATAAATACATTGTTCATTGTTTAGGAGAGTTTTAACCGTTATTCATAATTTCTAAATAAAATATGCAAAATAGACCACAATTTCAGGAAATACGATTCCTGGTCTTGATTAATGTAGATATATTTTGTAATATCATAATATTGTATTATTTGCCTTTTGATATATGCGATACCCCTTCTTACTACAATAGTATATGATATTCTTAACTAATATGATCACAGCATTTAAGGCGTAATTATTTTTTCCTTTCACTCCAAATAACACTTGAGAACTCGTAAAACTAAGTTGTACATCAACAGTGTTAAGCCACATTTTAAGTTCACACCATATATTTTTCACCCTGCTACACTCCCAGAACATATGATAAATAGTTTCGTCTGATTCATTGCAAAAAGCGCAAAGTGGGGTATCAACGTATTCTATTTTATGAAGGAAATGTCTTGTTGGCAGTATTCAATGGATGATACTCTACTGTAGCCATCTGTTCAGTGCTAGGAGTACATTTGTTTGCACTCGTGTTAAAACATTCCCATTCTGAATCAGTATGGTGAGAACCAGTGACTTGTTCCCATTTATCATAGCAAGGGAGTTTAACAAAGCGTGAGTCAAGAAACAGATCATATAGTTTCTGATGAGCTAAAAGAGTATTTGTACATTTAATTATGAAAGGATATACAGGATTGCATAACTTACTATCGAATATAGTAATACCTATTGAGTTAGCACAATATAGAACTGCACGTCTAATACCTTCGTAATGAAGAAAGTTTGTATCAAGGGAGTACACGGTACACAATTCTTCCTTTGAGTAAAATTTTCCATTTTCATTAAATAGATCATTCACAAATATTATACCGTTTTTTACCCAGCTTCTGTATAAAATACTCTTATTACCAACCTTTATGCAGTCATTATTCCATATACTTTGAGCAAGTATATCATACTTACTTTTAACGTGACATTTATATCTATCAACAATATTGGACCAATCTTTAAAGACTTCTTTCCAAAATGGATTTGAAATTGAAGATATCACTTTACTTTCAATATACAGTTTATCCGAAATCCACAAAAGATTTTGATTGGGCAGTCTATGAATGAGTAGATATTTCCAATTAGATGAATTACTAAGTAATCTTTGAACCCATTTTAATTTTTGCGAAGATATAACATTTTTGATAATTCGAACTTTAAAACCCCCATGTCCCGAATTAAGAATAATGGTATCTCTTTTAACCTTGTCTGGTTTATTTCTCCATATAAATTGAAAGCCCTGCTTTTGGAATTTGTCAATAACAGATTCAGGTGGGCGGGGTAGGGCGGAGAAAAGGTGGTTTAACTTGGGCATTAGGAGGGATTTTAGAACTGTGTTTCTTCCGTAGGGTGTAAGATTTCTGGCAAGCCAAATGTTCATTAAATGTTTGATTTGTAAAAACTTTTCTTCATAATTAATTTGGCTCATGTGGTTAATATCAATGGAAAAGTTTATTCCCAAGAGTTTAAAATCTTTCTGTGACCAATCAAAGTTCCAATCTTTACATAACTTGATACGAGATCTTTTTTTGGAACCTATCCATAACAATCTAGTTTTCTCTACATTAACCTTTAAACCAGAAAAACGTGCAAAGAATTGTAGAGTTTGTAAGACAGCATATAGACATTTTTCTGACCCGTCTAGTGTTAAAGAAGTATCATCGGCGAACTGTGACAATAGATACTCAACATTTCCAATGTTTAGCCCTTTTATATTAGCGTTGTTTCAAGCAAGAATGCCTAGAATTTCGACGGAGAGAATGAATAGATATGGCGCTACCGGGTCGCCTTGACGACAACCTCTTTCTATTTTCTGTTTTAACCAAAACTCGTGATTCGATGTCATTATAGAAAGTAGCAATCCAATCAATAAAGTTTTTGCCAAAGTTGAAGAATTTAAGGACACTGCATAGATAATTTCTATCAATAGAGTCGAAAGCCTTTTCAAAATCGATTAATATTAGTAATCCTGGACTTTGAAAGGTTTCAGTGTGTTCCATAATGTCGTAAACTAACCTGGTTATCTCACCTATGTATCTATCTTTTACAAAACCTTTTTGATCATCATGTATTATAAATGGGAGTATGTTTTTCATTCTATTTGCGATAGCTGCTGCTCCGATTTTATAAGATGAATTAAGAAGTGAGATGGGGCGCCAATTCTTTAGATATTTCTTTGATTTATTACCTTTTGGAATACACGTAATCAAACCTTGCTTTTGTGAAACTGAAAGTGTCCCTTTTTCGTAACCGGTATTTAAAGAGTTGAGTAAGAAAGTACCAATATCCTTCCAAAAGAATTTGTAAAATTCAGATGTAAAGCCGTCAGGGTCTGGACTTTTATCGTTTTTCAATCCCTTATGTGCTTTTGATAATTCATTCAAAGTCAATTTTCCTTCCAAAGTCTCTTTCTGATTTTCGTTTAGCTTAGGAATATCATAAGTTTGACAAATTTCATTTAGATCAATTGGAAGAACATCTTCGGATTTGTAAAGTTTAGTATAGTAGTTGCTAGATTCATTTATTATGCTCTCATTGTCAGAAAGCTTAGATCCATTTGGTTTTTCAATTTCCGTGAAAGATTTATTAAGGAAATTTCTCGACTCTAGTTTCAAAAAATATTTTGTAGGTTTTTCTCCCTTTTCAATCCATTTGACTTTTGATCTCGACAAATGGTATTTTGCCACATGCAGAATTTATTAAATATACCCTGCCTTTCCTTGAACATATCGATTTCATGTGACTTTTTCCATAGAAAATCAAGAAAATGGATTTTAAAAATAAACTCTCAGAATCATTCATTTCATAAGATAATTTAGCGAGTCACGTTAAACAATAATCTTGTAATTGACTCAAAGGCCGTTTACCACAAAGAAGTATCTCGCCCGAGTTAAGTACGACACATGTAAACTGTTCTACTTTTTAAAACCTATCATTGGAAATTATTTATTGACTCATTATTTTCCAAAACATCAATAAAAACTTTCAATGTTCTTTATAAGTCATATTTGGATAGATAATTATGTATTCTTAAGTGTTTTCAAATTCACTGTTTGGGTCTTTGCCACCGAACCAAGAAATGTCTTTAACTGCAACAAGGAAGACATTGTGATAGTCTCGCAAATAGAGTTTAATACATCTTTGTATGTCAGTTCAAAAATGACATTGCATGAGTGCTAGACTGAGCGATATGAATAATATATTTAGAATTAGATGCGTGCTACTTTTTTTCAATATTTACAATACTCCAGTACAAAAATCAATATGTTACTGACACAAGTGGCATATGTTACTAAGAAAGAGCTTATTTCGATCTGTCTCGATTTTCTTCGCCTTGATAAACTTAGTTCCCAGTTGTAGACATATTGACCCAGTTGAGTGACACGTCATGAACCGAAAGCTTTTTAAATCAATTCGGGAACTTAATTGCCCAGCAGCAGTGACACGTTTTAGTAAAGATCGACCATCAAGCTCCACACTTCAGAACTAACAACTCTCAGGACATTTTCATTCAAAGATTTACTACCCAGACATACGTAGACCTCTTAACGTACCTGAAACATACGTAAAGAGAAGCACATCAATATAGTTTTTGGAATTATCTGTAATGACGTCTGATTACCATCAAATCTGCAGAACAACCATTGAATTAGTGAACGTGCAGGGGTCAAACTTTAGATAACTATTCATTCAAATGGGAAACTTAATATCTTAATACGACATGAAGCAGGTTGGCCTCTCAAAGTTGAATGTTCAGACATATCCCCAAATTATCTCTCAACTTGAGAGCAACCGATTCGGAATATTCAGACTTTAATTAATGAGGAAGACCTGTTGCTGACACGACGACTTTCGAATCAAGTGTTGCAAATTAAATTTGGTCTTATGACAAAGGTAGGAGTGCTATGGACAAAAACGAATTCTTTATGCCTTTGGGCTGAATTATGATTTCAATGTCTTGAAATGTAAGGGCGGGTGAATTATAAGATTTGGTACATATTTCATTAAGCATAGGGACTTTAGGAGACGTAAATGTGTAACTGTCTGTTTTGTTATTGTCACTCATGCTAAGCGATGTAAATGGTACTGATAGTTGCCTACCATTATCAGTTTTTGCTTATCAGTTCAGTGTCAAGCGATAAGAGTGTATAGCATTGTTCAACTGGACAGTGTAGAACGAATACCCCATGCCAAATAATAAAAACTGATTTTCGAAATTTTACAGATTTTCAGATTTGATTTTTACTAGGAGTTGTGGCTGGTACCTCACATCTTAAGTAGAAAATTGTTAAAAGCTTTGCAAAAATTGATAATGAATTACCACATGCACAAGATGACTGTTCCACATCATAACTTCTACTATCCTCGGCCTTGCTGTTTACAATTTATGGTCCGCAAACAGAAAATTAAATTTGTGATTCCATGGAAACAGCTTCACATGAAACTACAAAGAACTCGAAAGACGAAAAAGGCACATTTAAACATGAACATTGACATTAATAGTATATTTTAAAATATACGTGGATGCATTTTCATGCAAAAGGCTAAAATAGAGAATGAAGAATCTGGAAAAACATAGATATTTAATATCACTTAATTTGGAGGGTGATTGTTGTTCACATGTGGGTATTTAGACAGATTTCAAAGAGTTCTAATTTAAACACATCCTATAAGTCGAACTGAGGTTCCAAACAGAGTATCACTTATTTGGTAAACAACTTAAAGTTTCAAACCATGCCCCATTTATTTCTCAAAAAAGGCACATATAAACAGTCAGACAGACAGACAGACTATTCGATTAATGTAAATGCTGTTATTAACTTTTCCTAGAGACCTCTGTTCTGAAATTTATTCACTATTACTCACGAAAATTGGTTTATGATCAGATCTAATGTCAGAGTGGTGCCTGCCTTTTGTTATTTTTCTTATTCTTACCTTTAAGATATTTTGGGTTTCCATTGGTAATAAGGTCCCGACATCGTTTCCGGAGCAGATGTCAACTCTTCTTTGACTTATTGGCATTTTCACTTTTTGTGATTTCCAAGGATACTTAACTTAGAATTGTTTCCGGAGAAAAACTAAAGAACTGTTCAACGAAAGTTGGTATGTTGATCGGTCACCATGTTTAGATATGCTTTTGGGGTTTTCACCTCTTTTTTTTTCATTTTGGCGGTTACCATCGATACGTAAATAAGGATTCTCAGTTGCGTGAGACAAGGTTGTATCTTAAGTCCTTTATTATTCTCAATGTTTATCAATCTAATACATACAGTTATAGAGCAAGATGGTGATAGGGTTATTGTTGTGGACTCAGATTTTCTTGAATTATGTATGTTACTATAAGCTGATAATTTGTGAATTTTTCAGACTCTGTTATAGGCTTACAAAAGATAATCGATGTACTTTCGCAGTTTTGCAAGAAATGGGGTCTCTGTTAATCTTAATAAGACAGAAATTCTCTTATTCAGAAACAGAGGCGAATTAAGAACTTATGAAAATTGGTACATGGGTGGTATTAAACTTAATGTTACAACATATTATAATTACCTTGGTACAAATTTTCGAATAGACTGTTCTGGTAGAGCAATAGTAGCAGTTAAGATTTATTTGTTCCAAAATTGAAAAATATTTCTCCATATGTGGTTTTTATTAAAAATGTTTGATGTCCTTATAAAACCAATAATAATGTATGGTTCTGAAATTTGGGGAGTTCGAAAATGTCAAACTATTGAAAGATTTCATGTTCGATTTTGTAAATATTTTCTTGGAGTGAGTTACAAATGTACAAATGTTGCCGTGCTTTGCAGTATGTGGAAGAAAATATGTTTTTATTGACACCCTCCATAGGGTTATTAAATATTGGTTTAAAATGTTATCAAGAAACCAGATATAGAGAGCGATGTTATGTAAAAATCGAAAGGACCTAAAACGTGGGTTTCGGATGTTGAAAAGATGTTATTCATGTACGGATTTGGTTTTGTATGGGAAGCACAGGGTGTTGGGAACAAAAAATGAATTTTTACGTAATTTTACATTTAGAATAAATGATTGTGGTGTACAAAGCATGCATGCTGATATAAATGCTAATTCTTCTTTAGACTTATATTCAACCATCAAACAAACTTTTCGCATAGAATTTTAGAATCTAAAGAATCAAGACGTAGAATTACATAACTTAGAATAGGTGCCTTAACAATACGTAAAAACACTGGAAGAAGAGTGAGTGAGTGAGTTGGGGTTTAACGTGCTTTGAATAATATTTCAGTTATTAAACACGTGGATGACAAGCATCCAAAAGAGAGTTGACAGATCAGGGAGAAAGGGATCGACAGGATGAGGAAAAAGACGGAAGGAAAGGCATAGTTAGAGATAGACAACAGGTTTTAGAACGACTAAAATTTGGTCTGGCTTCTACCAGTTCGACCTGTCCAGCTTTGGTGTCCCTACCAGGAGCATGTAAGTTCCGACTGGCATAGCTCTCAGAGTCTCTGAAGCACGCAAACCACCACACCACCACAAGGTATTGAGTCAAGTGGTGGGAGAAGGTATACCTAGATTTTTTAGATTCTATAAGCTCTGCAATGATGATTTAATTGAAGATGAACTTAACTTTTTATTAAAGTTTTAGAGAGTTAGGAACGAAGTATTTCACAAATCTACCTCACCATGTTAATAAATGTTTCTTACAAAAAATAAATCAGGATTGTGTTTCCGGCACAAAACTCAAGAACTATAAGACCTAGCTAACGAAACTTATATATGAATTAGGCAGCATGTTTATGTTTGGGATTTTCAAGTTAATTGGATTTTGATTTTTTCCATGGAAACTTATCTTTACAATCATAATTAAATTGATAAGTCAGCATATGTAAATTAGCCTTTCTGGTATTTTCAACTTCTTGGCATTATCATTTTTGCGTTTCTCAAATAACTTAAATCTTCATTTCCGGAGCTCAACTCAAAAGCTTATTGACTAGTTAGTCATATAACTGTTTCTCAAATTTTTGTTAAAACTGTAACTTCCAGAGTTACGCCTTCATGTCTAGTGCTTTGTAAACATACTAGAGTTAGATTCTTACTTTGTAGCGTCCGTCTAGCTGATAGCCATAATTGATCAGAATATTGGAAAGCGCGTTGGTTAAAGTAATTTTCAGCTTATAAATCAATGAGTGTAATAGATCTAGGTTGAATTGCTAATGTGATCTTAGCTTCAGGCTTCATGTGGTGTATATTTCGATCAATTTCTTAAAGCCTCTCTGTCTAATAACTGCGCATGTCATGATGTGGTGTCAGATCTTAACGAAGTATCACTTTATAAACAGGGGTGTCAGTGTTCACAAAATTTTAATTAAAACCACTGACAATGTTTGGCATATGTTACATCAAGAACTCAGTGTCTATTAAGGTCAAATAAACGCTCAATCTAAATAATTGAAAGTGGCATTAAACTTTGAGAGCGGCATGTTACGTGCAAAACTCACGGTCAGCACTTGCGATTCTTGCCCATTTGTAATGCGGGCCGAGGTCCATTTTGGATCATTCATGTATATTCGTAACATGCATGTTCTAAAGGGACGCGTATAAGACATGCTTTGAGTCGTACTCTGTCTATCCGTCCGTTCGTCCAGAGATGGGACAACTCTTTGAAAAAACTGCATTGGTAGGGGTTTTGATGGAAAGAGAAATTGCCTTTGCTTCAGAGAGGTAACTTTATATTCCAAATTTAAGACTGAGAGTACTCGTTTCGTAAACTAAACTGCTACAACACGAAATGTTTACGACCAATCTTGTTATGGCCCTTTGACTTTGATTTTGGGCGACTTGCCCAGTCTAGATGGCCAATACAAGTCCTTGAAATCAACCCTTGCATATTTTCCCCATATTCTTTATGAAGCTTTTTAGCATTGTTCCGTCCAAATTCAAAGGCGCAGATCGGCCTTTATTCCACAATAAAACACAGTTTATGAGTGGGGTCACGACACAAGGTCTGTGACATTAACAACAATTGTATTAAGAAGGCTCTGGTTACGAGTTTGCAAGTCAGGTCCAAATTTGATTGTTTGAAGGTACTCCTCAAACAAACATAAGTCATTCGGTTAGGTTACGAGACTCCACTCACTTAGTGAGTGAGATGTTGTTTAACGCCGCTTTCAAGATTATTTCACTTATATCGCGGCTGCTAGTATTATGGCAGGGAGAAAGCCCGCAACACTATTGTGGCTATGCATTGCGGTGAAACCTGCGAGCATCGGCTGGAACTAGCGAACCATGGGTGGTACTGCGCTGAATTTCAGTGTAGCATTGCACCCAAACCTGACTGCGTGTAGAACAGTTCTCTACTGCAGACAAAGTTGCCGAGCCCCTGGCGGGATTCGAACCACGGACCTCCTGATCCGAAGCCGAACGCGCTAACCACTGCGCTATCCCGCCCCTTCCACTCACTTAAAACTAAGTTGTGTAAACATTAGTTCCATCTTGTCCCCAATTGCCTCCAATAGACATGAAAAAGTGAAGATACCCTCCAATAGTTTTCAACTAATGTCCAACCTCTAATTGATTATTCAAGGGTTGCCAATGTTTTGTGGCAAATACATTGAATAAGTAAAAAAAAGAGACATTAATGTTTTACTTGAGAGCAAAATAAGATTTTTGAATGAATTTGATGGGTTTTGGCACTTAGTTAACATAAATATGGCAGTGGGTAGCGACCTCCAATCGTTGAAAGTGACTTAGTTTTAAGTTAGATATGGTCCTCAAAGTCTCCATTAGTTTTGCACGCGGGCTCGTCCGCGGGCTAACGGCCTTGGACGAGTCCCTTGTGCCAAACTAATGGAGACTTTTTCGCACCTTATTCTACACATAATTTGAATGATTTGAACATGTTCTTACTAAAATGAACTCAAGCAGTAGATAGGACAAAAAACGGACTGCAGTACGGTCTTCACGTT
Organism: Phorcus lineatus; assembly: GCA_921293015.1. Lineage (NCBI taxonomy): Eukaryota > Metazoa > Mollusca > Gastropoda > Trochida > Trochidae > Phorcus > Phorcus lineatus. The sequence continues at coordinate 39,908,523 of OV121096.1, forward strand.
TATTTGATAAAAATTTCATAAAAATACAGCTTATTTTTGTAAGACACCACGTGGTGTGGTGATCAGGTCAATATTAGAGTTAAGTATTCCATATAACCAGGCGTGCGACGGTTCTATTGTATAAACTTACCTCTGCTCTTCACCTCGAATTTGTGTTTGGAAAGTTCGTCCTCGGTTCGCAAGGTCATTTTCTAGAATTATTTCTATCCTTGATACATGCAGACATTTACATTTGTTTTCAAATCTTTTAATTCATTTCCATTCGGCGGGTGCACATCTGATGGCATACAAAGACACATCACGTCAAACACTAGTTCGGGAAGTGATGAAGCAATGTAAATAATGGTAACATAATGTAAAACATGGTTCAATGCTCTCCATTTACTGTTGAAAGATGGTAAAGCATTTTTACATGCGAGTATTTTGTCAACATTAAAAACATCCTTGAAAACGCTTATAAAACACTCAATAGATTCATTAGATTGTTTCTCTTAATACTTGAGATATGTATATATGTTTTAGCAATTAGTATGATATGAGATACATGAAAGCTGGCGGAAGTGTTACAGAATAAAATATCTTAAGTCAGAGATGGTAATATTCAGATGTGTAATATGCTGATTCATAACATTTTCAACTTTTCTCCAGATTTCATATACAACTTTGCACTTAATGAAAACATGCTGCAAACTTTCAGGTTCTGATTTACAAAAAGAGCAAATATTTGTATCTATAATATTATTTTCATTTGCATCAATTCTTTTCTAGTGCAAATTGCTCTATTAACAAATCTATACTGAAAAACTAAAACTTTTACATCTTTAGTACAATTTTTCTTTTATCTGAATATCATTCCTTGGCATATTTGCCATTTTTGACAAACTTTTAGTGGAGAGTCATCGGCAATTAGTTTGTCATAAAAAATTCTACATCCTTTTTGTTTCTTAGAAAGTAGAACTTGAAGATTTTGGCTCACTGAAAGATTTTGATTACGCAAATGATTCGATAAGAGAGTGTGTTTCCATATTTTTGGGGATATCCAAAAGTATCTTATTGAACACAAGGGTTGTTGTCTTGATACAGACATTCACAACTATTTTCACTATAACATTCTCACGCACACATTGTGTTCACGATAGGTTTCAACAATATCCATGGTAGTCTTGACTTTTAGCAATATTCCAAGTCCTTAAAAATAAGTCAATTCCATGAATAAAGAAAAGTCGTTTGAGATTATCAACCGACTTTGACGATCTTGTTGTTGGCGATTGTCTAGATAATTATTTCCCCCGCAACGCTTTGAAAAACACCGTTCAATTTTTTTTTTCAAAACTTGGTATGTTGTTACATCTAGTGATGGAGTGGTGCCTTTTGCTACTTTGGTTATTATAAGTTTTTAAAACGTTTTCTGGTTTCTATGGAAACAATTTGAACTTTGTGCATATAGGGGAAGGGTAATTTTCCAACCTACATCTAAAAAAACAAATGAGTAACATATTACTAAACCTGGTATATGGTTAGATCAAGTGCTTGGTTTGTGCCTTTTTCTACTTTGGTTATTCTTAATTTTTCATTTTACTTGGTTTCCATGGCAACAATTTGAACTTAGTGCATTTTGGGGGTTATAGATGCTAATAATATTTTTTGATGACTGAGTAAGTATCAAATGTCACATTTCCTACAATAAAGAAGTTGGCAAATATATAAAACTCTTCCTTATGCACTATTGAACTTGTATATTTCACGAGTCATTATTATGTCAAGTTCATTGATGCTAATATATTTACATCCTTTTTATTATATGTTTGGTATGGATTGTTTCTGGGATGAGTGGCAATAAGATGATGAGGATGGATTAAAAGTTTGGAAGGGGGACATCACTGCGCATCATATGCACATATTTCTAGTTTTAAAGTTCCTGAAAAGAAAAGGGTATCGTCAGTCGCTTGAATTAACTCTTTTGTAAAGAATTTTCTATACTTCTATACTATTCTAACTGTACTATACTATTCTAACTGTAATCATTGTAGACTTGCTCATCATTGTATAATATAATTGATTTTAAATTAATTTTGCAAAGGCTTTGTTTCGAAATTGTATCAAAAAATTAGAAAAAGTCATTTTGAAAAGCGACTAAATGATAATAGAGTTTTAAAAGGGCAAGAGCACCTTATTTTAAAGATTTGTTTTCATATTTTCCCCCAAAACTTGTTTGTTTATAACGACTGTATTATCTTCAGAAGATACAAACATTTCCTTCTCAACCGAATCATACGTAGTCGTAGAGGGAATAATCAAGTATCAAGCACAAACAACCGGGTGCCATTTTGGTGTTAACACTTTTTAAACATTTGAGGTAGGGAATGTATAGCCTAACGGATTGTGGAATGTTAGTTTTAAACTGCCTCTTTTGATTTAAAGAGAGTGTTTTGAAATTTGAAACATGCATTTTCTCTGTCGTGAGATCAGCCTGCCCACCTAGTTCAGCCTGCCCACCTAGTTCAACTTGTTATTGCCCATTTAACTGCTTAGTTCATATTTATACGATAAGCAGGTGATTAATTCGGGGAAATGACATGCTTAACTGATCTGAAAGTCAGAATAGCAAAGCCAGTAATCGCTATCGTCATAAATACTTTTAGGAACATTCGTCAACCTAAAAGAAACGTAAAATATGTTGTGGCTCGTGAGTGAGTGGGTGGGTTGGGGTTCAACGTGCTTTCAACAATATTTCAGTTATTAAACACGTGGACGACAAGCATCCAAAAGAGAGGTGAGGTGAGTTGGTGTTTAACGGCGCTGTCAAGATTTTTCCCTTATATCGCGGCTGCTAGTATTATTGCAGGGAGAAAGCCCGCAACACCATTGTGGCTATGCTTTGCGGTGAAACCTGCGAGCATCGGCTGGAACTAGCGAACCATGGGTGTCCAAAAGAGAGTGGAAAGACGAGGGAGAAGGCGGTCGAAAGGATAAGGGTAAAGACGGAAAGAAAGCCATAGTGAGATATAGAAAGCATGATTAAGAAGGACTTAAATTTTGTCTGGCTTCTACCCTTCGACTGTCCAGGAACATCTAAGCTTCAGCTGGCAGTGCACACAGGGTCTCTGAAGCACGCAAACCACCACTGCACGATTAGGTATTGATGGCTCGTGTTATACCTTGTAAATGTCCTTTAAAATATTTCATAGACGTCGTAGATTGAATAGCAAAATACTTATATATACTTTACGATGCAACTCACCTTAATTTCCTTCTGGATAGACCTTGAAACATGGACTTATTTTTGTTTGAATCAGGAGAGCCCAATTTTACCTTGAGACCACGGGCTTTTGATTGTGTGCTTTAGGTAAAGTTTAAGAACATAACACACATGAAGTCCGTGCATCACAAGCTGAAATTGACAGCGTCTGTGCAGAAACACGTTTTTCACGTGATACAGATTATTACAATTCATATACTTAAGCGGTTTATATTTAAGAATATCAAACATAATTCGCCATAAATCACAATTTCTTAACGTTATTTAACAGTTTGTTTCAAAATGACGATCTTGCTGATCGCTCGATAATAAAAAATCAGCGTTGATTACTTCAACCATGCCAACCCCCTCGACCCTCGCTTGCTACTTGAACTGTATATCATAGTTCAGGGTAAAACTGTCTCCACAGAGCGCGAATGATTTCTCAGGCTGATAAGCATATCTTACAGATTAAAATCACAAGAACATTAATGCTTAAACTCACGGTAATAACAAATGACATGCTATGACAAAAGCCTCATGTTTAAGGTTGAATGATAAAAGTGTCACACTATTTTTTTTATCCCCCGCCCAACGTAGTTGGTGGGGGATATTGAAATGGTCTCCGTCCGTCCGTCCGTCCGTTCGTTCGTCCGCCCGTTCGTCCGTCCGTCCCGATAATGTTTCCGGAGCACAACTCAAAAACGGTGAGACCTATCTCGACGAAACTTGGTATGTGCAACGGGCATCATGCGGAGATGTGCCTTTTGGGGTTTTCAACTTCTTTGCATTTTTATTTTTACCCGTTTCCATGGAAACGTAACATAGGATTTTGTTTCCGGAGCACAACTCCAAAATGGTGAGACCTAACTCGACGAAACTTGGTATGTGCAACGGGCATCATGCGGAGATGTGCCTTTTGGGGTTTTCAACTTCTTTGCATTTTTATTTTTACCCGTTTCCATGGAAACGTAACATAGGATTTTGTTTCCGGAGAACAACTCCAAAATGGTGAAACCTAACTCGACGAAACTTGGTATGTGCAACGGGCATCATGCGGAGATGTGCCTTTTGGGGTTTTCAACTTCTTTGCATTTTTATTTTTACCCGTTTCCATGGAAACGTAACATAGGATTTGGTTTCCGGAGCACAACTCCAAAACTGCGAGACCTAGCTCGACGAAACTTGGTATGTGCAACGGGCATCATGCGGAGATGTGCCTTTTGGGGTTTTCAACTTCTTTGCATTTTTATTTTTACCCGTTAATGTTTCCGGAGCACAAATCCAAAATGGTGAGACCTAGCTCGACGAAACTTGGTATGTGCAACGGGCATCATGCGTAGATGTGCCTTTTGGGGTTTTCAACTTCTTTGCATTTTTTCCGTTTGTCCGTTTGTCCGTCCGTTCGTCCCGATAATGTTTCCGGAGCACAACTCCAAAACGGTGAGACCTAGCTCGACGAAACTTGGTATGTGCAACGGGCATCATGCGGAGATGTGCCTTTTGGGGTTTTCAACTTCTTTGCATTTTTATTTTTTACCCGTTTCTATGGAAACGTAACATAGGATTTCTTAAAAGTTGTTTGTAGAAAATCAACATGATCACTGTTCAATATTCCACAACTAGTATCCTTAACTACCCTTTCCCTTTGGCGGGGGATATAGCTGACTCTGTCTGCTTGTTATCTTTAAGAGGTTCAATTATTTTGTTTTTATATGTTTTTGCAGTCATGAATGAAGATTGAAATAAGAATAACGTGGAGCACAAGAAAACTTGTTAGTGTTTGTGTTCATTCATAACAAACTAACACATTGTGTTAAAAATGCCTAAGAATACCAGTTTGAGAAATTGTCAATAAAAGAAATTGATCAGTAATGAGTTTGAGTTTGTGTTAAAGTGCACTTTAAGGAATGTAAGATGGGACGGGAACTTTCTAAAATGTATAACGAGTAATGATTCTTTTATTATCGTTGATTAAGAGTGCATGAAGCATTAGAGAAGTAATACCTGAAACTTAGTAAAAAAGAAAGATAAGGAATACAATTTAGAGAAGTTTATTTTCCAAACTGCGTTACAGAAAACATATGGCATGTGTTAATTCAACCGATAACTCAACTGAAATATCGTTTAATGTCACACGATATTATGAAACTATTGTCAAAATGTTTTGACATAATCGCACCTGTAATGCTGGGCTCTCTGGGAGAAATACATTTGAAAAGTAACGTCTTTGGATATCAAAAGAGATCTCGTGGTCGTGAAAAATTTGGCCCTCAGAGCGTACCATACACAACGTTCCTATATAAACTGTAAATCAACCTCAAGTTAATAAGCTCCGACGCTTTAGCAAAAGGTGAGATGTTGATCGTTCTTTAAAATTTCTTTTTCAGTGCATGTCATTTGGTCATTTTAAATATTATTAAGAACCTCAATCATATATCAAGTTTATATTTTTACTATACTAACTATATGATGACACATTGTTTTCAGTAATCTTGCAACCATTCAGTAGTTAGTTTGATGGGAAATCGTACTTTAAATACTTTGTTAGAATGTGATCAAACATTTCTTATCATTCACAAGAAAGTAAACTGAAAGGTCATTATTACTTACTGTGAATATTGATATGTTATAATTATTTTCAATGATGAGGGTTTACGTACAATAAGATCGTTTGTAAATGGTTGTGAAGCATATCATTAGCATCCGATGGTTATTTTATGTACATCTGAGCTATTGAAAAGAGTATAATTTGCCTCAGAAAGGTATTATATTAGCATTTGAAGGCATTCTTTTAAATTCTGAAAGGTTTTAGCATCTGAAAAATCTTAAGATATAAAGATATAATTATAAACTACATTAATTACTTGGAAATCATTTTGTAGCAGGTTGATGCTATGTTTAAATTTTGCTTATATCTCTAAGGCATCACTTCAACATTTTATGTATTTGTAGGATCTTCCCAAGCATGGTCTATTCTTACTCCAACCCCAATATCTTGCCAAGATAGCCTTCCCGCATTTCCTGTAGTTTTCTGTGCTTTTCGCCAAGGCTGCTGTGACAGACTGTGATAGTCCAATCTGTAATTCAATGAGAATAGGAAATCCTCACCAAAGAGGGAGCTGCACTCAATACACAAAGTTTGTCTGGTTAAATTAAGGCAAGGTTTAGATATAAAGCAAGATGACTTTTATGGTGACATAGGGTCAGTATCTTTTCAGCTTTTACTAACCATTTGGTAATCAGCTAGAAGACCTTTGTTCACCATCTGGTTACAATTATTGAAAATCTCCTTATAATCCATAGGCAATACAATTTGGGCATCTAAATTACACTTACGTTTCATTCATATCTTGCACATCAATTCCACGCATCAAACCCCAAAATAAATAACTTGAATTAAGAGATTATCAAAGGTAGGCTCATAAATTAAATAATTATTTCATTATTGATAACGTCAACACAAATTATAGGCACTTTCTATCAATTCACAAAATGTACAACTGCAAAAAACAATTTACAATATTCAGGGAATTCTAAAACCATGAAAAATAATACACCTCATAAGAAATCTGTATCGTTTTTATTTCATACCGTGTACGAGATCTAGAATCCAGAATATAATATGAAAACACTACAGAAAGAAAAATGAAACTTGTAATTGAAAAGGAATCGGTAACTGAAAGTGATATAACTATATCAATAAAATTCAAATAATTCAGAGCCTGTTGATACAAAGTATCATTGGTCTCAATATAGTATCATTTAAATATTGAACTCTAACAAATTACGTAATTGGATAAAACATATAAAGGGCAATTATCTCCAATTTGTTAAGATGGATATATCATTTGGATACCCTGAAAATATAAGTGATGTGATAATTCGTATCATAATTATAAGAAAATTAAACATTTTTAATAAATATAGTTGAAGAAACAACCACACCCAACACTTCAAAATTGACATATTAACTTCTTACACTCTAGATTGATTACACACTAACATGAAGTATAGTTTAACTCGATCTTTTCAATTTCAGTCTTCTTGACATTTTCAATTTTGGTTTTCTCAATCTTTTCAATTTTGGTCTTTTTGTCATATGTTTTTCCGAAGATGTGTCACCAAGCTTGTTCATATCTGAAATGCTGTACACTTGAAAGATAACATATGTTATGTGTGGTCACTCATTATTGATAACCTCATGGGAAGTTTACAGGGTGTTTTCTATTTGAGTGAATATTCGTTAACAAAATCCAGCAGCCTAACTTTAAAAACTATACAAAACAAAAAAAGTTAAGCACTCGTCCCAAATAAAAGCTGAATTATTGGTATAGAAACCAAATTTCAATCCTCATTATGGCAAATCAAAGAGTGGTGTATTGGTGTAAAATAAGTTGTTAATTATTTAAAAATTGTCTCTCATGAACGCAGCCAATGCATGTGAATATCGCCACCCATGTCTTGCACACACCAAAGTTTCCAGCAATCACAGGCATTAGGTAATTAAGTATCGTTATCGACTTTATTATCACTTTTTAAAGATTTAGCAATTTTGCTGAATCCTTATCGTTATTGGCGTGTTTTAAAAAAAATTATTATTCCACGATTCTTGTGTACAAAATTCAGCCAAAACCAGCGACTCGATAACAACCAAACTTTACGATCTTATAGCCCTTACAAAGACCTCGCGACACGAAGCTTTTGAGCCAATTCGGACATTGCATTAAATGCTCAGTACCACTCAAACTTTGAAAAATTAACATTGTAAAAAATTTTCAAAATGCACTTAGAGACTTGCAACTTTTTTTAAACGATTGGCAAAAACATTGCAAGCAAAAAAGTAAATCATGGCGAATTTGTAGCATGATTACTTTCGCCGCCATGTTGCTTTTTTTACTTGAATTTCCGGACCCCATGCATCTTTGAAATGTAACTCCTCTGAAGATACTTGCATTTCAGAGCTGAAACTACCAAATGATGTAGCTGAGGCATTGCAAATTTTAGGGTGTTCTTGATTTTTAACAAAATTCAATACTTTGTTCTCAGCAAGCCTTTAAAGTTGGGTGACTTTGCTCATTTGAGCATATTCAAGGGCAGATAACTCAAAAACATACCCGTCGAATTTAATGATTTTTGCGTGAGAGCTTGAAATGACTAAGGTCATTAAGAATCAATAATAAAATCGCTCGCGATCATTCATTTCCGGTCATGAGTGAAGGTCAAAGTTTGCAAACTCAGAAAAAGACGTGTAGACACTGTGTTCTTGTAATGTCGTAACAAACAAACAATAAATTGTACAACGTTGTCAACGTTATCAGAAATGTAGTAAATGATAACTGTAAAATGTAAACATGAAGTTATTGCACTAATGGATTTAACCAACGCACTTTACCTGCAACATAAGCATATATGTTACGATTCCTCTATTTCATTTCCTATGAACTAAAATTGTATTGATTCAACTATATCTTATATATAATACGATATTATTGATATGTGACCTGTTACAAATTTAGTTTCACATAGGTTTTTGACTGGTAAAATAATTTTTTTGTAATATATCGTCATAGTTCAGAGTAGTATTTTTTTCACATTGTCATCTTCTTTGCCATAATCGCAATTTGGTTAGGATATTCGGTCAGATTAAACATGCTGTTGTAGGTTTGTGCCTCGGCCAAATTTAATTACACTTTGATGGAGGATTGTTAACATCAATTTGTGCTAAATGAATGTGCTTTTAATGCACCGAATCTATTTGTCGTAGCTTGCAACTATATTTTGCACTTCTGATTGACAATGTCACAAAGAAGAATTTCCGATGCACTCAGATGGCAGATCATTGGACTTCTTAGGACAGGAGATTCTTACAAGGAAATTGCAAGAGCAACTCAGTTTTACTACACCGTTACAAGCCATCTTATGAGAAAACAGGCACAAACAAATGAAGTAAAGGACCTTCCCTATTCTGGAAGACTAACAGGCTTAAACGCCAAGTGTACAAGGTTCACTTACAAGTACTCGCCACATTAGTTCTGAATCCTGTCATTAATGATCATATCGATTACCACAAACTTGCTGCAAGACCTTTGTTAGAGGACAACATTATACAACCTCACTGTTACTTTACTGTAAACCAAAATCAGCAGTGTCTCCACTGACATCATTGGTTATGTGGTACAAAACGAATCCTCCTCATAAAAACATGAGGGAACTGGAGACAGCTGATACTTATGGAACAATTAAGGACCTTTGTATGGGTATGCCAAGAACATTGGCTGCAGTTTTATTAGCAAGTAATGGCAGCACACGTACGATACTGATGTTTTGTGATTCTTTGGACATTAAAACACTTTATCTAAGTTGCTTTTACATGGTTGCACACCAAGACCTTGAGCTGAGGAAACCATTCTTGTGGGTGAAATCTATTTCAACTCCATTCTGGGTTTTCATGCACTTTTTGTACTCAAAACCTCCCTACCAATTGACAAGATGATTGTTCTTTTAATTAAATTTGTTTTGTTTTTCATACCATTCTTCCAAGACGTTTGCCTTCCAGAGAACAAACAGTGGTACTTAACTTTTTTTGCTGTGTATATAATGACAAAGCATCTTCTTTTTTTTTAAAACCGTTAGTGTAACTTTTCATGTTGTAGCGAACGTTAGCAATTGATTTATGTACATTCAGAATTATTGAGAACCATAAGTTAACTAAAGGGTTTTGCTCTTGAACTGCATGCATCATTTTGGCATATGGTAAATGAAATTACGCCGCAAAATCTGGTTCACTGATCAAATAACACGGCAAAAGTTATGTTCCTTAAATCCTTTTGTATGACATTATATGATAAAGGGATAATAAGGAATAAAAATAAATATATATCAAGCTTGCAATAGGTTCGCATAATACACAATTTATACTAATTTATGATAATGATGATACAGAAACACATTTGGTTAATGATCTCTATGTTTACTTTGTATGAAAAAAGTGAATGAAAAATACGCACCCATTTTTGGATGGAAATTTATTTGCACAGGTTTAGCATTTGTTTCCATATCATAAACATATATAAAACACTTCATTACGATCATTCGATTTAAGGTTGAAATATTTTTGCATCTTGTTACTTTGTTTACATTCGTTTAACATTTAAATATCTGATTTACATCAATTTGTCATTGGACATTTTGACAGAATCTCATTTACATCTTTTAAGCTTCATACTTTGGCCGAGCCGAGCCTGACTTCACTTTTGAAACGTCCAGCATTCTAAATTTGATCATCGCAAACAGCCATATCTGATCCTAATTGATCCACCGTGACTTTGGAAGCAACAGTTTCCTATTTTGTCATCAATTATACAATATTGAACATAGGGATATAAGTATTTCATTGACATGAAAAGTCTACTGTGTTATATCATGTTTATAATTCTATTCTTGTTACTATTGGACGCGGTTTATTTTGCTGTTTACTGTACATGATTCGAAAATATTTGCAATTATCTGAAATACTTTGCATTTTTTTCAGGCCAATATGAAGCTTTCTTTTCTCTTGGGCTTCCTAGTCTTCGGCCTAAATAAGGCTTATGTCATGAGAAAAGGCGAAACTGATGGTAAGCTTGTTAGTATATAGTTTGATGTTCATTGACTTTTAAAAAGTATAAAGATACCTTTATGAAATATAAACCATCAACAGTGATCAATTATCAATGAATATAAATCCTAAAACTTAAAAATATGAAATGTTAATCGTAAATAAACAGAATACTGACAGAAAAGAGGATGTTTCCAAGAAGTATTACATAATATCATTATGATTTCCCTTATATTGAAACTTTTGAAAGTATTGCTAATGTTAAAAGGAAATCTCCTCTAGGTTTGAAAAAAATGAAATGTATATTCTTTGAGAGGTTACGTCGGAGGTTTATTTTACCAAAGAATGGATAATAATTGTTTTATTCATTAAAAGAGACCTAGCTGAAATAATGTGAAAAAGGATAATGTTGATTACATATAAAATATCCTTTTGATATATTCCTTCAATATTTTGATTTATGTTATTCACACATAAAGGAATGATGGGAATGGGCGGAGCACCACAAGGAATGATGGGAATGGGCGGACCACAAAGAATGATGGGAATGGGCGGACCACAAGGAATGATGGGAATGGGCGGAGCACCACAAGGAATGGTGGGAATGGGCGGACCACAAGGAATGATGGGAATGGGCGGACCACAAGTAATGATGGGAATGGGCGGACTACAAGGAATGATGGGAATGGGCGGAACCCCTCAAGGAATGATGGGAATGGGCAGAACCCCTCAAGGAATGATGGGATTGGGCAAACAACAAGGAATGATGGGAATGAGCGGAGCATTACATAGAACGAAGGAAATGGGCGAACCTCCTCAGGGAATGATGGGAATGGGCAGACCTTCACAAGGAATGATGGGAATGGGAGCACTTCTAGGAAAAATGGCAATGGGAGGAGTGCTACAAAGAAATTTTGAAATGGGTGGATATCCACATGGAATGAAGGGAATAGGCGAACCTCCTCAGGGAAAGATGGGAATGGGCAAACTACAAGGAATGATGGGAATGGGCGGAACCCCTCAAGGAATGATAGGATTGGGCGAACTACAGGGTATTATGGGAATGGGCGGACCACAAGGAATGATGGGAAATGGCGGAGCATTACATAAAACGAAGGGAATGGGCGAACCTCCTCAGGGAATGATGGGAATGGGCAGACCTTCTCAAGGAATGATGGGAATGGACAGAGCAATTCAAGGAAAAATGGCAATGGGAGGAGCGCTACAAGAAAATTTTGAAATGGGTGGATATCCACATGGAATCACTGGATCAGGCGGAGTTTCAAAGCGAAAAATAGAAATAGGCACAGAACCTTCCACAGTTATTGACAAAACTGAAAAACATTTCTCGGATACAAGCATCATTTCACAACCTTCCCCAGGTGTTGACAACATTGGAAAACCTTCAACAGATATTGACGACATTGGAGAACCTTCAACAGATATTGACAATATTGGAGAACCTTCAACAGATATTGACGACATTGGAGAACCTTCAACAGATATTGACGATATTGGAGAACCTTCAACAGATACTGATGACATAGGAGAACCTCCCTCTGTTATTGATGACATTGGCAAACCTTCAGACTCCAGTGAAAAGGCTCTGGAAATTATTGACCAGTATGAATTTCCTAACGGGATGATGGGAATGGGTGGAGTATCACAAGGCATGATGGGAATGGGTGGAGTATCACAAGGCATGATGGGAATGGATGGAGCACCACAAGGTTGGATGGGAATGGATGGAGCACCACAAGGTTGGATGGGAATGGGTGGAGCACCACAAGGAATAATGGGAATGGGTGGAGCACCACAAGGATGGGTGGGAATGGGCGGAGCACCACAAGGAATGATGGAAATGGGTGGACCTCCACAAGAAATGATGAAAATGGGCGGACCTTCACAAGGAAAAATGGGAATAGGCGAAGCTCCTCAAGGAATGATGGGAATGGGTGGAGCAATACAAGGAATGATGGGAATGGGCCAGGCACTTCAAGGAATGATGGGATAGGTGGACCTCAACATGGAATGAGCAGGGTTAAGAGGGATTGAAGAATAAGGAACACAGATAACACTGTGTTTCGACCTAAAATGATCCCTGCAGAAAATTATTTCACAAAAAAGAAATATGCAGTGTTAACTTTTGTTATGTAATTTGATTAAATAATACATGACAGTAACCACCTCTATTATATTGTTTATATCATCATCATAGTTTTTTGTAATATGAATGTTTTGTTCATGTTCGTAGAAATTGGAGCTATTTGAGACAAGTTCTCAATGACCAATTTTGCAAAGCAATCACATTGGCTCAATTTGTCAATTCGTAGTATGTGTATTATCGAATGCATTTAATCATATAGATTGAATAAACCATTCTAAAACATTATCAAATTGAAAATCTAAAAAACAGATTTTCTAATTTACAATATTATCAAATACCATTGTCAACCCCTTAAAATCCTATGATTTTAGCTTATCATGTAAAATATATTCAAGTATACATCATGGTGATTGCAACATTTAGAAGTTGTTCTAATAAAAATATACCACCCATTGTTTGCTAGTTTAAACAACGCTCACAGGTTTCACCGCAATATAACCACAATGGTGTTGTGGGCTTTCTCCCTACCATAATATTAGCAGCCAAGAAAGAAGTTAAATACTCTTGAAAGTTGCGTTAAACTACAAATCACCCCACCCAATAAAAATAGTTCATGGTGGAAACAAAGCTCACGTTAATCATGTGGACAGGTTCATAACCGTGAGAAATGTCTCGACTTTAAACAGTTTTGCTGACCTAAAACTTATACTCCCTTCGTTATCTTTCAAATCAAAATTTCAACTGACAATGACCCTAATCCTACACCAAATGCAATACTTTACAAAAGGCTGGAATGGGTTGTACAGTGTCCACTTATCGCGGCATTCCTGCTAACTGTTATGATAGTGTGTGAACCCTGAACCATTCAAAGCATTAACTCATTAACGCCGAGACAGCTTCACGGCTCAACGCCTGGGCCACTGACCACAGACGCTGCTCGCTGTAGCGAGACCGCTTAGGTCAAAGCACCGGTCTTTTCGCGGGGGCCTTTGTGGGCCATAGTTGAACGGACACTGTCTAGCCTTGTGCCATAAAGTCTTGATTGCTTTATAGTTTCGTGAAGATAGATGCAGGTGCTGGATATTGATACTTTACAGGAATATAACATGTGATATTTCACCAATGAGTTGATATTTTGCGGTTTGTCCGATTTCAATTTATAAACATACTCAAGAGAGGGAGTGAAATTGTTTTCATTGTCTCACCAAATAACATTGACAAATAAACTGCATTTGATATTGCACCTTTTATATTGGAAAAAAATGTTATGAGAGACAATTTATTTTACCTATACCTAAACAACAGTACTTAGAGAACAGCAAATAATAAACACAGACACACACTTACATATTATAATATGTAAAGTATATACATAACCAAATATTACTTATAAGCATTTGTCAATCTTCATGTTAGATTGCCTTTCTCAATCTACCACAACAGTGATTTGATGGCGGCATATCGTTCACTCCTTTGCAAATACTAACACATAAACACGTCACGTAACTCATATTTTCACATACGTTGATTTATATGCATTTTCATTTACAAATACTGCATATTTACACATCATGTTGAGTAGATACAGTGTGTCGGTATTTCAACTATCTGAATAATAATTAAGGATTTGTAGATATGATATCCCGATTTAACAGAAAGCACGTAACATTAACGAATGTAATGATTATTAATATTGACCAAGTGATTTATTCTGTTGGGACGTTGTCCACTCTAATTATAATTTAACATGTGCATGTATCCATTCAATTGCAGACAGGGTCGTGGAAAAAAACCATGTACATGCTAAAACTATTATTGTTACAGGACAGCTACTGACCGTGCTTGATATACGATGCGCTCAGCTAGTTCAGTAAAGTAATATTCGAACAAACTGTCATATTAATAATAATATTCAAAGTAGAACAACACTGGCTTTCAAAATATTAATTACATGCAATTATCAAATTGATAATTCATGACATGCCATCCCAAAGTGATGCTTTCAAGAAGTAAAGTTAAAATCAAAGTGTAACTTTAAAAAGCCTCAAATTCTTATCAAATTATTTATGAATACATGTACATAAATGTTTCCACCACTGGACTCAATACCTTATCGCGGTGTGGTGGTTTCCGTGCTTCAGAGACCCCAAGAGCTATGCCAGCTGGAGCTTGCATGTTCATGGTAGGGACACCCAAGCTGGACAGGTCGACGGGTAGAAGCCAGACTAAATTTGAGTCCTTCTAAAACCTGTTGTCTATCTCTCACTATGCCTTTCTTTCCGTCTTTTCCCTTAACCTTTCGATCCCTTTCTCCCTTATCTGTCCACTCTTTTTTGGATGCTTGTCATCCACGTGTTTAAGAACTGAAATATTGTTCAAAGCACGTTAAACCCCAACTCACTCACTCACTCACATAAATGTTTATAATAACGCTTCCTCTCGTTTCGTCTTAGATATATGAATTCAATGCGTTTAACAAATAAAATGTATCTAACAATGTTTCAAAATTGGTAACTTCACAAAGACTACAATCGTTTCATTTGATTTAATAAACCTTCTTTTTAAAGTGTTTATTTTTCCCTTCCAAGACCAACATGTGCAGAATGTTTTCATTTACCAAAAGTAGCATATTTTTGCACAAAGAGCAACGATTTTCATTTCTTATTGCTTTCCTGAGGATAGCATCTTATTTACGAAACTGTTATCTACACTAATGGATGCCAAACTGATTTTAAAATAAGTTCATTGTTATACTATACGACGGACGCACATACGCGGCTCTCGCTGAATAAGAGGTGCTTTCTATTTACGCACATAAGCGTCTCTCGCTGTGAGAAACTGCTAATTAACGGACGCTTATATGCGGCTCTCGCTGTGAGGATCTCATTATTTTGACGCATATACGCGGCTCTCGGCGTTAATGAGTTTTGAATGAATTTTGGAGAACATAAATTATGTCTGAAAGACTACGATAAAAGTCACATAATTTCAACTGAATTAGAAAATGAAAACAACAGACCCATCACCCACATCTAAATGTTCATTTCAAAGTCTGACATATTGATCTTATGAGACTGAATATTGTCAATGATAAGCCATCAAAATCGGTATAACTGCACTTCTGATAACCTCCCGTTATTGAAGTGAGACAGGTTCTCACCACGGCTCATTAAGTCTCCTTACTGTCTTCAGGTTACCCTTTCAGTGTCGTCGGCGAAACAATGGTCCTGATAACACTAATTAAATTATGTTTCTGTTACAAATGTCACATCTGCAATAAAGGTTAAGAATTGCATACAAAGTTTCAAATGTCTCCTGCATACCGAAGTAATCTTTGTGACTGTAAAATGTTGCGGAATTTAGTCTTTACAATAAATGCCCTCATCATATGATTTTCCACGTGACAAATTTGAATTGTTTTAGCTCTACTGGTAAAAAGAACTGAGGTACAACATGTTTGAATAAACTAATGTCCAAAAGAAAGTACCCAGTGTATTTTTTAACATACAATAACAACCAATGCAGATATATGTGCAAATCTTTTTGTTCTGAATAGAATATTTAATTCCTCAGCATATGCAGACAATTTCATTTGGTACGAAGTCAAAATTACCGTATGACTGTCAATAAAAGACAGTTGGTATCAAAAACTGAATTTCAGTAGAAATCAACAAGGCAATTCTTTTGCAAAATGACAAGAAATGTTTATTTAATAACGAGTATGACGACCATGGGCTATAATAGAGGCAAACACACGTCGACGCATTGAAGAAGTAAGGCGGCGTATGACCTCTGGTTGGATTTGCTGCTATTTTTGGATCGGAGCTTGTTCCAGTTGCTGGATCGTGACAGGTGGTGCGGGTCGTCTCCTGATTTGTCAATCCAGGTGGTCCCATAGGTGCTCGATGGGATTCATGTCGGGAGAACATGATGGCCATGGCAAAAGATTGATATTGGCGTTGGCTAGGAAGGCATTTGTCAGTCTTGTCGTGTATGGTCTTGCGTTGTGATGTTGAAAAGCAAATCCCTGCGGCTGTTGCTGAACGAAAGGAAGGTCTCAACACCTTGTCTCTGTATCTTTGATCACTCAATTGCCATGAATAAACACAAGCTTCGTCGGCAGATTGCCGCAGATCCCTCCCCATATCATAACGGACCCGCCTCCAAATTGTCTGACTTCCTGGACGCAATTCTGGGCCGTGCGTTCACCAACGCGTCATATCTGAGGAAACAGAACCTGCTTTCATCTGAAAACAGCACACGTCGCCAATTACGGAGCTGCCAACGTCAGTCTTGCCTTGCCCATGCCAGTCTACGACGGTGGTTTTGAAGAGACAGATGGACGCCTCGGTAAGGACGACGTGCTCGGATGCCATGGATTCATAGTCGTCGGTACATCGTCTGTGGACTGATGAGGCGTCCAAGTGCTTTGACATCGCCATGACAAACCGATTGTGCAGATGTATTGTGCGGATGTGACGGTCTTCACCGGGTATTGTCACGGCTGGACGACCACTTCTTTGCCTGTCTGACGAATTACCTGTTTGCCTGAGTCGTTGCATCAGTCTGGTGATCGTTTTTCTGGTACAGCCGAAGGTTCTGGCAATGATGATGTTGTTGGCGCCTTGTTGCACCATAGCTCTCTCTCTCTCTCTTTCCACCTGAGTTAAACACGGCATACTTTTTGTGGTTTTCTTTCTGCTGTGGTCATACCGTGTTGCGTGAGGTGATTTATACCGTCGATATGCACGTGCATTTTGTGCTACAGCAGGAAACATCATTTTGGGTGTTTTAATTGCAGCGTTGGGGCTATGTTTTTCACTAGTTTTGTCATGCGTTTCCGAAAAAAGATGGGGACAACAATTACATCCCAACAAAATTTGGTGTTAAATTCATGGATGGGTATCTTCTTTTGGACACAAGTTTAGTTGTTTCACAGTTCGAATGATTTTCAGCGTTACTTGAGAAAATCAAAAAGAATATATCTAAGGGTCCTCTCGGTGTGTGGTTTCGGTACTTGGAATGTATACAGTTATGAGGGGTGTTAAACTATGAAAGTAAAGGGAGGACCATGTGCCATATGCATGTAATTTGTTCATTCTGATGTGTGGAGCTCACGTCTTTGTCTTATACAAACATATTAACTCTTAAGGTCAATTAAGTTCTCTAACCTGAAAAGAGGCCTTCAATGCAATTTATGTAACTTATAATTTCAAAAGGTAAAATGAATTTAATCAAAACATACCTTGTGTGGTATTTGCCCTTGGATCTTTTATGGCAGTAGATTTTGATCAATGCCCCTTTGACGTCAAGTATAGGACACCACAGTTGTTTTACATCATCTGACATGCACTGACATCACTGCACTTAGAGTCTTAGGGAAGCACGGTGTTCAGTAATGTTCATTTGTCATTCAACTGTTATGAAAAATGATTTTGGATGATAAATAGAATCTCACCCTCGTGTCTTCTGATATCCAATATATAAACACTCGTTGATAAAGGTAAAAATATCCTCGGCAAGGCTCGGATATTTGTAACTCGTGTTGATATATTGAATATCAGGAGACACTTGGGTGAGGTTCTCAATATATAGATTATGAATATGCACTATGAAGTATGTAACATTGACTGATTGAAGTATAGAACATTAAAATCTATTTAAATCTTCAAATATTCTGGGGCAATATAAACAATAAAACCTTATTTTAGTCGCAAAGGTATACAAGCTTTCCCTTGGAGTTCCGTCTTAGGATTTCTTGCATACTCGAAGTTCATTTAATGAAATGTTTGGAATGTTCTCAATGTCAAACTTGAAATGAATATATCATGATAAGTTTAGTCTGAAAAATAAGATTCTATTTATGATATTTGTTTTATTCCGAATAACTGAAGTTATCAATTTGTTCTATATTATGTGTAAGATGTCAAAGTAGTTCTTGAAATGAAGTTGATTCATATCTACAGAGTAAGAATAATAAATAAAAATTAATTTGGTCTTATAAAAACGCATTTTTAACATAAGGTAAAATGTAAAAAGTCAATTTCATGTTCATATTATTTAATTGGAACAACTTGGTTTCTGGTTACAAAATATTTAATTTTACTTGATAATAATATGTTTAATTCCCAAAGGTAATGATGTCTCAGATACAGTGTACCATAAAATACAACGCAATTTTCTCTATGAAATAATGACGATAGGTGCATTTTTAACGATTTTCATCATCTCCACGTTACCAATGTAATGTGAATACAATATAGGCTTATGTTATGATAATGATAAAAACAACAATAATAATCTAACAAAACCCTATGTATTCCATATATGTTTTATCATATCAGTTCATACAAAAGGTACCAAAAGACTACCCACTTGTTCTATGGACTTTCTTTAATCAAATTCTAGAATACCGTATTAAAGGTTTTGCTACATTTACTCCAATTTCTGCTGATCAGATTTGTTCTTATACATAACGACATATTCACAACACCAATCAACGTTATTGATTTTCAATAGAATGATGAAATTTATTTTGTTTGTTAAAAAGAGTTGGTCGAAAGATGTATATGTTTTTTTAAAAAAAAACTCTCCTAAATGCATTCTAAATGAATATTGTTATTAATGACTAAAGTAAATTTCACCTTTCAATCATCAGTTTCTATCGTTTAGTGAAATAGCTGAAACCAACCACAAACTTAATAATCTATCATATCCTCATAACCTATTTTGTCTGTTAATGCACAATGTTCCTTTGAAAAAATGCTTTTAGACAAGAATACATGTTCTGGTCATGATGAAAACCTAATTCATAGGTTCATATTTTCTATTACGATAAAATCAGCATATTTATTATAACGGATATCTGGGAAGCAATAGGCACAGGAAATTAACCTTGTTAAAAATCAGGGCAGACATAATTTGAGTGCTCATTGGCTTGATTTGGGTCATTATGAATGTAAATGAGATGCTACTGGAAGTCAATATTTTTTCACAATTTAACAACCTGTAGATTTCTTTTTAACCGAATTATCAATCTCTAGACAAGAAATCATTTCATAGATAATTAAAATCTTGCACTTATTAAATCGAATGCATACTCAAAGTTAAACCCAAGTGATTACTCTGGGTTAAAGGTAGTATAGAATTTTCACTATCCATTTTAGCAGATAAGAATCCGCTCAGCTCCCTCCTTATACCCTGATCATAGGTACCGCAGACCATTTTCTTTTTAAATAAAAAAATCTTTTTCATGGAACGTGTTCAGAATGCAATTTAGATGGAAAATATAAAGTGTGTATCATCATATTATGTGTATTTTGACTTTTGAAAATTCTTTGAAGAAAATGGGGTGAGGTAGCATTTTAACCACCTACAATTTCAGTTTGGTCAACTGTTCTCAAAGTCATAATTTTCATGTTAGGATGAAAACAAGACTTTGCACATGTACAATATACATGAGGCAATCAATTTCATAGATAAAACAAGTAAAACTATGCATTTCCTTTTCCTAGTGCATGTTTAACCTTGCTCAGGGGTAACCAAACAGAAAACAGACAAAAAAATAATCTTTTTAACCAAATATTTATTACTAATATCGAAAAATATATATGCAAGGTACATTATGTCAGTGAACTTTGTTCAAACATGAATAGTAGAGTCAATTAGAATTTTATTTGAAAATATTATTTCACATTTAAGATTTTCTAAAATAACGCATTTTTTCATCACCAAGCAAAAAGGTAGAACATCTATTGTTTTCATGAATGGAATGAAAAGAACATATGCCTAAACATCAGATAACACAGAAAGAGCATTAATAATGTAATATAAATAAATCAGTTTAGATATATCAATACATATGGACTGATAGATATTTTACATCAATAACATGAATACTTTGAAAAAATATAGATGAAAGATAGATCAGTCATTTAATATAAAACTATGAATATATTATTATTGAATGCCAAAAAATATTCCAATGCACATCAATAAAACAATTATACCAAATAACAAGCCCTCCCCAATCATATCAAATGTTCAATAACTGTATTACAGTTTGGCTTAAAAGGACTGTCGCCTTTTTGTAACAAAGATATAGTGCACTCTTTTTTTAAATTTTCAGATATGATTAGAGAGCATTTGTTAGATAAAGGTAAACTACCATTTCAAGATATTTTGATAAAATATTTTTTATCAATATTAGCACTATTAAAGTTATAAAACCCATTTTCCTTACATGAAAAAACATGAATGCTTGACCTTCATGAGAAATTGTAAAACATTAAACAAAAACAAACAATACAACTTTCTCAGATACATGATACAATTTGATATAAGAAAACATTTCACTAGAGGTAGGAAGATGTTCTTTTGGTTAAGGAATGTCATTCCAAAAGTTCAAATGCGTACCAACAATGTAAAGAAATAAAAAATAAAAATTCCCTGCCATGGCAATGCACAAAGCTAATCTGAAATAATACAGAACTAAATAAATTCTAAAAAACTACATGCTACAAAGGTAAAGTTTGGCACAGGAAATTGGGATAGAATTGACACTAAACATGTTTGTTCATTAATTACCAAGAAACGTAGTAATAAGACTTATATCTAGATATATAATATTAAGTTTCAATGTCAAATATGAATATCACTTACATGCTCGCATTTAACAACCTGAATAAGACACAAAAAACAATATGAAATCTCTAAAACAAGTTTCAATATGTCCATTTGCTGAAACAAAAGCAATATTCCATATATATGTTACAGTTAAAACGTATAATCAGGTATTATGTATAATACCTGAAATTTTCAGGTATTATATATAATACCTGATTCACTCAGGTATTATATATAATACCTGAAATTTTCAGGTATTATACATAATACCTGAAATTAGAGCCAACATTTTATACATAATACCTGAAATTGGCAAGTTGATGTTGAATAGCTATTACAACGTAATTGTGTAAGAAAAAAGAACCAAAACTAATATATTTGTTTAGGTAGCAACCTTCTTTATTAATCAGTGCAGTTATAAAGAGATTCTCAACATCTAACAACAGTTCTTGTTGGAGCATGACAAACTGGAGTGACATCTTGAGTTACACAACAATCGTGCCTTAAAACATTTACATCTGTTGCTTTGGCACCTCTTGGTACCTGCACAGTTGCACCTCACAAAGCCCTGTCCACCACAGTTTGATTCCTTCTGAACAGCAGTTCGTAGGGAAATCATAGTGTCGCTGGTCATGTCATCTAACGTGTAGAGGAAAGTGGCACACAAGTCAAACTGATTGCGTGAATATTTGTGGTTTAAGGTACCAGCCTTCACTACGATAGTGTACATGTCATTGTCGCTTATTTCTTTCACTACACCGAGAAGGTTGCGTGGATCACTTCGACCCCTATCGACTGCAGGAATGGGAACAGTAACATTGTCACCAACTTTCACCTCTGACAACACAATTTTGCTTCTTTTCACCATTTTCTCAGCTTGTTGGAGTTGCGAATCGGCAGCTCGCTTTCGCTGGGTGCTGATAGTGTCTTGTCTAGATGTGATGGTGGCAATATCGTCTTCGGGTGTTGTCTCTGCTGTCTGTTCTGTGATTCAATTACAAAAGAGTTAATCCTGTTGCTTTCTAAACACAACACATAAGACTTTGATGTGATCAAACAGAAATCAAATTAAGTAATAGTATAAGCATTACTTACAGTGTTTTCATAAGTATTTGAATTATCTAGTCTCACAATAAGTTCTAAATAAGTTGTAATCACACTATGAACTCAGTGTTGCTTTTCAATTACAAAAGAGTTAATCCTGTTGCTTTCTAAACACAACACTTAAGACTTTGGTGTGATCAAACAGAAATGAACTCAGTGTTGTTATAGCTATTCAACATCAACTTGCCAATTTCAGGTATTATGTATAAAATGTTGGCTCTAATTTTAGGTATTATGTATAATACCTGAAATTTTCAGGTATTATATATAATACCTGAGTGAATCAGGTATTATATATAATACCTGAAAATTTCAGGTATTATACATAATACCTGATTATACGTTTTAACTGTAACATATACATTCTAAGTTCAAAGTTAACATCTACGTGCTCTATGTGACTAATTCAGGAAATTAAAGTGACACAGAGTATGTTACATGATATTTTATGTTTTCTAGTTTTAGCCAAATACCACATGCACTGCATAAAATTAAAATCAAGTCACGAAACTTGCAATTTCATCAAAATTTAGCAAAATTAATATATTTACTTGTTCACTTAAAATGTTCGCATATATGACTCCAACACCATACTTTACGTCGCTTTAAGAACAGGATATGATAAAGTCGTAATCTGACACTAGTATCATGTTGCATCTCAAAGCCAGTGATACAAGTCATAGATGATACACAGTTTATTTCTTTGCTTGAAGTTATACAACTTGATTTCTGCTAATGTCATTTAATCAAGTCTATACACATGACAATGACAAATGAAACCACGGTTATTCATGCTCAATAATGATTGAGAGGTCTACATGATGTCTGATTCACAAACGTGGAATGTCACTTAGAGATCCTTGCTGGAAGAAGCCTCTTCAACTGAAAAATGAGTGGAAAAAAGATTAAAACTATGAATAATTTGCTTTAAACATTAATACAAACTGTTTAATAATAAAACTCCTACGATTTTGTTAATGGTAGTTATAAATGATACGAAACATTTAATTCAATGATACTCTTTACATACGTCAACATTTTCTTATGATGCAACTGACAGGCAAAACATTAATAGTTCAAATGGCATGCTGTTAATACAATCTACCATGACATCTACTAAAAAACCGGAAAAATAATGTTAAAGTTAAATACTATACTAAAACTTCATTGAAAACAAGTAAAATGTAAGTACAAAAGCAGAAAAAACGAGCAGACAAATGCAGTCAAGTTCTGTTTTAAACTTTTATTAAAGAATCAACTGATTTCATGTACCAATCTAACTTGCCGATAGTAGATTGGTTGGTTGGTTAGTGAATCATACGTGGGAAAAAAAAGAACCATGAACTTCAAACTCGGGCAGGCAGTCAGGGCCTCACCAACAAGTCTGAGGTCGCCTTGCTCGTAGTCCTCCTGGAGCCGGTATGTGTAAACTGCATCGTCCCCCTCGTAGACAATGTTGTACCAGTCTGGAAATCCTCTTACTGTGTCTATAACTGTGCCACGATAGTCATTTCTCTTATTTTCCTCGTCAAAAGTGTGGACAACTTTTTTGTGTTCAAATGTTTTGCAATCTTCATTAACTTCTTCTTTCATCTTCAGACTTCTGTCCAAAGGGAGAACATGATGTATGCCTCATTGGCAAGGACAGAAGCATTGGGTCTATGACCCAGCAGTACTAATTGGGTACCTGGTGTAGATTGTGTTGGAGGTGACCTTTAAGCGCTTAATCGGCAGCTTGGGTTAGACCAGGGTAATAATGCAGGTATGCGCTTAGAGCATGTCCCTGAGTGATGTGGATAACGCGCTATATAAATCCTCTTATTATTATTATTATTATGACTTGTCAAATTGTGCAAAATTAAAAAAAACAGCTTCTGAGCTGTTGTCCTTTTTTCTGAGATCTTCGATTGGTTTGTCATATGCTCCTCCTTCCAAATGAAGCTTGACTGCTTTAGACAGGCAACTTGCCAAACCAGAAAACAGAAGTTCGACTACTTCGGAATCATATTCACTTTCGCTTGTTAATTTTTTTGCTACCAAATCGTTCTATTTTCTACTCGATGATATATGACTGGCCTGGTCTCCAGTGTATGGGTAGCTTGTGTCTGACTATCCTGCGTCCTGGTCTCCAGGGTCCGGGTAGCTTGTGGCTGACTATCCTGTGACCTGGTCTCCAGGGTCCGGGTAGCTTGTGGCTGACTGTCCTGTTTCCTGGTCTCCAGGGTCCGGGTAGCTTGTGGCTGACTGTCCTATTTCCTGGTCTCCAGGGTCCGGGTAGCTTGTGGCTGACTGCCCTGTGTCCTGGTCTCCAGTGTCCGGGTAGCTTGTGACTTGTGAAATCCACAATAACCTCTCTGTAATAGAAACAAGGCCTGCATTTAGGAAGACGATGTTGAATTTATTCCCGTGAAAAGGTTCCAATCTTAAATTCTCCTTCAGTTTTGCAAATATATAATCACGGAAATGACTGTATGCACCACTTTTGGCATCCCCTCTCTTTCCAAGGGCCTTGCAGGCAGTTCTAATAAAACTTACTGTGCTGCTCTCTCCAGGATTTCCCTTTTTTGCTCCAAACTCAATTTCTTAGATGGCTGATTCATACTTTTTTAGTACTTGATTTGTGACTTCAGCCATATTGATCAGCAGATGGAGACCACAAAAGAAGTTGACATTTCTTCCCATTTTTCAACCATGTCGAGGTTAATGCTTGTTTTGAAATTTTGCAGCAGGTCGTTGAAAGACCTTTGTGTTGCAGCTTGGTCGGACATGGTTGATGCAATGCTGGCGAAGATCTTTTTGCCTGCATCTGCTGCTCAAGTCTCAACTTGAGAAATGTCTTCTAAAATGTCTTTGAATGTGTCTAGAGTTGTGCCAGCTGCCTTGATTGCCATGTGCCTTAAACCAAGGACAAAGGTATTTCCTTCCTCTGTTGCGACATGAAATCCCTCAACTGTTGCTACTCTGTCTGGAGATTCATCACCCAAAACACATGAATCATCTTCTCCTGTTAAGGTCTCTGCATTTTGCATGTGGGACAAAGAGAGTCTCTTCTTTACCCTTATTGACACTTCGCTTGGAAGTTGGTCAATCGAGACTTTTCCACATAAACGAGCCATGTGCTGTATGACGTCTGGAACATTCTTAAATGCGACGTTGACATTCAACAGTCCATACACACAAAGTTCAGTGCCTTCACTAAATCCCCTGGTCTCTGTATCAAACAAACATAACTTGTCTGATTGATTGTCTTTGTGCAATGTCTCAAGGAAGTCTACATTTGTTTCTAAGGAGGACTTTGTCTTACTTAAACTTTATACTTCTCTTTCATTTCTGTGAAGTTCTTCTTTAAGTTTTATGATCTCTTCACAAGCACCCGTAAACCCGTCTTCATCAACTCTGGCTCTTTTGAGATTTTCTTGTAGCTGCTTAATGTGTTCTTTATACTTTTCTCTTGATTTTACTTGACTAGGTTCTGGTCTTACACTCCTTTCCTTGCTTCATTGCTCTCTACCTTCTTCATGTGTCTTTTCAAGTTTATTCTTTCACTCAAAAGAGAGGAAATTTCTGTGGACTTGGATTTTTTCTGGTCTTGGTTTGATGTCCTCAGTTTCTTGTGTACAAGTAGGTTCTGTCTTTAATAATATCTCTTAAGAGGTTGTTTTTGGCAAATTTAATACTTGGTTTAGAAAAACTTAGTACACCACTTCCTCATTAATTAACAATGCAAGTCATGTTTCAAACTGCAATAAAATAAAACATATTGGACAAAGTTTTTACCAACAACAGGCAAATCTATGAATCACGGATGTCTTTTGTATGCATGACTACCTAATAGTAAGGGAACAGTAAAAGTAAGTGTTAATTCAGGTTTTTCTCGGTTAATAATATCATGCATGTAATCCTTTTCCCCTCAATTTATCATCATAGTTAAAGCTATCTATATGTTTGAATGTTTTCTACAAAGCAAATAATTCGAGTGATATGGTGAGTTTATTTACCTAATGTAAGTTACATGTATATACAATCCAGCAAAAGTTATTGTATCTACAGTAAAGATATGCAAAACATTGCATTTGCAGTGTTTAAAATTATTACAAACTGACTTAATCTTACAGAGGTAAGGCTATTCAAGAAGATTGTAGTCATCTTGTTTCATCAAATATACTCATAAAAAACGTATACTACTTACGATAGCTCACGCTTCACAAAGGTACATTAATATTCTTGCCTTATCAAATTTACCTCATATTTCTCTTGCTCTTTCATCTGCTGTTCTCATCGGTCTCTTATTGCATACTGCTTCTTGGGAACCAGTAGCTTTCGGACTCTGAACTGGAACCATCAATATCAACAGAAATATTTTTATAAAAACATTCTAAAATGTATTTGTTAAAAGAATCATCCTGCAATTTGTATCAGTTGTATCAATGTGTTATTCCCTTAGAGTTAAATGTAATGTCTTATAACAATAGACTGTTAAGTTTAAATTAAATACGTAATGTTTATTTTTGACCATGCAAAGGGTATTTTTAAATGACATACTTGATGTTCAATCACATGAGCCAGTAAGAACTAGATGACATGTCTGAATGTGGAGAACCCAAAATATGAGATTAATTTTTTTAAGTTGTAAACAAGTCAATATACCACCACAAATATGTAAAAGATAATGTTTGAAAAAGCATCTAATATATAATATAAGCAGAAAATACAAAAACATGTCAAATTTACAGAAGCCACACATTTAAGAGCCATATGGCAATCTGGTCTAAAAGATCTAATTACCAAACTAGTGTGATCAATCACAAGTATAAAAGTATGTCATCTTGGATACCTTTTGCTTTACATTTCAAAAAGTTATCACACAAAGTTAGTCTTAACACACCTTGTGTTATTCTACAAAGCTAAAAAATTCAAGCTCCAAACACTGACATCTTCTCTTGCCTAACAAACTTGCTGACATGTACGTGGAACCTACAACAGGAAAACTTTTCTATCATTCCTTTAATAGAAAGTCTTTTTATAAAAGATAACAGAGGAACTTTGTTTTACATGACCAAATAAATCAATTGTTTATCATAAAATTTCACGCCATTATCAAATACACATATATTTATATATATATATATATATATATATATATATATATATATATATATATATATATATATATGTATATTTATGTAGTCAACTTATTTAAAAGAACATGCTATCCTAATTTCAACTATTTCCAATCAATGTCCTTACGAATACATTTTCTTAGATTGATTAGGCTCATAAATTAATTTCGAGAAAATATTTACTTACACACACGGTATCCAAAAGCTTTGACATGATCCAAACACTTGAAACAGCAATCTGCTCAATTTCTTTACTGACAGATCCTGTGTGAAAGAAGTCCAAAGATATCAATTGTGAAATAAATAATAGTAAGACATGTTTATTTAATATGAAGAGCAAAATGATATTATAATAACACTATCAACAACAATCGTGAAACTGAATTCTGAAAATGTTGTAAGTTAGAAATCAGATATAAATCTATTCCTTAAATTAAACAGTATAAATCAAATGATACGAACATTGAATCAATGCCATTAGCTATGACGCAGTCTGCATCACGATTTAAAATCATAATACTAATCAAACAAACCTATAAAACCTCAACCAAGACAACTCCGATTAGCACTACTCTTGAAAAGAAACCCCTCAGAACGCAGTGACTAATCACTTGACAGGCAGTGTTTACTTCCCCGCGAAGATAAACAGGTGCTGATAACTCCGAATAGGCAACCTGGGCTTTTGCACCTAACTTAATTTAACAACTTTGTAAGTGCCAGGATGGCGCAGTGATTAGCGCGTTCGGCTTCGGATCAATAGATCCGTGGTTCGAATTCCGCCAGGGGCTTGGCAACTTTGTCTGCAGAAGAGAACTGTTCAACACGCAGTCAGGTTTGGGTGCAATGCTACGCTGAATTTCAGCGTAGTACCATCCATGGCTAGTTCTAGCTGATGCTCGCAGGTTTCACCGCAATGCATAGCCACAGTGGTGTTGCGGGCTTTCTCCCTTTAATAATACTAGCAGCCACGATAAAAGTGAAATAATCTTGAAAGCGGCGTTAAACACCAACTCACCTCACCTCACCCGGTAACAACCTTGTAATATTTCAAGAATTCTAAAACAATTTTTCCTTATAGGTATAATAGTTGAAGCTTGTGTATTTATGGTTATAATCACAAACAACAAATAATTTTTATATGAAAAAAATATTTTAAAAAAGGGGTCATTTTAAACTTACCGCCATGATGTACGTCAGAGGTCATAAACACGAAATACGTACACTTGGACTATTTGACAATAAGAGAAAACCAGCAGTGTGGATGTTAACGTCATAAGACAAATCGGTCATTAAATTAGAAAGGAAGCTCTTTTCACAAGAAATTATACATTTTTTTAGAAATAGTTCAATTCACAAGGGTCTCATAAGCAGATTGATTACCTCCATGTAAAATTGTACCAAAACTCATAGGTCACAACTAAGTAGAAATCGGTTATTGACCCATCTGGTCAATAAAATGACACACTATTATAAGGAATGGTGCGCTGGCCTTTCATTGAAGCAGATGAGCCCTTAATGTTAATGAGTATGTTAAATTTAATCGCCTTTCTAAAAATGCATCTGTTCTTGCATTAAATGCAAAATTCAAAGATTGTTTTATTTTCTTGCTTTCAAAGGTAATTAAAAATAGGTATATAAATGTTAAAAAGTCGAAATTTTGCGTAAGCTTTACATGCATATTAATAAAATGACCTACTAAACCCATATTTGCCTTTGTGTCGGCTGTAAATAAGTTTCAAAAGTTACGTTTGAATCATTGGCGTCCACCAATGTCTGGTTATCGATCGTAAAGTCACGCCTATAATCTCCTTATTGTCACTATACTCAATTGATAAGCATTAAGATGCTATTTGTCTAAGACAACCACTCCTTCTCAAAAGCACAAAATCCTTTATGAAATGTGACATTTGACCCCAACAACATACTCTGCTTCAAGTTCATACAATCATTACATTTATCGAAAAAACTCATTTCATTTTCCAAGATACTTTCGAAAAATCGGAATTGAAAAGGTAAAATGAATAGGTGGTTTGATAAAATTGCAAATTTAAATATATACGCATTGCTTGCAATCTTTTAAAGTTTAAATTGCTAAATTAGTTTTTCGTCTATTCAAAAGCTCCAACAAATATTATAGATGAATTGTCCAATATCGGTTAAAGTAAAATCAATTTGATTGAGTACTGTCAGTTAAAGCTTAATAACCAGGATTTATCATTGTTTCTGAAATGTAATGACAATAAGCAGGTAGGAAAATGATTAAATGCATATACCAAAAATATATAACCAAACCTTTTCACCTCAAAGAGGAGAAACCCAAACTCCGCGTAATCCGCAAACCCGAATGGCAAATCCAAGACACCATATATTGACCTTTTCGTTTCAGCCAAGATTTTATTCATGTCCAATCTGTCAACATCCAATTGCTATATTGAGTGAGACTGCTTTGATGGCCACTTTAATGATGTTGATAGACGTTAAATACCATTGATTGACAGATGTTCCATTTGTTCCTTGATGTTTAATTAACAGAGTTCTTTCTTAGCACACTTGTATATCAATTGTTAATTAACCTTGTGAAGAAAAAAAAGCTAATCATGTGGCCTAGCCTTTCCAACTTCAAGGTAAATGTGCTTGTCTTGACAAAAACTGCCAACTCAACCTTATTTATAAATATTATGTTTTAGATGTAACTCTTATGTTACAGTGACAGCGAGTTTCTATAGGTTATCATAATAGTTTTAGGAGTGTTATTGTAAACAAGTATATCTGTCACGTAAGTCACGTTCAAGGTACATTACTACTTTTATCTCCAGTCCCAAAATTTTGCCCATTTCAATAATGCGCGCATGAAATGAACTTATAAGGTACGGATGCGCTGAAAGAAAGATTTAAAGAGCTAAAAGCACGTTTTGTGGAAGATTTATTTATTTCTTTATTTCCATTCCTTACATTTTTTCCAAAATAAACATCTAAGCTAAAAGTATCATCTTCAGAAGGTCAAGACATTCTTTACTCACCTAATTATCCATAATTATATAGGAAATAATCAAGTCTAAGTAAAAAAAACACTGGCGGCCATATTTTATTATTTGAGGTAGGGAAATTGATGTTTGCTTGATAAATCGACGATCTTTCGATTCTCTTGAGTTTAAAAACCCATTGTGCTGCAATTTGAAACATTTATTTTCGGTTTCATTTTAGTTAAGTAAAAAACGTGCTACTTTCCCCTTAGATTAACCTTGTTTTAAGTTTGTAATCTAAAGAGAGTCCTATAGGCCCAGGGGAACGAAATGAAACGAAATTCGATGTGTCATTCCTGTTATCATTAAATCATATTTGTTACACTATTCACTTCAAGCATATAGTATTTTGCTTCCTTAATTTTTTTAAGTTGACATAATAAGACCATTGAGAAAAAATGTTTTCAATATATTAATATATTATACAATGTTATATTATATCTTTATCAACACATATATATTAATATTATGGCAATGTAAAAGTGTCAAATGTACATATTATTTTCAGGTAATGCCTGACAAAAAATCGGAATGGCGGTCCGGAAGGAAATGAAACCCTAATTCTAAATGTGCTTTACAAACCTTACGTAAGTGTGACACTTTTTGCCAAGCTGTTGATAGTTATGTTTTAACATAACATTGTTTTTGGATTCAGTGTTTATAAGATACTGAAAATGTTACCGGTAAACATGTAATTATAAGTAATAATTTCTCTTCAATAGATACAAAGATGGAATAACTTGTTTTCGAAAACCTACCAACTTCGAAAGTTTCTCAGAATTTAAATCAGATATTTTCCGTATTTTCTCTGAAACCGACGATTGGTTGTCAAATTTAACCGAAAGTAGTCTAAAAACGTATATTTTATAACTTATACAATATGCGCTAACGTTATGTAGCGAAGGTAGGAATGCTCGTGGCTAACTTCCGTTCTTTGACATTTGGAGAAGAAACTTCATCAACAAACGAATAAATTAGTAACCAGTTGTTAAATTGAATATATTTTGAAAAATCACTTCGCCTCATTCCTGTCCGGATTTACCTTTTTGTCTGGTTGACAGGCTTTATATGGCAACAAACATCACAAAGAAGTTGCTTTTAATTAGGAAATATGTAAGGGTTCCTTGTTTTATATACTGAACTATTTACGTGTTTTATTTATTGTTACCTTTGAAGAAAATGAGCTGCTGAGCGATTTCTTAAAATGAAATGTTTCGAAACTGACTTTTAAGGGGAACTTCTGGCAATAGGGAGTAGTGATGACCGTCGTCGGGATTTTGCTAGAAAATAAGATATGCATAGGCCCGCTCTTCCCATTTAAACGAGGGCACTTTTGAAATGATTATATCCTCTTCAGCTATGAATTAGGTTAATGCTTTGAAAACAAGTGGTTCATTACTTAATTTCAAGGCTAAAGGCTACAAATAAAATGTAAAAAATTGTCCAACATAAGCAGCAAAAGAATAAAAAAATATCTGGTTCTTACGGAGAGTCCTGTATGGATATTTTGTTGAAACAAAATTTAAGGGGGGGATATACATGTTTTTTATATACTAAAAATATTTCCCCTAATCCTGTTGAAACAAATTACCGGTACTAATAGTTATATTTTGCTTGATTTACACTTCAATATAAGAAAGCGCGCATGATAGTAGCACCAATTGGTTCAGGGAAGGGAACAGAACGATGTGGATGTCATATGAGAATTTCATGCATTTAATGATTAACCTTGAATAATAAATAATTAATTGGCCCAAGGATCTGAAGAAGCCACACATATATGTATATTGTCATTATGTAAATTTTGGTCATAAGAAAAGCCTAAACCCCACGACCTCTTCTTCTTCGGGCCCAATCTGAAAAAAAGGAAAGATCTCATTGGAAGACATCTATCTGCCTTGCTTTTTAAGGTACATTTTTAATCTAAAAAGACCCCACTTGTTATCATATTACGTAAAACAATAAATCAATTATTTTTAAAAACGTTTTGAAAGACTTGAAGACGATATTTAAGCCTTTCGTTACATAGCTTTATATTATGTCATGTTTAATCAAAGCTGTTAAATGGGTGTACGCATTCATTAGATTATAGAAAGGTAGTTTCTTGTAGGAGTCCGTTCAGTTGTACCAGAGTATCATCCCCACTTTGTTGAAAAGGAAAACAATCGTCAAAATACAGGAAATTGGAAATCTGTGTTGATCGAAATCGTTATTTTCACAAGAAGATACCGGCCAATACCATTCACATACATATGATACGCTTTATATGTTTGAAATTGGTAAAAGAATCCATTTATTTGAGAGGTTTCATTATACCCTTTATATTACAAGATCTTCCTTCGGTAATGACTTGAAACGAAAGAGTGAGTCGGGATTTCATGTGTTTTCAACAATATCCATCATCTAAAATGATCCAAGAGTGAATGGATAGGTTTATATATTCGAAATTATTGATATGTATATTTAATAATCGACATTCTGATAAAATATAAATAATAAAAAGTCAAAACATCCCTGACTTATTTTGTTCATACATATCACCACGAAGAGCATTGTAACATGTAACGTTTGTCACAGAAGGATATCATTATAGCCTGACGGTCAGGTGATACATGATGCAGTACGAGCGTTAACAATACACATATTTTGATAAATACTAAAGAGTAAAAACTGGAGTAAAAAATAATAACATAAGAGGGTTCCAATGAGATCAAATATGTAATATCGAATTTTGAATCAATATTTTGGCCTATGTAGCTTGCTGTAGCTGTCTAAAAATGGCCAACTGTCCTTCAGAATATCGTTTTTCACTTTTAAATGTAGAATGAAATGTAAACACATCGTTCACATACGAACATATGCAAATATGAATGTATTTTTTGGATTGTTTTAAATTATGCTCCCATGATTAATCGGTCGTTTTCAATTCACACAAAAATTAAAATGACATCATACATTTCCGTCCTCTCTTTCTATAGAATATAATATTAAAAATATTGATATGCACTCGACGCACTGCGTATCTTTATTGCTTGAAACATCTTAATTTCTTGACATGGTTATCTTATCAATCAAAAATGCAACACTGTGACTGATAATTATATGCACATACCTTGTCGAAAAGAGCCAATCTTATTGAAATAAGCTCGAAACTTGTATCTTGTACTTCACTGCCATTCTTGATCTGACCATGACTCCATGAGGGTTGATCCATGTGATTGAAACAGAGCTAAACTGAGCGATATAATAATAATGGTAATAATAATAATAATAATAATAATAATAATAATAATAATAATAATAATAATAATAATAGTAATAATAATATGAATCATATATTTAGAAATAAATGCGTGCTACTTTTTTAGTTTTAGTTTCTTAATTAATGTCATTTCTATATATAACAGTACCAGTAAAAAAATCAATATATTGTTGTGGCATATGTTACTCAGAAAGAGAGGTTGTTCGATCTGTCTCTATTTTCTTTTCCTTGATACACTTAGTTCCCGGTTGTAGACATATTGACCCAGTTGAGTGACACGTCATGAACAAAAGGCTTTTTAAACCAATTCGGAAACTTAATTTCCCAGCAGCAGTGACACGTTTTAGTAAAGATCGACCATCAAGTTCCACACTTCAGAATTAACAACTCTCAGGACATCTTCATTCCATAGATTTACTACCCAGACATACGTAGGCCTCTAGCGTACCTGGAACATACGTAAAAAGAAGCACATCAATAAAGGTTTTGGAATTATCTGTAATGACGTCTGATGACCATCAAATCTGCAGAACAGCCATTGAATTAGTGAACGTGCAGGAGTCAAACTTTAGATAACTATTCATTCAATTAGGAATCTAAATATATCAATACCACCTGAAGCAGCTTGGCTTGTGAAAGTTGTTCAGATACGTCTAGATGTTACAAATTATCTCTCATTCTGAGAGCACATGATTCGAAATATTCAGATTTTCATTAATGAAAATGACCTGTTGCTGACATGACGACTTTGGAATTAAGTGTTGCAAATTAAATTTGGTCTTATGACAAAGATAGGAGTGCTACGGACAAAAACGAACTCTTTATTCCTTTGGCTGAGTTATTCAAAAGCTTGAAATGCGTTATTATGAAAGAGCATTATTTGAACAGATTTGGTACATATTTCATTAGGCAAAGAAATTTTAAGGAGACGTAAAAGTGCCACATTCAGTTTTATTGAAGTCACTGTGTTAAGCGATGTCAATGGTAAATTTTATCGAGAATACTGATTGTTGCCTACTATTATCATTTCATATCATATAATCACTCCAGTGTCTATCGATAGGAGTATGTGTAATTTTTTCAACAGGGCAGTGTACAACGGATAGCCCGTGCAAAATGATAAAAAAATTGGTTTCGAAATATTCCTAAAATCAGATTTGATTTTTACGCGGAGTTATGACTGGTAACTCACATCTTAAGTAGAAATGTTTTAAAGGCTTTGCAAATGATTGTAAATTAATTACCACCTGCACAAGATGATTGTTCCATATCATTGGTTCCTTGCTGTTTACAAGTACTGCTCTGGGCACAGAAATGTAACTTATGATTCCATTGAAACAGCTTATCATGCATATGATATAATAATAATATAATAATTCGAAAGACTTAAAAAGGCACATTTACAAATGAGCTATAACGAATAAACAAAGTTTCACTTAAATTTATCTGTATACTTGGATGCATTGTCATGGCATAGAGTATGAAGAGTCTGGAAAAAAGGCCTAATGTCACTTAGTAACGAGGGAGATTGCTGTACATATCTTGGTACATTTAAGCATAATTCCAAGTGTTCTTATATGAACACATCTTACAAAATCGAACTGGCTAGACCATCTGGATCTTGAAATTAATGAAATAATGAAAAGGTTTTAAACAGAGTATCAAAAGTTTGGTAAATAACTTGAATTTTCAAACCATGCCCCATTTATTTCTTAAAGAGACATATGCAAACAGACAGGCATACAGAATAATTAATTAATGTAAATGCCGGTTTAAAAGAAAACAATTAAAACTTTTTCAGTCTCTATCTCGAAATGTATTCATCATTTTATAACAAAACTTTGAACATGGTTCGACCTAGTGCAGTGGTGGTGCCTTTTGCTACTTTGGTTTATTACGACTTTATTAAAATTGTCTCTGGTGTCCGGAAACATATGAAAGTTGTGCATGTTTGGGGTAGAGATCTAAATGACCTCTCTCTCGAGATGAATTCAGTATTACTCTACGAAAGTTGGTACATGGTCAGACTATATTACTTACCATTGGTAATGAGTTTTCAACTTCATTGGATTTTTGATGGCTGTTTCTATGGCAACATAACTTTGGATTTTGTTCCCGGACTAAAATTCCATACCTGTAAGACCTAGCTTAATGAAACTTGACAAACTGACGTATCTACATGTGTAGATCAGCCCTTTTGGTGTTTTAAATGTTTATGGCATATCACAGATCTTCATTTCCGGAGCACAACTTAAAAACTAGAAGGACATACATGTAGCTCAACAAAATTAGCATGTAGATCGGTCAGCATGTGTACATGTTCCTATTTAGTTTTGAACTTCTTTGGATTTTTATTTCAGACAAAAGGTAATGTGGACAGTTATCTTGTGAAGATTACGTTTATTTTCAAATCATTAATATGGCATAATCCTAGTCATAGATTTGTGTTTTTCAAAATTTCCAACTGGCGGGGTATATAGACGAATCATTCTGTTTGTTATAACTGTAACTTACAGAGTTACGCCTTCATGTCTAGTGCTTTGTAATCATACTACAGTTAGATTCTTACTTTGCAGTGTCCGTTTAGCTGATAGCCATAATTGATCAATATATTGGAAGGTTAACTGGTATAGGTAATTTTCAGCTTATACAATCAATGGCTGTAATAGATCTTGGTAGAGTTGTTAATGTGATCTTAGCTTTAGGCTTCATGTGGTGTATATTACGATCAATTTCTTAAAGCCTGTCTCTAGTTATATGTGGTGTCAAATTTTAACGAGGTCTCAGTGAGCACAGTTCACATTTATATCCTGGCTTCCCATGTACGGATATTGCATTTTGTCAATATTCTATCAAAACTGCAATTATTATAAGTTAGGTGATACGCCAAAAACGCACATGTAGGGACCAAGGTTGGCTTGTATAACATGTTCCATAAAGATTACGCCTTTCGGGAGATTAACGACTTCCTGTTTTAGTAACTGTTAAAAACATGTTACAACGGAAACCAAACAAAAAAACTGAAGTAAAGATAGCAGAACAGACCATATCAGGCACATCTCAGCATCATGGTTTATATAAAAACAAAGTTTGATAATGCTAGAAATTTTTAATAAAGTATACATTCAGGGCTGAAAGATACAACAGGTAGATCTTATCATTGTTATGATTAAATTTCTCATCATTTGATAATTCTGTGTTAATTAGTAGTTCACTCGACACGAGTGTTGATCAATTACAGTTAAAAAATTTGATCCAACATTCAATGACTTAAGGATGATTAAAAATATAATCTGACATTTCTTTTTAAATTCAGGATGTTAAAGGGCATCGATTCTCCTGTATAACCTCTCCCCGTCCCATTGGGGCTAAAAGAACAAAGTCGGCAATACCTGCTTTCATAGTGATTATTGATATAGAAGTGTGACTGCTTAGACGGATGTAATTATCCTGATATAAAAAAAGCAGGAAGAGGAACACCAGGACATAACGAAAGGTATGATTCCATAATCGCATCAATAATTGTTGTAAATGGATGTACAGCCTGTAAAATCCTCATCATATGCGAACAAAATGTTTTAATCAAAATAGTAAATTTGAGAATAACTTTGTTGCTTTTGCCATCTGAAACCTTAAGTTTTTTACCGGACACTTCTTCATTTATAATTTCTACGGGCATGCCAATTTGAATGTATTTTCTTACAAACAGTTAGTAACAAGTTATCAGTGGAATCCTAAAACATATCTATATGCAATTAGTAGTCGAGCTTTTTTTTACTAATGTTGAAGGCGATTCATATGTCAACGTAGACTCAAATTCGATAAAACCTGCATAAATAAAGAACATACACAATTAAGTTTTGGCAACAGTTTCCGAAAACAACAAGCTGAAACCTTACGAGAAATTTCAAGGAGGATTTCAAACAATAAGATACGATATCACGATTTAGATAAGTTAACGATGCTTTGTGACAGTTGATTTATGCCCTTTCGTGCTTCTTTTGTGACATTGGTAGATGACTCGTAGATAATTGGTGAGTTATTCAAGGCGAAAACACCAAATAATTTAAAAGAACTGTTTATAAAGTTTACACAGTTAATCACTAATAGTTTACGATATATCTACCACACTGCAATTTGTAGGTGATTGGTGAAAGTTTGTGACAAACAAAAAATGGTTCAAGAATGCAAGAATTTGGAAGAATGTTGAAAAATCAACTAGGAACCATTTATTTATTTTTAAAAAATGATAAGGAATTGTCTACGGATGTTAACGAATGTGCAACATTTCTCTTTCGTGACTTTATGGTATAATTAGGGTCGTAGTGAAATATGGGCATTAAAGAACATGATCATCATATTTTGTTAGCCAATCTATTTCATAGAACGGTAAAGACGTAAAGCATTTGACAATCTAGGAATCATCTCTCTATTCAATAACATTAACATACAAATGGGATGAAAGCCTTTCACAACCTGAGAATGGACCCCTGTACTCAATCAATGTACCATAATCGACAGCTATCTACACATACAAGAATAAAATCCTACATAAGCTAGGTACTTCCCCCTTTATAATGTTCAATAGACTACTAAGAAACATATTCTTATGTTATGATCAAACCCCTATTGTTCAGGTCCCACGATCTGCAGATTGCTTAAACAGTCTAGGAATGAAACAATTACTAGATTTATTTTAGAAATCTGCAGATTGTGAAGGAACAATCTGAACATTGTAGTTATTCCTAGATTGCATGGGACAACCCTATCAGATAAATATTACTAACTTAACTCTTGGGGAAACAACTTAATCATTATCAGGTATTAAGTCAGGTGGTTGGGTCTCAAGTACAACTTCTTTCCTCTGAACAGACAAAACTGTATCATCAATTTGGTATAGGATATAACAATAATATTCAACTTATTCTATTGGTGTTGAGGGTTAATCTTTTCTGCTGATAAACCGGATACTTATGTAAATCAATAACTTACTTTTTTCTCAACTTCGTCATCATTCGTTCAATCCCTACAACTCAATAGTTTAAATCCTCAAAAAGGAAAAAAATGGAATGTCGTACACAGAAAATCGGTCTTAGTTTTCAATCTTGATAAACTGTCCTCAATAAACGTCTTCATTTCTTCAAATGTGGAATATTTACCGCATGTTTAATTACACCCAGTGCTTTTCATCGAACATAATGTGACTTTGATATGGCCCCTAATACTATTTATGCTGATATGAATTTAAAACATCAATAATACCATTATTAGTTAAAGAAAATTTAAATAAAATAGCACATATCTTACATTTATATATGTGCATCAGCAGAAATCATATGTCCCATGTTGATAATTTCTATAGTGATCATCAACTTCAAACTGTATTTATTTTTGTTTTAATCAGTTTCCAAAATAACAATTGAGTACTTTGAATACAGCTATGGTGATTTGTAATGCTTGTTTTGCCACTTCATAAATGTAACTTCATACTGTAATTGTACTAAACCGATTAGTTTTAGAAATATTTCTTAAATCAACACACACTATCTATTGATAAATTAAAACCACTGACAACGTTTGGCATATAAAAGATTCTATAAAAGTCAAATAAACCCTTCAAATATTCTTTTAAGTGGTGCTCAACCTTGAGCTAATCAAAATAATTGAAAGTGGCATTAAATTTTGAGAGCGGCATGTTACAAGCAAAACTCGCGGTCAATCACTTCCGATTTGTGTTGTTTTTGATGAGGGCCGAGGTCCATTTTGGATGATTCATGAATGTTATTGAGAGACGCGTATTAGACATGCTTTGCTCACTCAGTCCGTCCGCTGTCCAGAGAAGGGACACTTCTTTGAACAAACTTGATTAATAGGGGGTTTGATGGAGAGAGAAATTGTCTTTACTTTAGAGAGGTAACTTTAAATGTCCTATTTCAGACTGAGAGTCGTAGTTTTGTTAATTAAACTGCTACAACAATTACCACCAATCTTGTTGTGGCCATTTGACTTTGATTGTGAGCGCTTGACTTTCCCAGTCTAGGTGACCAATACAGGTCCATTGAAATCAAACCCTCGTATTTCCCGATATCATTCTTTATGAAGTTTTCTAGCATTGTTCTGTTCATAATCAAAGGTGCCGAACTCGCTTTATGCCACAATAGAGCGCAGTTTATGAGTAGGGACACGAAACATGGTATGTAACGTCAAGGACAATTGTGTAACGGCGGTACCTACGGTGGCTCTTGTCGTGAATTATCAAGTCACGTCCCAATTTGATTCAATTTAAGGTACTTAGTTCCGTGAACAAACATACCTAAGTCAGTTAGGTTACGAGACTCCATTTTACTTACTCGAAGGATTTGAAATTGTTTTCGTAAATGGACGCATTCAGTAAAAAGAAAAAAACCCGGACTTCATTATCTATATTCACGTTTATTTTGAATGAAAATACAGTTTACACGTGTTAAATTTCACAATAATATATCATACACCAATTGGTGTGGTTAACAGGTCAATATCGGAGTTTAACTAGTTCATACAACCATGTTTGCGACGGTTATATTGTATAACCTTTCCTCTGCTGTAAACATTGAAGTTGTGTTTGGTCAGTGCGGTCTCGGTTCGATTCCACAATCAAGCTCGGCTTCGCCTCAATTGTTCGTGGTATCATACTTCGATATAGCTTTTAACTACTGTGTATTTGGGTACCTAAAAGTATCAAACTCTTGAAAAGTTGAGGTTTTATCGAAGGACGCAAATACAACTATGAAAGAAAACAAAAGACAGAATTAACACCATTTATTGATGCATTACTTATGAAATCTTTTTCATACGTTTTGATCATACTGATATAATTTTATATCCTTGATACATGCATACAATTACGATAAAAAAAATTATAGCATACACACGCACACACTGCTGTTCATGATAGGTTTCAACAAATAACCAACGGCCAACCAATCAACTCAATGAATATTAAACAATCCTTTTGACATTATTCATATGAAGGCCGACTTTTATATCAGCATGAATTTGATCATCTTGTTTTTGGCCATGGTCACGCTCATTTCCTTTTGAAGTTCCTGAAAAGAAAAGAACACTTTGAAAATGAATTTCCCGATACTTTAACTGAAATTATTGAAGACTGGCTTTTTATTGCATGATATAATTGATTTTATATTAAATTCAATCAGAGTTGCTTCGAAATTTTATCAAACATTTTTAAGTCTCTTAAATTCTATCAATGTTTTCAAGGGGAAAGAGCACCATTTTTGGTTGTCAAATTGACCCCAATACTCGTTTGTTTTTGCCAAATGTACTAACTTCAGAGGGTCAGAACATTTCACTATTCAACCTGATTATTCGTAGTCGTAGAGTCGAGAATCAAGCAAAATCACTGGCGGCCATCTTCGTATAAACACCCTTTAATCCTTTTCGGTAGGGAAGTGGATTTGCTAGGCTTAACGGATCATGGTACTGTATGTTTCAAAACAACCTCTTTTAATAAAAAGACAGAGTTTTGCAATTGGACACATGCATTTTCGTTTTTGTGAGATCACTTTGTTCACCTAGAAAAATTATGCTACTGACCAATTAACTTAATTCATATTTGTACGATAGACAGGTGATTAATTCCGGGAAATTACATGCTTAACTGATCTGAAAGTCAGAATATCAAAGCCAACATTCCCTATTGTCATTGAACTTCTTTTAGAAACATACCTCAACCAGAAACTTCACATAAATATAACGCGCATATTGATAACTCATGTTAAACACTGTAAATGTCACATAAAATATTTCAGAGACCTCGTAGATAACATAACAAAACAGTTGAAATATTTACGATGCAACTTAACTGCCTTCTGGAAAGACCTTGCAACACCGACGTATTTTTGTTTGAAAAAATGAGATGAGAGAGGACACCCCTTTTTGGGGACCATGTCCTTCCAATTGTGTGCAAAATGTAAAGTTTCAGAAGATGAATATTGAGAAATCCGTTCATTACAAACTGAAATCGACAACGTCCGTACAGGAACACCTTTTGCTTGATTTAGATACAATTCATATACTTAATAGCGGCTTACATTTAAGAATATCAAACATAATTTGCCATCATTCCCGATTTTGTACTATTTTACAGTTTGTTTAAAAATCATTCTGTATCATTTCAATGTGGAGTTTGTGGTTTTGGAGAAAGAATCTACTCAATAAGATTCTAACTGTCTTTAATTGTCTGGCTGAAAACTTCGCCACAATATGTTTAATTTGCACATGGATTACGCATAGTGTGTAAATGAAATTGAAGGCGCTGGGTCTACTAAAGCATTACACTATTACAAATTTTTTTATATTTTCTTCATACTTGGTTTATATTTCATATCTTTAAAATGAATGCAAGGCATTATCAACCATAACCTTGAGGTTTATGTGAAATAACGACCTCGACCTCGTTATATATAAGATATATTCACTGAGGCAGTGTTGATTAGTTCAACCATACCAACCCACTCGACCCTCGCCTGCTTCTTTAACTGTGTATTATAGTTCAGGGTAAAACATAGCATAAATGATTTCTCAGCCTGATAAGCATATCTTACGTATTAAATCACAAAGACATGGAAATAACAAACGACATGCTTCGAAAATATGCAAGGTTGAATTATATGCAAAATGAAGTTTTGGAAAACTGTCACACTATATACTTTCCACGTTTTAAAGTGTACAATGAATGTGTTTTTATGTCTTATTGCAGTCGTGAATGAGGATTGAAATGAAATAACGTGGGGAATATCAACGAATGTTGAACGTAAACTTGTTAATATGTGTGTTCATTCATAACAAAATATCACATCACAAATGCCTGAGGATACCAGTTTGATAAATTATCAATAAAAGAAGTGAATTAATACTGAGTTTGAGTTTGTGTTGTTAAAGTGCCTTTCAAGGAATATAGGTTCGAATCCCGCCAGGGGCTCGGCAACTTTGTCTTCAGTAGAGAACTGTTCTACACGCAGTCAGGTTTGGGTGCAATGCTACACTGAAATTCAGCGCAGTACCACCCATGGTTCGCTAGTTCCAGCCGAAGCTCGCAGGTTTCACCGCAATACATAGCCATAATGGTGTTACGGGCTTTCTCCCTGCAATAATACTAGCAGCCGCGATATAAGTGAAATAATCTTGAAAGCGGCGTTAAACACCACCTCACCTCACCTCACCTCACCTCACCTCACCTTCAAGGAATATAATATTGGACGCAACCTTTCTAAAAATATTTTACTTGATACTTTTGCGTCATTCATAATCGTTGTTTAAGAGAGAATGAATCAGTGTGTAGAGGTGCCTCAAAACTAGTAAAGGAGAAAGATAAGAGTAATAATTTAGCTAAATTTGTTTTAAACTGCGTTCCCTGTGTTCCCGTTGGATATCAAAAAGGTCTCGTGATCGTGCAAGATTTGGCCCCAAGAGCGTACCATACACAAGGTTCCTATATAAACCGAAAGTCAACCCTCAAGTTATTAAGCAGGGACGCTTTAGCAAAAAACACAGTTGTGGAAGAAAAGGTGAGATATAATCGTAATCATTGAAATTTATTTTCAGTGCATGCCATTTGGGCAATTTACATACTGATAAGTAAATCAATCATGTACAAAATCTTTAATAATATGATAAATAATAATAGCTTTCTTATACCGCGCATATATCCATGACAAAGCATGC
This sequence comes from Phorcus lineatus, assembly GCA_921293015.1. Classification (NCBI taxonomy): domain Eukaryota; kingdom Metazoa; phylum Mollusca; class Gastropoda; order Trochida; family Trochidae; genus Phorcus; species Phorcus lineatus. Next base: position 39,952,325 of record OV121096.1, read on the forward strand.
TCAAAGCGCCATGAGTATTATTACCCTGGAGGGATATTACTTTCGGCGCTGCCGATTAACAAGCGCTCCGCGCGACCGTATAGGTCCGTACTTCCCCCTTGTTCAGGTACCCATTTGTACAGCTGGGTGAACTGAGTGCAAAGTGGATGACGTGTCTTGCCCAGGGACACAGCACAGGATGAGACCCAAGTTACAAATTTTTGGTGTCTCCACCGGGATTCGAACCCGGGTCTCTGGCGTGAGAGGCAAGCAAGCTAACCACTACACCACTGTGCTCCACCTAACCACTACACCACTACACCACTGTGCTCCATGTTTTCTACAAATTATATAATGATAAAGGGGTTTCAGTAATCTTGCAATTATTCACTTGTTAGTTTGATGCCAAAGGTTTTTCATGGGCAATCGTACTTTAAGTCCTTTGTAAAAGTTAGTGAGTGAGTTGAGGTTTTAAGCCGCTTTCAAGTATTATTGCAGGGAGAAAGCCCGCAACACCATTGTGGCTATTCATTGCGGTGAAACCTGCGAGCTTCGGCTGGAACTAGCGAACCATGGGTGGTACTGTCCTGAATTTCAGTGTAGCATTGCACCTAAACCTGACTGCGTGTAGAACAGTTCTGTACTGCAGACAAAGTTGCCGAGCCCCTGGCGGGATTCGAACCACGGACCTCTTAATCCGAAGCCGAACGCGCTAATCACTGCGCTATCCCGCCCCCTCCTTTGTAAGAATGTCTACAGCTCACAAATTAACACAAGCGTCAGCATATATCACAGGTAAGCACAGTCAGCTAGCATCCAGCATCTATCAAAAAAAAGCACTAACACGAATTTCTTGGCCAGTAATGTCTCCATATTTGAACCAAATCAAACATGTTTGGTATATCAAGGGCCATAGGGTATAAAGATGGAATCCTCGTCCACAAAACCTGGGGAACTGGAGACAGGTCTTAACGAGGGGTGGCAGCTCTTACCAATGGAACAATTAGGGAACCTGTTAGGTTAGGGGTCTGCGGAGAAGAGTGGCTGCAATTATTCAGGCCCGTGGTGGCAGCACAGGTTACTGATGTTTTGTGATTCCCGGGACACTGGTCGACAATATATATATATAGTGATGAAGAGACCTCGAATTGTTAGTACTTACCCACCCATTCCTTTTGGATGAAATTCTTTTTCAATTTCACTCTGTGTTTTCATACACTTTTAGTTCTCAAACTGTTACAAAACTTCTCTCCCAAATGACCAGATGATGATTCTTGTAATTGAAATTTGTTTTGCTTATTTTGTGTTCTTAGTTTCATACCATTCTTCCATGAAGTTCTCCCTCCTGGGCTGCTTAACCTTTGCTGCATATATAATGACAACACAGCTTTCGAAGAAATTAGTTAGAGTAACTTATCCTGTTGTAGCGAACGTTAGCAATTGGTTCATTTGATTTGATTTATTTGACAACCATAGATTAACGTTTTTGCTTTGGAACTGGGAAAATGATATGATATATTTTCCAGACGCTTACATCAATTTGAAAAAATCATTATTGAATATTTCCAGGCAATGCCACAACTATATATCCATATGGTGACCTGCACATAGGAATATTGTAAATAAAATAAGGCCAAAAAATCGTCTTCACTGCTTTAATAAGAAGGATGTTCCTTAACCCTTATCCTACCAAGGTTTTTTTTAATTTTTTTTTATAACTTTATTCATTTTTGTTCATGTATATACAAATTCAAAACATGCATATCAATAGAGAACAGACATTTCAACATAATAATGGACAAACAAATTAAATGGACAGAAATGTATTTGAATTACAAAAAAACCCCCAAATTATTCATTGATTGGAATTATAATCTGTGGATGTACATGATACTTTTTTCATAATGATGTCTTATTGAAAAAATCGCTTAAAACGAGAACAAATTGTGACATGATGACCAGAATTTCATGAATTTTGAATAACTACATTGAGTATATGCAGAATATTTGTCTATGTTATATATATTGCGCATGTCATTTTTAATGTATGGGATGCTTGGTAGTTTATTTTGTTGTTTTGATTTAAAGATATTGTATTTTATTATTATCAGAATCAGATTTAGAACATTATTTCTGTGTTGTGGGTATCCGAAGATGGCAGTTTGTTTTGATAAGTTTAATTTACACTGTGTTTTTGATTCGATCCAATTTGTCATTTCTAACCATATATTTTGCGAGATTTCGCAATCATAAAACAAATGGAGCAATGTTTCAGCGCTTTCACCACAGAAGTCGCATTTTTCATTGTCTTTATAACCCATTTTTGTCAATAAAGTATTTATAGGTAGGATTCTGTGAATCAAACGGTATTGGAACCATATATGGTTACTAGCTGAATGGCATTTGTGAGGGGATTGGTGTATTAATTTCCATTTATCTTCTGTAATAGTACAGTCTAGGTCTTTTTCCCACTTTATTTTGTATCTTAATTTTGTGTCGTTTATGTTTTCAAGTTGCAATATATCGTAAAATTCCCTACATCCAGTTTTATTCCCTATTAAATTTTCAAGGAAATATGGTAATATAGGATATGGCTGCTTACAGTTTATAACAATATTTTGTGATTTTGTGTATTGTTTTACTGCTGCGATGATACCTGCGTATTGAAGAAAATTTGTCTTAACGTTAAACTTTTTTATGAAAGTATCAAAATCAAGGTACTTTCCTTTTGAGTCGATAAGATCGTTAACATACTTTACACCTCCACTTTCCAGTCTTTCAACGTGTATGGATTTTCCGTTTACAGTAATATTAGCATTATGCCACAGCGGTTGGGTTAGTATATCATTAGCAGTTTTTGTTTTCTTTCCTTTAACTGTTAAGAATTTCCCCCAGGCTTTTAGTACATCTCTCCAAAAGGCATTTGTCCTCACTGTCATAACCGTTTCACTGATATAAGATTCACTTTTTTGTATCATATTTGATAGGTTAGTTGAGATATTTTTATTGAACAAGTTTCTTTGACAATTACTTGCTGAGTTATGCAGCCGTCTTATCCATGAAAGTTTCTGTGACATGATGATGTTCTTAATGTTAGGCGCTCTGATACCTCCCTTTTCAAATGTGTTAGTCAAAACACTTCTTTTTATCTTATCTGGTTTATTTTTCCATATGAATTTATAACATAGTCTATTTAGTTCATTTATAATTTCGTCGCTAGGATTAGGTAATGATGAAAAAAGGTGATTAAGTTTTGGGAGCAATAGGCTCTTCAACACAGTGTTCCTGCCTAGTGGTGTTAAATCACGTGCAAGCCACATGTTCATTTCAATTTTTATTTTCTTTAGTTTATCTTTGTAGTTTCTTTCAACCATTTCTGCCAAATTATGTGTGAATGTTATTCCTAAGATTTTGAAAGAAGTTTGTGACCAGTCTAAATTCCAATTATCACAGAGAGAGCGTTTTTCATACCTTTTTGACCCTATCCACATCACTTGTGTTTTTGAAGGGTTTATCTTAAGACCTGAGAATTCTGAATAGAATTTTAGGGTTTGCAGGGCATTTTGTAGACTACCAAGGTTTTTTGTCGACGTTAAGTACCAAGTTCTCGGGACCGGTCTAGATATCAGGTCACAACTAGAAACGTTGTTTGTTGACTTTTCAACCTTTTAGTCATTTGCTGACACAATGGGGGCTTTCAAGCATCAAATAGGAGCGAATGGGTTAGAATTATTTAAACAATTTGAATTCCTTTAATTTGTATATTTGTACACGCAAATTTTGCTATAACGATGTTTCAAAGAAAAAGTTCAATGTTGTGCTTCTTGTAGTTCAAGATTATACAAAATTAAACGTTGCCCTAAATATCTTTTTATTCCTTCTTAATTACATTGATTCATAGATAAATGTTTTCAACATAATGTCGTTAATGTCGAATTTAGCAAAATGCAAAAAGCAAAATGCTAAGGCACAATGAACATGCTCACAGATACGTTTGAGAAAGTGATTTACATAAATTTCCAAATACTAGGAAACTTTTATTGAAACCTTAGAGGAGAATATTGAAGAATGCTTCATTCCGATGTGTTATGTAAAGCAGTATATGTTTGCTTTGAATAATAATGATGATAAATCCCTCAAAAGTAACTTCCTTGAAATGAAATGTGATGCCCCATGACAAAACTATATTTCATTTGATAAGACTCAGTACCATGGGGTAGAGAAAACTTTATTTACTAAAATTATTAATTATTGATAAATGTCAACTATGAAAAAATCGAACATGGAAGCACACTGTTATATTCCGAAGGGATTAGACATATTGTTTGAGAAGGCTTCCCTGGAGCATATGATGTACAGTACATTGACGTCAAAGTAAGAATATGACAAATAACTCTTATTTTCTCTAAAATAATATCAATTTGCACAAATGGAAAGAAAGAACAATTTTCCTTTATTGAAATTCTATACATTTTTTCAGAGTTTGCCTACTAGATTGACTTGTAAAATCTTGACTAATAAATAAATCTGATTCATGCTATTGTTTTAGGTTTTCAATATATCAGCATTAGATGCACTCGAGATCATATAAGATATTGGCATGTAGCATGATGAACATAACTTGATAAATGGAAGCCGTTTTAAACACACTTGTACTTAAGGAGTTTTTACAGACATCACAAATCAACCATCACTTTAGTAACAACGTCACCGTTCACAACTTTTTGAAGTGGTCCACGTACAATATTACAGTCTTCAAAGCGTGATTTGGCAGGTGGAATGACATTTCACTTTGCTCCCTTCTCTCCATGGAAGAATCGTTCTGGGTACAACGGCATGTCCTTGTCCATGCTGATGAGTCACTCCAGCTTACAAATTCAGTGCCCCTATCAAGCTTGAAAAAGTCACTATCAGATCCGTAATGTTAGGGCAATGCCTCAATGACTTCATCCTCATTGATATTTGGAACAAATGACCCCAATTTGTCTCTACTTCTGGAATTGCAATTGTTCATGAATGACTGGAAGTTGACTAAAAAAAGGGCTATTGTAGGCAGAGTTGGTTATGATGCATCGGAGAAATTGGGGGTGATCGGCCCTCAGAGGCCCGGCTTGGTACTTATTGTATGTAAAATTTAAATTTCTCTCCCAAAATGTTATGAACAAAGTATTTCATATTTGATTAAAGGTATACATGTCATATACCGAGTTAAAGGAATACCTGAAGGCTGAGGCCTGATAATTGAACTGTTCAGTTTGTGGGGGGTTATAAAGAGTCCTCTGGGCCTCTAAGACCCACCTTGGTCAGATCAGAATTAAATCTTTTTTTTTAAATGACATTATATGCATATGTTATCACTTTTGAAACATACATCATGCCTAATTTGTCATTGTTTATACAATATTGAACAGAGATTTTAGTATTTCATTAACATGAAAAGTATTTTGTGTGATATCATGTTTATAATTTTCGTCTTTTTGATTATTGAATTGAACATACACAGTTTCTGTTGATATTCAGTGTGCATTATTTGAAAATATCTGCGGTTATCTCAAACATTATTTTTTTTTTCCAGGCTAATATGAAGCTTTTCTTTCTGTGGGGCGTTCTATTGTTGGGCCTAAATAAGGCTTTTGTCCTGAAAAAAGATGAAATAGATGGTAAGGTTGTTAGCATATAGCTTGATATTCTTTGAATGTAAAAAAAGTATAAACATACCTTAATGAAACAAAAACCATAAACAGCTTTCAAATATCAATGAATGTAAATCCTAAAAAATATGAAATATTAATAATAGAGTTAACAAAATATTGACAGAAAATAGGAAGTTCAGTCTGCATAGGACGTTTAATTAACAAGATATCTCTACATAGCTAAAAATGGATTAAATTGTTTTAGACATTGAAAGATACTGCGCACAAATAGCATGAAGAAGGATTATGTTGATTACATGAAATATATCCTTTTCCTCTATTTATTATATATTTATATTTTAATTCTGATAGGAATTGGCAGACCTTCACAAAGAATGATGGGAATGCGCGGACCTCCTCGAGGAATGATGGGAATGAGCAAAGCACTCCCAGGAATAATGGGAATGGGGGGATCACCACAAGGAATAATTGGATCAAGTGGAGTATCAAAAACAAAGATGGAAATTGGCAGAAAATTGTCAAAATATTATGACAGTAGTGAAAAACCTTCATCTGACGACATTGGAGAACCTTCCTCTGGTATTGATGACATTGGAGAACCTTCATCAGACGTTGATAACAGTGGAGAGTCTCTAAAGATTCTTGACCATAATAATGGACTCTCAACAGAAATCTTTGATGGACCTACACTTGGGTGGATGGGAATGGGACCTCTACAAGTAATGACGGAAATGGGCGGAGAACCAGAAGGAGTGATGGGAATGAGCGGACTTTCACAAGGATTGATGGGAATGAACAGAGATCCCCAAGGAATGGTGAGAATGAGCGGACCTTCCCAAGAAGTCATGGATATGGACGTAGAATTTATTAATATGGTCGAAGAACCACAAGGAATGATGAAAATGAACAGAGAACCACAAGGAATGGTGGGAATAAGCAGACCTAACAAAGAATTTATGGATATGGACGATGAAACACAAGGAATGATGGGAATGAGCAGAGAACAAAGAATGGCGATAGTCAGCAGACCTATAGAAGAATTTATGAATATGGACAAAGAAACACAAGGAATGGTGGGAATAAGCAGACCTAACAAAGAATTTATGGATATGGACGATGAAACACAAGGAATGATGGGAATGAGCAGAGAACAAGCAATGGCGATAGTCAGCAGACCTATAGAAGAATTTATGAATATGGACAAAGAAACACAAGGAATGATGGGAATGAGCGGACATTCACAAGGATTTATGAATATGGACGTAGAAACACAAGGATTGATGGGAATGAGCGGACCTCGACAAGGAATGATGAAAATGAACAGACAACCACAAGGAATGATGGGAATGAGCGGACCTAACAAAGAATTTATGGATATGGACGATGAAGCACAAGGAATGATGGGAATGAGCGGACCTCGACAAGGAATGATGAAAATGAACAGACAACCACAAGGAATGATGGGAATGAGCGGACCTCGACAAGGAATGATGAAAATGAACAGACAACCACAAGGAATGATGGGAATGAGCAGACCTCGACAAGGAATGATGAAAATGAACAGACAACCACAAGGAATGATGGGAATGAGCGGACCTCGACAAGGAATGATGAAAATGAACAGACAACCACAAGGAATGATGGGAATGAGCGGACCTTCACAAGGATTTATGAATATGGACGTAGAAACACAAGGATTGATGGGAATGAGCGGACCTCGACAAGGAATGATGAAAATGAACAGAGAACCACAAGGAATGGTGGGAATAAGCAGACCTAACAAAGAATTTATGGATATGGACGATGAAACACAAGGAATGATGGGAATGAGCAGAGAACAAAAAATGGCGATAGTCAGCAGACCTTTTGAAGAATTTATGAATATGGACAAAGAAACACAAGGAATGATGGCAATGAGTGGACCTCAACAAGGGATGATGAAAATGAACAGAGAACCGCAAGGAATAATGAAAATTGACAAAGAACCACAAGGAATTATGGGAATGGGCAGACCTCCTAAGAGAATGATGGGAATGGGCGGACATCCTAAGGGAATGATGGGAATGGGCGGACCTTCTAAAGGTATGTTGGGAATGGGCAATGCACTACCAGGAATAATGAGAATGGGGGAATCCCCACAAGGAATGATTGGATCAAGTGGAGTATCAAAAACAAAGATGGAAATTGGCAGAAAACAAGGAAGGATGGGAATGAGCGGACCTTCACAAGGATTTATGAATATGGACGTAGAAACGCAAGGATTGATGGGAATGAGCGGACCTCGACAAGGAATGATGAAAATGAACAGACAACCACAAGGAATGATGGGAATGAGTGGACCTAACAAAGAATTTATGGATATGGACCTAGAAACACAAGAAATGATGGGAATGAGCAGAGAACAAGCAATGGCGATAGTCAGCAGACCTATAGAAGAATTTATGAATATGGACAAAGAAACACAAGGAATGATGGCAATGAGTGGACCTCAACAAGGGATGATGAAAATGAACAGAGAACCGCAAGGAATAATGAAAATTGACAAAGAACCACAAGGAATTATGAGAATGGGCAGACCTCCTAAGAGAATGATGGGAATGGGCGGACATCCTAAGGGAATGATGGGAATGGGCGAACGTTCTAAAGGTATGTTGGGAATGGGCAATGCACTACCAGGAAGAATGAGAATGGGGGAATCCCCACAAGGAATGATTGGATCAAGTGGAGTATCAAAAACAAAGATGGAAATTGGCAGAAAATTGTCAACAGATTATGACGGTAGTAAAAAACCTTCATCTAATATTGACGACATTGGAGAACCTTCCCAAAGTGTTGATGACATTGAAAAACCTTCCTTGGATATTGTTAATTTTGGAGAACCTTCCTCAGAAAATGATGACATTGGAGAACTTTTATCAGCCATTGACGACAGTTCAGAACCTTCATCTGATATTGACGACATTGGAGGACCTTCCCAAGGTGTTGATGACATTGAAAAAACTTCCTTGGATATTGTTAATTTTGGAGAACCTTCCTCAGATAATAATGACATTGGAGAACTTTTATCAGCCATTGACAATAGTTCAGAACCTTCATCTGATATTGTCAATATTGGAGAACCTTCCCAAGGTGTTGATGACATTGAAAGACCTTCCTTGGATATTGTTAATTTTGGAGAACCTTCCTCAGATAATAATGACATTGGAGAACTTTTATCAGCTATTGACGACAGTTCAGAACCTTCATCTGCTATTGACGACATTAGAGAACCTTCCCAAGGTGTTGATGACATTGAAAAACCTTCCTTGGATATTGTCAATATAGGAAAACCTTCCTCAGATAATAATGACATTGGAGAACTTTTATCAGCCATTGACGACAGTTTGGAACCTTCATCTGAAACTGTCAATATTGGAGAACCTTCACAAGGTGTTGATGACATTGAAAGACCTTCCTTGGATATTGTTAATTTTGGAGAACCTTCCTCAGATAATAATGACATCGGAGAACTTTTAACAGCCATTGATGACAGTTCAGAACCTTCATCTGATATTGACGACATTGGAGAACCTCCCCAAGGTGTTGATGACATTGAAAGACCTTCCTTGGATATTGTCAATATAGGAAAACCTTCCTCAGATAATAATGACATTGGAGAACTTTTATCAGCCATTGACGACAGTTTGGAACCTTCATCTGAAACTGTCAATATTCGAGAACCTTCCCAAGGTGTTGATGACATTGAAAAACCTTCCTTGGATATTGTTAATTTTGGAGAACCTTCCTCAGATAATAATGACATCGGAGAACTTTTAACAGCCATTGATGACAGTTCAGAACCTTCATTTGATATTGACGACATTGGAGAACCTTCCTAAAGTGTTGATGACATTGAAAAACCTTCCTTGGATATTTTCAATATTGGAGGAGCTATCTCAGATAATGATGACACTGGAAAACTTTTAACAGCTATTCTAAGATGCATAGCGGTTAGACAAATGGAAAATAAAGTACTTGTACAATAAAGGTATAGTTTTTTCATGACGTAACAATTGAATGACATTATATCCGCTCTTCCCCGCTGCCCCCTCGTGGTCCATGGTAACCTTTCATCTCAATTCTTCGAACAACATGGCTTATCCCCCTATCAAGGTCTAATGACATAATCGTATTAATGTTTCTATTAATAGAGACAAGTTTCGAATCATCTATTTCTATTTACCGCAAAGACGAATGGACAGAAAATGCTTGTCTACCGTCGAGTGACCGCGTTGTTTCACGTCAGGTCACGGCGCCCCGTGGAACTGTGACGTTGGTTCACGTCAACTGTCTCTACCAGGTTCAATGTGATATGGTCAACCTAATAATTAGGTAATTCTAGGTGTACAGCCCCAACAGTCTGCTTATATAAGAGACTAAAGCATCACCTTCAACGTTTATGACAGCAGCAAAAAAAAATTTGTCCGGATCCAGTCCGCCATCACGCTTCCAAAACAAACAATACCCATAATTCTTTGTGGAATGTTAACCACGTGATAAGCCCTGCATAATCGCACGACACGAGTTTGTAAAAGTAAAGGTTTTGTTTTAAAAACAAGAGGTGTTAATTTGTTTGTTTAAGTTTTTAAAGAAAAAAATAAGAAGAAAATATAATTCAAAATTGAATAAATGAAAAAGTTAAGTGCAAAACTGCAGTAATCAAAGATTTAACCAAGTAAATGTCGTTTTAAACTAGGGGTTAGTTAGCCCTGTTCATGGATTAATGTGAGCAATGTAAACACTATTTTTTATTTCGAGATGATTAAAATCAGAGTGTTCCCCGTATAGATTATTTTAGCATCTTAGAAAAGAAATAAAGTTCGCTCTACCCCAATGTGTTTTGTAATAAAGTATAGTTTTCCCTTAACTAATATAACGGTAAAGCACTCGGACTACCGTCCTCGTGTTTTAACTATAATAGTTCAGGGCAAAACTATACTTTATTACAAAACACATTGGGGTAGAGCGAACTTTATTTCTTAATTAAAGACAGTGGAGAAACTTTCTCTGATTTTGACAACATTGGAGAACCTTTCTCTAGTATTTGAAGAGGATTTTTTTAGGCCACAGGCCCATAGACCATACATATGTTACAACGCAATAAACATTCTATAACATGTAATGCTATTGATTAATAAATGAATCTTGTTGTTTAAAAGCATGATAAAGATAGTTTGAGAGTTACTTTAAAACGTTTTTACACTTAGAAGTCATTAGAATAATAAATTTCTCATATGATGGATATATATATAAATGTATCATCCCAACTGTGGATCCTCCCAAATCTAAGATGGGACGCGTCGCGACGTGGGATGCTTAAATAATCTAATCATTGTAGCCTGTTTGGTTCGGTGAATCCCTCTCACTTTTACCTTGCAAAGTACAGTTTTTACTTATCAATAAATAATTTGACAACAAGTTGTAGGAACAATTAACGAGAATTTAATACATCATGAAAATTTATCTACATCAATAAAGTCAAGTATCATCATGAAGATTTATCTACATCAATGAAGTTAAGTATCATTCATTACAATAAGATTCATGAAATAAAGAGAGAGCTGGTAACAGTAACTCCAAAGAGAGACTTTAAGGACGCTTCACTAGGAAGGGAGAAAACAGTCTCAAGCGAAATGCTTGGTAAAAATAACTTACATCATGTATCGACTTCACGTCTTGCTTTCTCGACAACAACTTCAAGAAGGTCGTTATTCTAAACTGTCAAAAACACTCAACCTACGTCACAAACATTATGACATAATTAGGTTACAGTAAATAAACCAAATATATTTATTTATCATTATTATAATATTGAGCAATGAAGAACGTCGTGAAAACAGATATTAATACTGAATATATATATTCGACGCTAAAAATAAAGAACATGCCAAAGTAATTTTGTCAACGAATGTGTACACTTAAACTCATGACGTCATCATCACAGATATGGCGTCCACCGAAGCACTGGCTCTGACAAAATTATGTCTAAATACATGGTATTATCAGATAAATGGAAAAGCACTTGAGTGTACACAGAGGATTATGAGTTTTTTAATTTAATTCACATGGTATTATGTCCCACCATCTAAAGACTGTGGATAAATACAATTATAATCACTGTCAATTACCGACAGTGAGAATTCAACGTGTTTTGAGTCCTCTCGATCTAGCACGATGAGACGTGTATCAAAAAGATTGTTACGCCTGTATATTATCTCGGTATATTCTATTAACACCTACGAAGAAAATTTTATTTGATGTTCATTTACTTCACCTACTGACTCAATTTCATCTGCCATCGAGTAAGAACGTTTAAACACAACTAAAACAATTATTTAAACGTACATTTGATTAATAATTGCATTACATTCGTTAAGCGACATACCATTATCAGATCATTATAAAGATTTATATTTATATAATGGTTTTCTGCATTTTGTCTTAATCAAACGACCATAGATCAAACAGATGTAAACAGAGAGAAACCAAACGGCTCGATTTAATTTTCACAGAGACATCATTGTATCTTAGTTTATTCAAAAAGGAGGTATATCTATTTACAATTATTATCAAAACTATAAAGTAATTCTAATACAGATCCAAGTTTTACAATACTAGTGACATATTGATTTTAAAAAATTAAATTTAAAAAAAACCGTACCTGATAATGAGAAATGAATAATCCATGCAAAAACCTCGTATCAAGGTATGCTCCAACGTTACAATCAAGCACTGATTATACTGGATATGTTAATGTGTATGTCAGCTTGGCATGACAGAAGACGGAAGTTTAACACTTGGTTATTCACTGAAGTGTTTTATTCCACGTTTTACTCCTTTACCGGATTATGAGAAGTTACCACTCCTTTTAAGCTCTGAAGATCTTATAAAAATATGTGCCAAAAACTGCTTTAAAATACTTTTAAGACGCCAACAAATTTTATATAAATGATACCAATGTACACTTTTAATAACCTTTTGTTTAAATACTACCCTTTACTTAATGTATGTATGTATAAATGTAGTAATTAACTCAAATACTCGTTTTAATTACATAAGTGCCTTTTTATGTCATGTGTATATATGGAGTGGCATATGTACATTTATGATTCCGTGTATACTTTTATTTTATATATTTTAATGTACTTATGGTGAGGCGCTAATAAACAATCTGTCTGTCTGTCTGTCATGGCATGTCCTGAATGGGTACCAATTTGCCCATGGTAAGTGGTGTTAGGCTAAAACAACATTTGGAGACATAATAAGCATATGTTGTTTAAACGACTGGGTAGATTGTATCAAATGTACAAATAGTTGAAAAGTTCCTCATTTCAAAATCTAGTTCCCCAACCTAAGTTTTTCTAGAGGATACCACAGTGGCCACTCTTCTTGGTGGTATAACATGTGTAGTAGACGGTGTGAACATTGACCAATGGGCACAGTTTATCAATATTATAGCCAGGAATACATTTTCATGGAATCTGAAATCCTTGCTTCACCTATAGACATTATTATCCAAGAGAATATGCATTATAAGAAATCTTAATCAATAATTGACTTAAAACCTTAAAACATTATATATTGCAAATATGTTGTGAACATGTGTATGTGTATGACTTTATTGGGGGAAATAAAGACTATTCATTCATTCATTCATTATTATCATACAATGAAATATGATAACATTTTGCAATAAGCAATGACCTTTTCAATGACAAATTTGTATAGTCAATATCAATAACGATCTTTTAGTACTCTGAAGATATTACATTGATACATGCATGGCAGCACTAAATAACAATTGTTACTTTATCAATAAAACTTTGCTGATTTGTATTTACAAAACTAATGACTATTTTTTTGGGGGGGGGGGGGGGGGGCATATTAACAATAACAATACCCTTTGTTAAGTAAACTTATCAGCTGTAAAACAACATTATAACACTAAAAAGTAATTCTTCCCTCTCACCTACTCATCGTATTTGACTTATATACGAATCAGCTGATTAACTTATGAGCAGTAACAACACACAACAATTCTCCCAATTCAGCGCTTCTCACAATCCTAAATAGACGCTTGTACATAGAAAAATAACCTTTTCGTACTGATCGAAACCGGATCTTACCTGGGATTAAGTATACACAAAAATATTTCTCAACTCTGTACCCTGGTTTGGGTAACATGAATCTTGTGAAGGTGAGGTGAGGCTTTCAAGATTATTTCACTTATATCGTGGCTGCTAGTATTATTGCAGGGAGAAAGCCCGCATCACAATTGTGGCTATGCATTGCGGTGAAACCTGCGAGCATCGGCTGGAATTAGCGAACCATGGGTGGGTGGCCTGTAGAACAGTTCTCTACTGCATTCAAAGTTGTCGAGCCCCTGGCGGGATTCGAACCACGGACCTCTTGATCTAAAACCTAACGCGCTAACCACTGCGCTATCCGGCCCCCCTTGTGAAGGTAAAACAAAGTTTATAAAATAACTCAAAGTCAACAAACTCTTATTATAATCTTCTTTTGTAAATCTTGGAAACTGTATTCCTTATTTTTTTAAATTTGACAAAAAAGCCTGCTATTTCCCCTTAAATAATCAATGGATGATGTTTGATTTTTTTTTTACTTTACATGATAAACTTTCTGTATATAAAATAATATTTTGAATATATTTAGTTTTGCAAATAAACTTTTCATCGAATGATAATACAATTTTAATAAATATAATTATTTTGGTTGTTTTTTATTTGGTTTTAATAAAGTCTGTTTCCACCTATTAGCAATGTTGCCGATAGGGGCAAATGCCTGGATTAGTAAGAATGATAATCATTGTCTAAATAGACAAACGCTCGTCGTGCACCTTCGTAGTTTTACATGCATGCTCATGTACAATTGGTTTCTATTCTTGTTACTAATTGGAAGGTGACATGCAAGGCTGAAAACAGGTTACAAGGCTTTAGCCCGATTTGAAGGTTGAATAGCTTGTAAGTTTCGAATTCTGAGATATGTTTTCAATCCAACGTTTGTCAACCACAGTCAAGTATTCGTTGTTTAAATAGAGATACGAAAATGTTCGGACTTCCAGCATCTTGAGTTATCCAGGCGTAGCCAAATCAGTATTTAAAATAGTGTTCCTTATATTAGTAGCCCAAGTTATACAACCAGCTTCATCTAATCAATACAGCAATAAATAAGTTTGCTAAAGGGAGGCGTTCACTGTTCATTGAAATTAATCTTGTCCATAATTTGATAATTTTATAACATAGTGTATATATAACTGTGGTCTCAATACTCAGCACTATCATCAGATATGTAATCCTCTTCCTCTCCTGTTTTACTGTTAAAGTCACCTGATATTAAGATTTGTGTATCATATCTGCATGTCTTGTGCATCATCAAGAAGATTAAAACTTTTGCATCCTATATCTATATAATGTGATGAATTTTCTGGTGAAATATAAACAAGACCAATAATAATATCATATTCTAAACCAAAACATATTCTATTAAGAAAAAGGAAAACAGCAGTGGAAGTTTTCTCATAACACCTTTATTAAAGGATTTATGCACAAATACACACACTCCTCCATGTTAACCTTTCTTGCAGGGAATGATTCATGTGAAAGCAGAAAACCAGATTGAGAGTATAACCAGGTCTCAGTTTACCAAACTAAAGAGAATTTAGAAAGCTCATATTTAAGAGCGTTATCTTTAAAATGTCTCTTTAAATGAATTCCAGGTAAAAATGCTCAGCAGCTGTTTGACTGAAGATTGTGTAGAGTTGTTACACTTTGTGTGTGCTGGCTGTGATAGACCCTGGCCACTGTCCTATCTACACTTTCTCAGTTCACCTGTGTTCACTTTCAGTGACAAGTTTTTCAAATCAAATGAAAGCTTCTTTACCCTCCTCCCTTGCCTTGACTAAGTGTGGAATAAGTTAAATGCTGTATAATTGTTTAGTAATGTTATATTCTGGCAACACTATCATGTATTTGCCATTGGAGTAAATAAATGCTTGGCAGTGACTATATCATTTATATTGTTCACATTATAATCCTAATTTGACTGTAATATCAGTGTTTTTTCTTGGTCATAAAACAAGCAAGAAAGTGGTATAGCGTGAAGACAACCTTAAGAAATTGACTGAATGCACCTTTGAAAAAAAGTAAAGTAATCATCTAAAATATTTTAATTCACTGATGATTGTCGAATAACTTATAGAACAGTAGACTAATTGCTTTATTACCTGTGTAAGTGTGGGTTGTACACAAATTTGCAAGAGTTTTAGAAGGGTCATATAGCAGACTTTCAAAATAATATTTACTTCTTTTCGTATTCTTTTCCAATTAAATATCAATAAAACTTAAAGCATCTGTGACATCATGAACATTGTTTACTAATAACGTTTGTAAAAGCATTGTTACACACAACTGTATATCGATTTATCAAGATAGAGATCTTCCTCAAAAGCAAGGTTGTCCTTAAACAATTTGTAGTAAAAAACCTTTTGAGCTGGTAGTTATTTCTGATCTCCATATTTGAGTGAATTGATCTTTAAGGATTGAATTTACCATCAAAACAAGCCACGATGACGAGCAACTCGAAGGTTATAAAAAAAACATGTAAAAGGCCGCAGTCATCGAGGATATATTTTATAGAATATAACCAGGGGCTGAACTCTAAGGAATCTCTTAGGTTCAGTGCCATAAAAGAATACATAATCTCGGAGAGCTTACGTTTCGAGGAAGATGAAGCTAATTTATGCCAAAAAAGATAGCATTCTCTTGTAGATGGCTATATACAGTGGAAACTTTCCGAACTCGCCATACAGCATAAATGAAGGCGTAGACACTCTAAGACCTGCTGCTAACTTAAGAAATTTTAAATGAACCTTTTCAATAATATTCAGTTTTTTCATAGCCCCACACCTCGCAACCGTAGATCATGATAGGAACAGCCATAATGTCAAAAGCAGTTAGAAGGCAATCTAAAGGATTACTCATATTTCGAGCTTTCTTAGGTAATACAAACATGGCTTTTGTTGCACTTTCCGATAATTTTTTATGGCTTTTAAAAGTCGCCTATGTCTATGAAAAATAATACCAAGGTGTGTTGGTTGTTTTTGCAATTGATATTTAGATTCCATTTTCTGCAGTATTCGTGAAAATTGTTCAATGAAGATTGTACATTAGCTGGGTTATCATTTACTAGGACAGTGTCATCAGCATAAAGAAGCAATATAAATTTAATCATAAAAGACAAATTGTCACTAGTGATTGACTGAAAGTATCAAGATCATTTATGAATAAGGAAAACACCATAGGGGAGAGGTTTTCTCCTTGGCGAACACCTGAGTTACAAGGAAAAAAGTCTGATATATATCATTATCAATCTCAACAGCCGATTTAATTTGCTGGTACATACTCTTGACGAGTTGGAGGAACCTCCCTTTTATTCCGTTTTGTATAAGTTTAAACCACAGACCTGCTCTCCAGACAGTATCAAACGCCTTAGTAAAGTCTATTAAAAACCACAATATAATTTCTTTTATGAATTTGTCGTAGTTCAATGATAATCTCAATTAGCCATTTGACTACACAATTGAAAGACTGACCTGTGGGATAGTATATCCCATAAAACATGGTAACCAAGGTTACAGTGTAGTTTTCTGGTACGGCACATGCCGGTGTTTATGGAGACCTTGTTGAGCCATAACTGCTCTCCTTATATCTGAATTGTGCTAAAGACCGGCTCTTTCCATTTGCATTTTATAGGAACACTCCATGTTATGTATTTGGCCATTATAAATTTGTTCCAGTAGATTTGTTGTAACAGCACTCAATGAAGCTTGTAGTGTAACAGAGGCTACTACATTTAAGATTACACAGACGTCCTAGGAATTATGATAAATATTTATGAATATATCCACGAAGGGCCCAAAAGACAATAGTAGCTATTGTCTATTCACAGGATGAGCGTTTGTCTAGTCCTTGTTCAGTACATGCAAAATATCTCTGTGTTGCATCAAGCAAATCAAAATGGCTAGTTTTGCAACGAAACTCAAAGCAATATAGACCTGTTATTCAAATCCTTCACAGCCATATCCTGACACTGACAGAAGGGTGACGATCACTGCTGTTCATTCCAATCCAGTTCTGGAAGGAGATTGTTAAGTTGGTCAAAGCCACATTGTTGAGGCGAGCGTGTGCAATACGTCTCTATTGACTGTAGCGTTGTCATGAAGAAACTCCAGATGTCAACATGCCGCGCCTCTTCTTGATCACCACTCTCATATTCCTCAGCAAGTCAGCATAGTAGGCCCCTCTTTTTGAAGGTTTAGGTGCTTTATCGTCTATTAGAATCACGCACCTGTAATCTCAGAAAATGGTCGCTACGACCTTGCCACCAGAAGGACTAGTTCTTTGGTGCAGAATATTGCTTATTCTTCCATTGCATTGATTCTTGATTGGTGTCAGGATCCTAGCGATGAACCCACGTTTCTTACCCTGTAATCAGACGGGCATGAAAGTTATCAGGTTATGCATTGTTGATGTCCAAGAGCTCACGGCTTGATTCAAATCTGTCGATCTCGTGGAACCCAGCTTCCAGACACCTTGGATATGTGACAGTGCTCATAAATACTTACATGAGATATGCCACACTCTGAAGATATCTCGTCCACCTTTATTCCACCATAGGACATGATGTTACCATATCATTTATAATGGATTCAACAAGCCTTGCTGACGGTGGCTCATCGTCCTAGCAGCTGCGACCCAGCTTGAACTCATCTGAAAGTATAATATTGAAGGGATTTCTGCCCATACATATTGTTCATACATTTGTGTATTTCGGTGGCATTTAATCCTTCTTTCGTAAGAAACTTGATAACAGCACGATGCTCAAGATATTGATGATAACATGAGAGTACCTGTGTTCATGAGTCTGTAAATCTCAAGTAAAGGGTTTTTCTTTCTTTTCTGTTTGAAACTGTGGTCAGGAGGAGAGCACAGTCGTCAATAAAATTTCTACTTAACTTTACATACAAAAGAAACGTTCTTTTTGAGAAGTCATTAACAAAGAACATCGACTATACATCCATAAAAATGCTTTAGTGATGAGACTAACAACAGAGTTAGGGCAAATAGAGAATACTAAACGACGTCCCGTTTAATAACATATTTATGAAACGAGTGTTTGGTTTGGTATTTAACAAGCGGAAGCGAGTTAGATACCGATACCATTCACGAGTTTCATAAAAATGTAATTATACGGTACCATCTTCACAACGTCAAGGCCGAAACAAACAGATTTCGAACTCTTTCCGCTTCGCCCTTGACATCACGGCCCACATTTTCTGTGCTGAGAGTTTAGCCCACTGCAGGCCTTTCTGATAGGCCAATCAGAAGGCGGCTTTCAAATTGAACTTCAAATGTCAATGGCAAAGAGCGGTAGGGACCTGTCGCTATTGAAGAGAAGACTATTTTAATAAATAATTTCAAATGTAATTTCAGGCTTATATTTAGATGGATACAGGGTAGATTTATCACGTTTGAGGTCGATCGATATTAACTGTAGAATTTGTAAAGTTTAAAAGTAACGTCAATACGAAATTATTGCACGAATGGAATTTTAAAGATTCATTATTTCAATTTTAATGTTTTCCATAGAAATTTATCCGTTTTCAAACAAAATCATCGCGAAATATTCGTTGTCAAACCTTATTTAATGGCGCCAGCGTTCTGTGTTATGTTGGTGAAAAACGATGAGATTTACTCAAATTCTGAACACGGAAAGATGGGATGAGTGAAAACTTTATGCCGACTAGGTTTGATCGAAAATAATTACTTGATTAATTACATTACATTAATTACTTGAGGAATACGCCCAATGTGATTTAATTGTTAAAATTGAATTCTTGGTAATGTCAGTGAATACCTGCAAATAATCCATCTGACTAAAATATAATATGAAATTTTCGCTTGGATTTTCTCTATCATAAGGTCTCAAGGCTAGGCGTAGGTTTCGAATGTAAACGGTGATTTCATTGGCTGCAGGTTAGCTGCTAGTAAGGGCGGTAACTCGGTAATGACGTTAGGTGTCGCTGCTTCGTATCACAGGTTTTGTTACCGTTGAGGGCAAGGTAGAAAATGGATGGAATCTATCTCGATACATTTTCGCCTTGCCGTGGGAAGATGATACGGTACTGATTTTAGTATTTAATTTATTACTCGCTGAATTATATCAAAGAAAAATCATGAAAATCGCCGGGCAAACCATTGTTGCTGCGCCGCTAACATTGAGACGTCATGCTTAATGATTGTGACGTCATGTGACGTCAATTAACACGCGATGTTATTACACAATGTGTAATAACTTTGTAGATTTATCAAACGGCGGTATCTTCAACGGGAGAGTAATAATTACTTTTAGTAAATGGATTTAAGATGACATACGACTTTAAAAGTATGCTTGACTGAAAAAAAACGTATCCTCAAAGAGGTAACATGTCGACAGTCTCAATCCATATACTGGTTTGAGCATCTTTTCATCAAATCCACCACGTCAATTCCTTCCTTAGCCAGTCATTTTCGTGCTACTGTTAGGAAATTCGTCTACTTGACGCATAACTGCTGGATATCGTCTTGTGGTCAAAATTATCTGGGAAAGGTTTCACGTTAGTGTAAATGAGGGGTCATTGACTGTATGTCGCAGAATCTTTGGAATGATTGTGGGTTAGGTTTAATCTTTCTGACTAACGACCATGATAGAGAGAATTAACTATCCATTGACAAAGACTTACCTCTGAAGAATTAAGAAAATAAAATTTGTAGAGAAAGAAATTTTATTTGTTTTTAAAAGTCACTATTATGAATTTGTTATAAGGAATGTTGATCTAAACTAAAATCTCCATAAAAACAAGAGGAAGGAAAGTCATAATCGCATTAAAGTTTCCAATCAAACTTCATTTTCGTCCTTATTCTGAAGTGAGGAGAGCTGACTCTGAGTTAACGGTCAAACGTATATATTAAATAATATCACACAATTCCGATCTTCAGCTCACTGATGGAGAACCTCGCTACGGGCAAGTGAACCGGTAGGCCAATAGCAAGTCTTGTAACTTGTCAAGGTTTTTTCGCACGAACATTTCATTTTTACAAGAACTTATTTGTTCCTTAAATAAAAGCGAAATGACTTTGATTAGTGGAAAATACACTAAGCTAGTAACGGTAGGTTTCAACAAACCAGCGTAGCAAAGCCTTTGTTTACCTAACAGTGGGACAAGGGAGATAACTTTTGGCAGTACCTCGTCTCTGTTACTAGGGTCCCGCGTGACCCAGTTTAACATAGAAAAATATACCTACGGCACGTGACCGCTTTTGGCCAATGATTAGCCGACATTGCTTTTCGAGTCGAGATAATAAATAATATCAAGGCAACTATCATTATTGAACATATATCGTAATAACATAATAACGAAGGTGGTTTCCGAATCTCTGACATTAGAATGACATTTAATGGCAATATCTCCCTTGTTGTCCGGTCGGTTCACGTGACGTTGCCGTAGCAGACTAACCTTCTTGTAACCAACGTGATGCCATGATACAAGCTGGGAAACGGATAAGAATCTTCTCGATATATAGTAGTTATCTACATGCAGGTGTACCTGTTCCGTGCAATCTGGGAATGATCACAATCTGCAGATTGTTCGAACAATCTAAGAATTTTTTTCATTCCTAGATTGTTTAAACAATCTGCAGATTGTGAGACCTAAACAATCTGGGAATTATCACAATCTGGGAATTTGCTTGTTTGTATTATATCTTGCATTATAACATGAGAAATGTCTAGTTTGTTTAGGTTTTTCTTTGTGTATGCATCCAAATGATGGAGAATAGTTGTCAAGTCATAGATTGTGACAGGTTCATAGCTTGCCTATAGATCAAACTGACGGAGTGTTGGGATCGATTCCTAGATTGTGAAAAGCTTACAGATCGACATTATGTCAAACTGAGAGGGAATAGGAGTCAATTCTCAGAGTGTTAAGAGCTCAAATCTCGCCTTTATGTCAAACTGAGGGAGTATATGGGTCGATTTCTAGATTGTGAAGGGCTCACAGTGCGTCTATATGTCAAACTGAGGGAGTATAGGGATCGATTCTCAGATTGTGAAGGCTCATAGCTCACCTTTTTTTAACCTGAGAGGGTATACCAGTCGATTCTCAGATTGTGATGGGCTCATAGCTCGCCTATAAATCAAACTGACGGAGTGTTGGGATCGATTCCTAGATTGTGAAAAGCTTACAGATCGACATTATGTCAAACTGAGAGGGAATAGGGGTCAATTCTCAGAGTGTGAAGAGCTCATATCTCGCCTATATGTCAAACTGAGGGAGTATATGGGTCGATTTCTAGATTGTGAAGGGCTCACAGTGCGTCTATATGTCAAACTGAGGGAGTATAGGGATCTATTCTCAGATTGTGAAGGGCTTACAGCTCACCTTTATTTAAACTGAGAGGAAATAGAAGTCGATTCCTAGATTGTGAAGGGCTCACAGTGCGCCTACATGTCAAACTGAGGGAGTATAGGGGCCGATTTCTAGATTGTGAAGGGGTCACAGCTCGCCCATATGTCAATTTAGGGAGTATAGGGATCTATTCTCAGATTGTGAAGGCTCATAGCTCACCTTTTTTTAACCTGAGAAGGTATACCAGTCGATTCTCAGATTGTGATGGGCTCATAGCTCGCCTATAAATCAAATTGAGGGAGTATACGGGTCGATTCCTAGATTGTGAAGGGCATACAGATCGACATTATATCAAACTGAGAGGGAATAGGGGTCAATTCGCAGACTGTGAAGGGCTCATATCTCGCCTATATGTCAAACTGAGGGAGTATATGGGTCGCGTGGATTCCTAGATTGTGAAGGGCTTACAGCTCACCTTTATGTAAACTGAGAGGAAATAGAAGTCAATTCTCATATTGGGAAGGGCTCAGATATCGTCTTTATGTGAAACTGAGGGAGTATAATGGCCGATTCCTAGATTGCGAAGGGCTCACAGTGCGCCTACATGTATATGTCAAACTGAGGGAGCATAGGGATCTATTCTCAGATTGTGAAGGGCTCACATCTCGCTTTTATGTCAAACTGAGGGTGTATTGGGATCTATTCTCAGATTGTGAAGGGCTCACAGCTCGCTTTTATGTCAAACTGAGGGAGTATAATGGCCGATCCCTAGATTGTGAAGGGCTCACAGCGCGTCTATATGTCAAACTGAGAGAGTATAGGGATCTATTCTCAGATTGTGAAGGGCTCACAGTTCACCTTTATTTAAACTAAGAGGAAATAGAAATCGATTCTCAGATTGCGAAGGGCTCAGATATCGTATTTATGTGAAACTGAGGGAGTATAGGGGCCGATTCCTAGATTGTGAAGGGGTCACAGCGCGCCTATATGTCAAACTGAGGGAGTATAGGGATCTATTCTCAGATTGTGAAGGGCTCATAGCTTGCCTATAAATCAAACTGACGGAGTATAGGGATCGATTCCTAGATTGTGAAGGGCTCATAGCTCGCCTTTATTTCAAACTGAGGGAATATAGGGAACGATTCCTAGATTGTGAAGGGCATTGCGCTTGTCTTTGTGTTTTATTTAGCTAGTAGAGGGTTCAATTCACATATTGTGCATATGTGGAGGTAGATAACTAAATTTGTATATCGATTCTGCGATTTTAGATTTTCATTAATCATAGTTTGCGGTAACCCGTATAACACTGTTTGGAGGGTGTTACTATATATGTAGAAGTAAGAATTATTTCTTATGTGTGTATAAGGTTTGCATACGGAAATCAATAAATAACAATTCACTATGAAAAGTAAACTTAATATCTGAAAAGTTAATTACACTGAAATTTAATTCTTGATTCTCGCTTATTTGACTTAAGTTAATTGAGCATAATTACTATCTGTATCAACACAAAATACTAATCTCCTTTGGTATTAATTACTTGCATAAACACTTACACTTACAAGGTACAATGAAGGAAATAGTCTCGTGATGCTAAAAAAAAGTTTCAAAAATCAAAGACAACAAGTTCTGATCCTTATATTTATTGTTCATTATGGAAACTCGGTTTCCGGTGACGTCATCACAGCAGGTGGACGTGAATATGTCGGCTCTCCAGATGGACTGAAAAAATCTCTAACACCACCTAAACTGAAGGTAAAACTGGGATAAATATGAACTTTGAAGTTGTGCTAGCATTTTAAATGCTTGTTAGTGATCTAAAACCCCAGTAAGACGAGAGGATTTCGTTTGAGCTATCCACCCGTTCCTACCTTGTAGACAGCACACGTGGTCGGCCATTGTACACCCCGGGTACATCTCGTCGCCCGATAGATTAAGTTTTCAATTTATGTTCCTGATACTCATGAATGAATTCAAGTAAACGGAATCGTGATGAGGTATTTACTTCACCAGAATCAGTTGACTTTAATAACAAAAGACAGTGCAACGACTCACTTTCAAGTGAGCTTTAACCATTAGAATCCTCTTGTGAACTGTCCTCGTCGACAATGAGCGAACCGGGAGACACTTTAACTACCTCAGGGGATGCTAGGGATACCCATTCCTTCATAAGTCAGTTCATAGCTGCTGTCGCTCATAGGTAAAGCTGTATGTGATCAAGTTATACCGTCCCTGACAGAGGAAATAAATGCAATTGTAGTTAAGAATCAATACCTCGAAAAAGAACTAACATCACTAAAAGAAACTGTAAATGACAAGAACGCTGTGATCACCACGCTTTCAGACAGCTTAGATAGGCTCGAGCAGCATTCCCGAGGGAATAACATCAGAATCATGGGGGTCCCAGAGTCAGAAGGCGGAGACACTGGCAAGTTAGTTCTTAAGCTCGCCACTGCCGTCGGTGTTGACATCACCACTGCCGACATCGACATAAGTCATAGGGTACCTAGGTTTCCCCCCAGACCCCAGTCTCAACCTAGGCCGATTATTGTGAGGTTTCTCGCCAACAGCACGAAGAGATGGATGGTCTCAGGAAGGTCTAAGCTTAAATCACTGAAGATATGGGGAGACAAGAGAATCTTCATTAACGAAGACCTCACTAGGAAAAGGGCTTCTCTGGCGAGACAGGCAAGAGATCTTGTCAAGGAAAGGAAAATTGATTCAACTTGGGTGACAGGCGGAGTTGTGATTGTCAAAATGTTAGATGGATCGGTACAGAAGGTGGCTACTGATGCCCACTTCAACAACATCTGTGAGTCAACTAGGCTGATCACAACGTTCAGACTCAGCCAACACTCCAAGTAACTTGTTATATTTGTAACAACTACTCAAGTATACTTATTATATAAATTTGTGTTCCTTAAAGTGAATATAATCTCTTCCAAGCGGAACAACAATCTTTGGGAATTAATCTACAACGTATATTAATGTTGTACCGTGATCAGTGTTGTGCCCACAGTGTCATGTGAAATCATGGATACTCAACTCTTGACGGTAAGCACCTATCAGAATGAAATTATACTAAGATCACGTACAAGTGTAATTGTGTATCACCTGGAGTTTCATAATACTTGCTCACCAAGCGAAAATTAACTGCTCAGTCGATTCTGAATGGTTACTTTATGGACGCCGAGAACGTTATGTATATCTACCTATTGGATTACAAAAGTGTGCTTGCAATGTTAAAATATTGACACGTGTATACTGTTTGTGCAAATCATGATCTGAATAACAGTTTTTTCACATGGCACACTATATAGCTAAACGCTATAGACAATATCCATCTCGTTCATTTGCAAAGCTGATTATACTTCAGATATACTATATATATTAAAAACTTTTGTAAATCCAATGGAAAGTGATGCCAATTTCAACATGTGATACATATGTCTTCTAGTTATCAATTAAATTCAAAATTATTAGAACAACTCCAAAAACCAGTGATTGATGCTTTGTCGTGATTTTTATTTGTGTGTTAATTGAACGTGGTTCTCTACAAACTACCACTTTGAGGGACAATGTCTTATTATATTTTGACAAGATACACCTAGCTTCATTATCGTTGTATTTTGTTATTGTTTTTTTCTTATATTGCAATTTGTGATTTTATTGAATGCGGTCCTGTACTAATAACCACCTTTAGGGGAATTTTTCTATTCGACTTTGACAAGAAACATTCATTACCTTTAATACCGATTAGGTATAGTCTTACAGCTATACGTTTGCCTAAAAAATTTTTTGATTTACATCAACACTTACCGCCTAGTTACACCTAATAGTATTATACATAACGAAAATTCTACTTTCCATTAGCACTCAATATTTAAGACACTAACTGGCAATACCTAAATATCAAATTAAGTATAGTAATACGTACTTACATTGATGCTTTTCTCTATAGACATGGTAGCCTTTACTTGGTCTATCTACTAACACTCGTCTCTCACCACCACACACCACGCCAGCTCACTAGGCACGCGCCTCACGTGCATTCTCATTCAGCATGCAAAGTAACGCATGTTTACATTGACAACTGCGATTTGTCAACATCTATGCGTATGTCCACATTTATCATATTTATGACACTGGTGACACTGTAAGTTACTAATTTGAAAACGCTAACTACTTCTTGTTCGATTAACTTTAGAGCCCAGCTTAATATAGTTGTTACTTTAAGACACTGAATTTACATGGCATTTTAGTATTTTGTTGTTTTTGTTGTTGTTGGTAAACCATGGCTGGTTATAATTAATTGTGTATTGACATTAAGTAGTCCCAAAGGGAACGTTATTTTCTTTTAATTTTCTGGGTATCTTGGTACATACTGTCACGCGGTTCGAGCGTGCGACCTTTTTCCCGCCTCTCCTCTAATGTACTTTTGTAAAATGTCACCAATTATTGTATATATCGAAAGTACATATTAAGTACTTTACATTCATGTATCTATTTTTATCATTCATGTCTTTATTCGCCGACTGTGGCTATTTTGATATGTTCAAATGTTATTTTCATGCTCCATTTATCAGCCTTTTTACATGTAGCATTCATATGCTTCATGTTACATATATTTATATCTTCTTGTAGAGGAGTTTGCGCCCTTTACAATAAGCCATTGTAGGGCTCCATAACTTAAATATTTATGGAGCTAGGGGTAATTTAGTTTCGCAAAGAAACACAGTTTCGCGATATCCTTAAGATAAGCTACCATCTCCTCTTGGAGCTCGGCCTGGTCTTCATTGACGTCCGAACGGAGCCAATAAATAGCGGGCTAAGCTCTGGTACCAGGAGTCTTGACTTGATCCTTGCGGGGAGACCTGGGACGCTGAAAGTAAATTGATGAGGTTGATATTCCTTTATTTTTCTCTGTACCTTTCTGGAGTATGTGATCACTTCCTTTAAGAACTTACAGTGTTAACCTTACCTTCCCTCCCATTATTTTATAAGTTCTACTATACCTAAACTAGTGTTCTTATTCATTTACTCACTCAAGTAGTGATTAGGGATAATCTAAAGTACTGTGTGCTTGTTGTTTATTCATCCCTATTTTTAGTCCACCCGTGTCCCGTCACTACCCTTGTATATTTACGCTAAGTGATGATTTGTCTTATTGATGCTATCTCGTTAAGACGGCCATTAGCTTATCTTGTTGTTACAACGTCTGCGGGTATGCTAGAGTGATTCCCTACAGTTTGTCTATTTGTTTATTCATGTGTTGTTGACTTCCTTAATTAGTTGTTAAGTCCTGTTGAGTGGATTACGGGTAGCTTGTTGCTGTACCCGGATATCGTCTTGTTTAGACTGCAAATAAATCACTTGATTCACTGATGTGCTTCTCTAGTATTTATTGGCTTGATTATTTTCTTTTCTTATCTTTCTGTCGGATAAACGAGTCTCGTCTGAGTTGAGATATCGTTACACCGTGACAGTAGGTAATGTAAAGAAATTGGGGGCTCGTTCCGGGATTATTCTATTCTAGTTGATAGAATTGGTCTTATTGTTCTTTGACCGCCTGGGTTTTATTTTAGCCATTGTTTAGAGAGTTGTCCAGTTGTAGTGAGGTGATTAGTTTTGCATCATGGCTGATTCAGGTAAGCCATCTGTAGCGCAGATTAAGCGTATGTCGAAGGACCAGTTGTTTAAGCTGTTAGATGAGTATGGGATATCTTTAGAAGAAGGTTTAGGAGTTCGGCAGATTAGGGACAACATTACTGATGCGTTATGGTCAGACGAGGTGGAGATTTCTGTGATGGAGGATAATGCCGGTAGTGATAAATCAGAGGTTGTTTCTTACTCATAGAGGGTAGAGTTAAGGAAGCTAGAGTTAGAGGCCAATAGGATGGAGATGCAGGAAAGGCAGGAGATTAGAAGGTTGGAGGCAGAACAAGAGGCTAAACGTTTAGAGTCTGAGGAAAGAAGGCAGGCTCAGGAGCACGAGTTCCGTCTCCGAGAGCTTGAGTTACGACAGGCTAGCGCTCCAGCTACTTCTTCGTTTAAGATTAACGAGTGTTGCAGGTCGCTTCCAAATTTTGATGAGGTTGATGTAGAAGGTGTCTTTAAGCAGTTTCAAAGGATAGCTTTAGAGTTGGAATGGCCTAGAGAGTTTTGGCATATTCTGGTTCAGTCCAAGTTCCGAGGCAAAGCTACGCTAGCATTCAATGCGCTGAGTGACGAACAGGCTAGGGATTTTAAGCAGGTTAAAGCTTCTATTCTTCGTGCCTATGAAATAACCAGTGAGGCGTATCGTCAGCAGTTGCATTCGGTTAAAAAACTAGAGTCTGAAACTTATGCTGAGTTTATCTCAAAGAAAGGGGTTATTTTTGACAAGTGGTTAAGGTCCGAGTCTGTCAAGGAGTTGTCTGAACTTAGAGAGTTGATGTTGTTAGAGGAAGTGAAGAATCATATGTCTCCTGGTCTAAGATTATTCTTGTCAGAACAGAGAGTTCGCAGTTTGGCTACAGCAGGTGAGGTCGCAGACAACTATGTTCTGGCTCACAAGGATACTGCTCAGTTCAAGAGTTCTCATCCCAAGTCTAGTGTTCAGGCTGGTAGTCATGGTAACCCTAGTGGAAAGGTTAGTTCAAGTTCTAGCCAAGTTGGTCAGGGTAGGCCTAGGTGTAGTTATTGTTCCATGACGAATCATACAGTTGAGACTTATAAGTTCTACTATACCTAAACTAGTGTTCTTATTCATTTACTCACTCAAGTAGTGATTAGGGATAATCTAAAGTACTGTGTGCTTGTTGTTTATTCATCCCTATTTTTAGTTCACCGGTGTCCCGTCGCTACCCTTATATATTTACGCTAAGTGTTGATTTGTCTTATTGGTGCTATCTCGTTAAGACGGCCATTAGCTTATCTTGTTGTTACAACGTCTGCGGGTATGCTAGAGTGATTCCCTACAGTTTGTCTATTTGTTTATTCATGTGTTGTTGACTTCCTTAATTAGTTGTTAAGTCCTGTTGAGTGGATTACGGGTAGCTTGTTGCTGTACCCGGATATCGTCTTGTTTAGACTGCAAATAAATCACTTGATTCACTGATGTGCTTCTCTAGTATTTATTGGCTTGATTATTTTCTTTTCTTATCTTTCTGTCGGATAAACGAGTCTCGTCTGAGTTGAGATATCGTTACACCGTGACACATACCTACATTGTTTTGGTTTTAACAATCCGATTTTTTTTTCATTTTGCCCTGTTTCTTTGTTGAGCAATTCATGTCCATTGTTTCATCTTTTTCTTACCGGTTTAAACCAAAGTACATGAACTTACATCATACTCATGCAAATACTTTATCATGTGGATATTTATCAACCAGATCTCCTAGCAATAAACAGATACCATACTTATACATTTCATTCCCAATCCTGTGTTACTGTAGGCTAACTACCTCTTTCACTTTCAAGATATGTCTATTGATATAATGTTATACAGACACAGGATCGGGATATTTCACGTAAAAGTTTGTTGCAACTTTAATCGAAACTAGACTGGATAACATGCTTCTTGATAATATCTGTTTATTGCTTGGGCATACCTGGTATTAAATAGAGAACAAGTTATATGGATTTACAACTTCTTTATTGCAGGATTGCGACGTTTCGGTGTAGATGCTAACACCGTTATCAAGCAAGTGAAATTGGACATGATTTGAGAAGGAATATATACACAAATGGGAATAGGCTTGTACAATTGAGTAGGTTGAAGTACAAAGAGTTAATTAACTTATATTGATAATGTTAACAAGGTTGATAAGGTTGATGTACAGGGTGATTGGTTGTTGTTACAGTACAAGTTGCATAGAGGAAGCCAGAGGGGGAAAATGAGTTACTATTGATTGGTTTTAATTAGATGGTGATAAGCTGATGCTAAGGATAATCCTTCCATGAACCGTGATCAAGGCTATTACCTACCATAAATCCATATAACTTGTTCTCTATTTATCTCACCAACTTCTAGATACCTCTCAAAGAAGTGATACCTGGTATTAGACTGACATTGTTGCTTCTTTTATGTAGTGGGCATGTGCATCCGAATCCTGGTCTAGACTACTCTGATATTAGCATTGTCCATGTAAATGTTTGTAGTCTACAAGAAAAGGTTGATATAGTTTATGCAGAACTTAATGGTTTCGACGTTATCTGTATTTCTGAAACATGGCTACACGCGGGTATAAGCAACGATGACATCGCGTTGTTGGGGTATCACCCACCAGTCCGGCTAGACCGTCCCTCGCGCGGTGGCGGAGTCGCGATTTACGTTAAAGATAATTTACATCTTAAACATAGAAAAGAATTTGAAGTCCCGAGTCTAGAAGCAGTCTGGGTTGATATTACCTCAAAAAATAACGTTGTGTTAAATGATTCCTTGGATAGCAAACTTTGGTGGAAAATCATAATGCGAAATCGAACAAATTAAAAGTCTTCCCGAGCTTAGAAAACGATGAGCTTGTTTTTGAAAATGATACCGATAAGGCTAACTTACTAAATGACTATTTTGCTAATCAAGCTAATGTTGATAATGAAGATGACAATATCGAAGATAACGTACCTACACCAGACTTTTCACTTGGAGAAGTAACTATAAATGAACAGGAATTAGAAGATATAATATCAACTCTAAATATCCATAAATCTGTTGGGCCTGACTTGATAAGTAATCGTATTTTAAAGACACTTAAAAAATCATTGCAAAACCGCTGACTCTACTTTTTAATTTGTCTTTGACTAAGTCTTCATTTCCCTCACACGTGGTCGGCCATTGTACACCCCGGGTACATCTCGTCGCCCGATAGATTAAGTTTTCAATTTATGTTCCTGATACTCATGAATGAATTCAAGTAAACGGAATCGTGATGAGGTATTTACTTCACCAGAATCAGTTGACTTTAATAACAAAAGACAGTGCAACGACTCACTTTCAAGTGAGCTTTAACCATTAGAATCCTCTTGTGAACTGTCCTCGTCGACAATGAGCGAACCGGGAGACACTTTAACTACCTCAGGGGATGCTAGGGATACCCATTCCTTCATAAGTCAGTTCATAGCTGCTGTCGCTCATAGGTAAAGCTGTATGTGATCAAGTTATACCGTCCCTGACAGAGGAAATAAATGCAATTGTAGTTAAGAATCAATACCTCGAAAAAGAACTAACATCACTAAAAGAAACTGTAAATGACAAGAACGCTGTGATCACCACGCTTTCAGACAGCTTAGATAGGCTCGAGCAGCATTCCCGAGGGAATAACATCAGAATCATGGGGGTCCCAGAGTCAGAAGGCGGAGACACTGGCAAGTTAGTTCTTAAGCTCGCCACTGCCGTCGGTGTTGACATCACCACTGCCGACATCGACATAAGTCATAGGGTACCTAGGTTTCCCCCCAGACCCCAGTCTCAACCTAGGCCGATTATTGTGAGGTTTCTCGCCAACAGCACGAAGAGATGGATGGTCTCAGGAAGGTCTAAGCTTAAATCACTGAAGATATGGGGAGACAAGAGAATCTTCATTAACGAAGACCTCACTAGGAAAAGGGCTTCTCTGGCGAGACAGGCAAGAGATCTTGTCAAGGAAAGGAAAATTGATTCAACTTGGGTGACAGGCGGAGTTGTGATTGTCAAAATGTTAGATGGATCGGTACAGAAGGTGGCTACTGATGCCCACTTCAACAACATCTGTGAGTCAACTAGGCTGATCACAACGTTCAGACTCAGCCAACACTCCAAGTAACTTGTTATATTTGTAACAACTACTCAAGTATACTTATTATATAAATTTGTGTTCCTTAAAGTGAATATAATCTCTTCCAAGCGGAACAACAATCTTTGGGAATTAATCTACAACGTATATTAATGTTGTACCGTGATCAGTGTTGTGCCCACAGTGTCATGTGAAATCATGGATACTCAACTCTTGACGGTAAGCACCTATCAGAATGAAATTATACTAAGATCACGTACAAGTGTAATTGTGTATCACCTGGAGTTTCATAATACTTGCTCACCAAGCGAAAATTAACTGCTCAGTCGATTCTGAATGGTTACTTTATGGACGCCGAGAACGTTATGTATATCTACCTATTGGATTACAAAAGTGTGCTTGCAATGTTAAAATATTGACACGTGTATACTGTTTGTGCAAATCATGATCTGAATAACAGTTTTTTCACATGGCACACTATATAGCTAAACGCTATAGACAATATCCATCTCGTTCATTTGCAAAGCTGATTATACTTCAGATATACTATATATATTAAAAACTTTTGTAAATCCAATGGAAAGTGATGCCAATTTCAACATGTGATACATATGTCTTCTAGTTATCAATTAAATTCAAAATTATTAGAACAACTCCAAAAACCAGTGATTGATGCTTTGTCGTGATTTTTATTTGTGTGTTAATTGAACGTGGTTCTCTACAAACTACCACTTTGAGGGACAATGTCTTATTATATTTTGACAAGATACACCTAGCTTCATTATCGTTGTATTTTGTTATTGTTTTTTTCTTATATTGCAATTTGTGATTTTATTGAATGCGGTCCTGTACTAATAACCACCTTTAGGGGAATTTTTCTATTCGACTTTGACAAGAAACATTCATTACCTTTAATACCGATTAGGTATAGTCTTACAGCTATACGTTTGCCTAAAATTTTTTTTGATTTACATCAACACTTACCGCCTAGTTACACCTAATAGTATTATACATAACGAAAATTCTACTTTCCATTAGCACTCAATATTTAAGACACTAACTGGCAATACCTAAATATCAAATTAAGTATAGTAATACGTACTGACATTGATGCTTTTCTCTATAGACATGGTAGCCTTTACTTGGTCTATCTACTAACACTCGTCTCTCACCACCACACACCACGCCAGCTCACTAGGCACGCGCCTCACGTGCATTCTCATTCAGCATGCAAAGTAACGCATGTTTACATTGACAACTGCGATTTGTCAACATCTATGCGTATGTCCACATTTATCATATTTATGACACTGGTGACACTGTAAGTTACTAATTTGAAAACGCTAACTACTTCTTGTTCGATTAACTTTAGAGCCCAGCTTAATATAGTTGTTACTTTAAGACACTGAATTTACATGGCATTTTAGTATTTTGTTGTTTTTGTTGTTGTTGGTAAACCATGGCTGGTTATAATTAATTGTGTATTGACATTAAGTAGTCCCAAAGGGAACGTTATTTTCTTTTAATTTTCTGGGTATCTTGGTACATACTGTCACGCGGTTCGAGCGTGCGACCTTTTTCCCGCCTCTCCTCTAATGTACTTTTGTAAAATGTCACCAATTATTGTATATATCGAAAGTACATATTAAGTACTTTACATTCATGTATCTATTTTTATCATTCATGTCTTTATTCGCCGACTGTGGCTATTTTGATATGTTCAAATGTTATTTTCATGCTCCATTTATCAGCCTTTTTACATGTAGCATTCATATGCTTCATGTTACATATATTTATATCTTCTTGTAGAGGAGTTTGCGCCCTTTACAATAAGCCATTGTAGGGCTCCATAACTTAAATATTTATGGAGCTAGGGGTAATTTAGTTTCGCAAAGAAACACAGTTTCGCGATATCCTTAAGATAAGCTACCATCTCCTCTTGGAGCTCGGCCTGGTCTTCATTGACGTCCGAACGGAGCCAATAAATAGCGGGCTAAGCTCTGGTACCAGGAGTCTTGACTTGATCCTTGCGGGGAGACCTGGGACGCTGAAAGTAAATTGGTGAGGTTGATATTCCTTTATTTTTCTCTGTACCTTTCTGGAGTATGTGATCACTTCCT
Organism: Phorcus lineatus; assembly: GCA_921293015.1. Classification (NCBI taxonomy): domain Eukaryota; kingdom Metazoa; phylum Mollusca; class Gastropoda; order Trochida; family Trochidae; genus Phorcus; species Phorcus lineatus. Next base: position 39,986,334 of record OV121096.1, read on the forward strand.
TTAAGAACTTACAGTGTTAACCTTACCTTCCCTCCCATTATTTTATAAGTTCTACTATACCTAAACTAGTGTTCTTATTCATTTACTCACTCAAGTAGTGATTAGGGATAATCTAAAGTACTGTGTGCTTGTTGTTTATTCATCCCTATTTTTAGTCCACCCGTGTCCCGTCACTACCCTTGTATATTTACGCTAAGTGATGATTTGTCTTATTGATGCTATCTCGTTAAGACGGCCATTAGCTTATCTTGTTGTTACAACGTCTGCGGGTATGCTAGAGTGATTCCCTACAGTTTGTCTATTTGTTTATTCATGTGTTGTTGACTTCCTTAATTAGTTGTTAAGTCCTGTTGAGTGGATTACGGGTAGCTTGTTGCTGTACCCGGATATCGTCTTGTTTAGACTGCAAATAAATCACTTGATTCACTGATGTGCTTCTCTAGTATTTATTGGCTTGATTATTTTCTTTTCTTATCTTTCTGTCGGATAAACGAGTCTCGTCTGAGTTGAGATATCGTTACACCGTGACAGTAGGTAATGTAAAGAAATTGGGGGCTCGTTCCGGGATTATTCTATTCTAGTTGATAGAATTGGTCTTATTGTTCTTTGACCGCCTGGGTTTTATTTTAGCCATTGTTTAGAGAGTTGTCCAGTTGTAGTGAGGTGATTAGTTTTGCATCATGGCTGATTCAGGTAAGCCATCTGTAGCGCAGATTAAGCGTATGTCGAAGGACCAGTTGTTTAAGCTGTTAGATGAGTATGGGATATCTTTAGAAGAAGGTTTAGGAGTTCGGCAGATTAGGGACAACATTACTGATGCGTTATGGTCAGACGAGGTGGAGATTTCTGTGATGGAGGATAATGCCGGTAGTGATAAATCAGAGGTTGTTTCTTACTCATAGAGGGTAGAGTTAAGGAAGCTAGAGTTAGAGGCCAATAGGATGGAGATGCAGGAAAGGCAGGAGATTAGAAGGTTGGAGGCAGAACAAGAGGCTAAACGTTTAGAGTCTGAGGAAAGAAGGCAGGCTCAGGAGCACGAGTTCCGTCTCCGAGAGCTTGAGTTACGACAGGCTAGCGCTCCAGCTACTTCTTCGTTTAAGATTAACGAGTGTTGCAGGTCGCTTCCAAATTTTGATGAGGTTGATGTAGAAGGTGTCTTTAAGCAGTTTCAAAGGATAGCTTTAGAGTTGGAATGGCCTAGAGAGTTTTGGCATATTCTGGTTCAGTCCAAGTTCCGAGGCAAAGCTACGCTAGCATTCAATGCGCTGAGTGACGAACAGGCTAGGGATTTTAAGCAGGTTAAAGCTTCTATTCTTCGTGCCTATGAAATAACCAGTGAGGCGTATCGTCAGCAGTTGCATTCGGTTAAAAAACTAGAGTCTGAAACTTATGCTGAGTTTATCTCAAAGAAAGGGGTTATTTTTGACAAGTGGTTAAGGTCCGAGTCTGTCAAGGAGTTGTCTGAACTTAGAGAGTTGATGTTGTTAGAGGAAGTGAAGAATCATATGTCTCCTGGTCTAAGATTATTCTTGTCAGAACAGAGAGTTCGCAGTTTGGCTACAGCAGGTGAGGTCGCAGACAACTATGTTCTGGCTCACAAGGATACTGCTCAGTTCAAGAGTTCTCATCCCAAGTCTAGTGTTCAGGCTGGTAGTCATGGTAACCCTAGTGGAAAGGTTAGTTCAAGTTCTAGCCAAGTTGGTCAGGGTAGGCCTAGGTGTAGTTATTGTTCCATGACGAATCATACAGTTGAGACTTATAAGTTCTACTATACCTAAACTAGTGTTCTTATTCATTTACTCACTCAAGTAGTGATTAGGGATAATCTAAAGTACTGTGTGCTTGTTGTTTATTCATCCCTATTTTTAGTTCACCGGTGTCCCGTCGCTACCCTTATATATTTACGCTAAGTGTTGATTTGTCTTATTGGTGCTATCTCGTTAAGACGGCCATTAGCTTATCTTGTTGTTACAACGTCTGCGGGTATGCTAGAGTGATTCCCTACAGTTTGTCTATTTGTTTATTCATGGGTTGTTGACTTCCTTAATTAGTTGTTAACTCCTGTTGAGTGGATTACGGGTAGCTTGTTGCTGTACCAGGATATCGTCTTGTTTAGACTGCAAATAAATCACTTGATTCACTGATGTGCTTCTCTCTAGTATTTATTGGCTTGATTATTTTCTTTTCTTATCTTTCTGTCGGATAAACGAGTCTCGTCTGAGTTGAGATATCGTTACACCGTGACACATACCTACATTGTTTTGGTTTTAACAATCCGATTTTTTTTTCATTTTGCCCTGTTTCTTTGTTGAGCAATTCATGTCCATTGTTTCATCTTTTTCTTACCGGTTTAAACCAAAGTACATGAACTTACATCATACTCATGCAAATACTTTATCATGTGGATATTTATCAACCAGATCTCCTAGCAATAAACAGATACCATACTTATACATTTCATTCCCAATCCTGTGTTACTGTAGGCTAACTACCTCTTTCACTTTCAAGATATGTCTATTGATATAATGTTATACAGACACAGGATCGGGATATTTCACGTAAAAGTTTGTTGCAACTTTAATCGAAACTAGACTGGATAACATGCTTCTTGATAATATCTGTTTATTGCTTGGGCATACCTGGTATTAAATAGAGAACAAGTTATATGGATTTACAACTTCTTTATTGCAGGATTGCGACGTTTCGGTGTAGATGCTAACACCGTTATCAAGCAAGTGAAATTGGACATGATTTGAGAAGGAATATATACACAAATGGGAATAGGCTTGTACAATTGAGTAGGTTGAAGTACAAAGAGTTAATTAACTTATATTGATAATGTTAACAAGGTTGATAAGGTTGATGTACAGGGTGATTGGTTGTTGTTACAGTACAAGTTGCATAGAGGAAGCCAGAGGGGGAAAATGAGTTACTATTGATTGGTTTTAATTAGATGGTGATAAGCTGATGCTAAGGATAATCCTTCCATGAACCGTGATCAAGGCTATTACCTACCATAAATCCATATAACTTGTTCTCTATTTATCTCACCAACTTCTAAATACCTCTCAAAGAAGTGATACCTGGTATTAGACTGACATTGTTGCTTCTTTTATGTAGTGGGCATGTGCATCCGAATCCTGGTCTAGACTACTCTGATATTAGCATTGTCCATGTAAATGTTTGTAGTCTACAAGAAAAGGTTGATATAGTTTATGCAGAACTTAATGGTTTCGACGTTATCTGTATTTCTGAAACATGGCTACACGCGGGTATAAGCAACGATGACATCGCGTTGTTGGGGTATCACCCACCAGTCCGGCTAGACCGTCCCTCGCGCGGTGGCGGAGTCGCGATTTACGTTAAAGATAATTTACATCTTAAACATAGAAAAGAATTTGAAGTCCCGAGTCTAGAAGCAGTCTGGGTTGATATTACCTCAAAAAATAACGTTGTGTTAAATGATTCCTTGGATAGCAAACTTTGGTGGAAAATCATAATGCGAAATCGAACAAATTAAAAGTCTTCCCGAGCTTAGAAAACGATGAGCTTGTTTTTGAAAATGATACCGATAAGGCTAACTTACTAAATGACTATTTTGCTAATCAAGCTAATGTTGATAATGAAGATGACAATATCGAAGATAACGTACCTACACCAGACTTTTCACTTGGAGAAGTAACTATAAATGAACAGGAATTAGAAGATATAATATCAACTCTAAATATCCATAAATCTGTTGGGCCTGACTTGATAAGTAATCGTATTTTAAAGACACTTAAAAAATCATTGCAAAACCGCTGACTCTACTTTTTAATTTGTCTTTGACTAAGTCTTCATTTCCCTCACTTTAGAAAAAAGCAGCGGTCGTTCCGTTGCATAAAAAAGGCAGTGTTCGTGAATATTCAAATTATAGACCCGTTTCCTTATTGAGTTGTGTTTCTAAACTTTTCGAAAAATGTGTCCACAAACATGTTTACAATTTTTTCTTAGACAACGGAATAATTACCAAATTCCAATCTGGATTTACGGCCGGCGACTCAACCGTTTAACAATTAACACATTTATATAATTTCATAAGTAAAGCTCTTGACGACGGAAAAGAAGTAAAGGCGGTGTTCTGTGATATTAGTAAAGCCTTCGACCGTGTATGGCATAAAGGTCTTATTCACAAACTCCAAAGATACGGCGTGAACGGTTCACTCCTCGCGTGGTTTGAAAATTACTTATCTGATCGTAAACAGTATACAGTAATAAACGGTTCTCAATCTGAAAACAAATTTGTACTGGCTGGAGTCCCTCAGGGATCCGTGGTAGGGCCCCTTTTGTTCTTAGTATTTATCAATGATATTGTAAATGATATGGAATGTAATATTAGATTATTTGCTGATGACACCTCGCTTTATGTCATTATAGACCATCCAAACGTAGCATACAATATGCTAAGTAAAGATCTTGAAAGAATTTCTGCTTGGGCAAATAAATGGAAAGTTAAATTCAATCCTGCAAAAACAGAAACCATCATGTTTACAAGAAAACGAATTGAAACTGTATTACCAAATCTAAATATGAATGGCCAAATCATTGCAGACGTTGAAAACCATAAACACCTTGGTCTAACCTTTCAAAAGGATGGTCAGTGGCATTCTCACATAGAACAGATGGTTAATCGAATTAGTCCAATGATCAATTGTATACTAGTCTTAAATATCGGTTAACGCGAAAAAGTCTCAAGACCTTGTATAGTGCCTTCATTCTTCCAATATTTGACTATTGCGATCAAATCTGGAATAACTGTACTAAATCACAAGAGTGTCTTCTCGAAAAATTACACCTTGACGCACTGCGAACTATTTGTGGTGCTGTAAAGGGCAAAAATCATCAAAAATTAAATGACGAGATTGGCTTCACTTCACTGTCGACAAGACGATATTACCATAAAATGTGCCTGTTTTACAAAATGAATTCAAATTTTACGCCTGATTATCTGTCGGAGCTTATCCCACCCACGATATGTCGCCAATCACTCTATGAATTAAAAAACTCTGAAGCCATTCAGGTCCCTAATTGTCGTACGGATATATAAAAAAAATTCATTCTTGCCGTCTGCTATTGTCGAATGGAATAACCTTGATTTAACTCTAAAGAATTCAGAATCGTACGTTATGTTCAAAAACAAATTATATAATAACAGATGTATAGTACATGAAAAATTTCAAAATTACGGACCGAGAAACGAGCAAATTTTACATTGCCGTATTCGATTGGGATGCAGCAACTTAAATGGACACAAATTCGATAGATTTATTGGCAACGACTCGCGCTGTTCCTGTGGTTTCGTTTATGAAGATGCACATCACTACTTTTTTACCTGTCCAAATTACATAAATATTCGTCATGAAAGTTTCTTTTACGCTAATGGTCACAACTTGAAAACTGGTTTTATTTGGTAAAAAATCCCTGTCAAATGATATCAATACAAGAATAATATCATCTGTTCACAAATTTATATTGTTAAGCAAACGCTTCGCCTGAAAATGTATTACAATTATGTTTGTTTTCTACTTTGTATATATTAATGCATCCTTATGATGTAAACATCTTGTAGTAAAATGTATGTTTTGGGGAGAGACATTTACATAGGGGAAACCCTGTTTGTCGATCCCTCTGTACCTGAGTACATGAATAAATATTGTTTAAACCAACTTGATAACTGTTACCTTTTCCCCTCATTTTCTTCCTGGACCGTGACATTGAAAGTTTTTATACAAACGATGCATAAATCGGAAAGTAGATCCTGTAGATGGCTCCTTGTGGCGACCTTTTTAAGACCGCCGTCTTTGAATTTAACTAGGACAACTCCTCCAGTCACCCATGTAGACTCTATTTTTCCCTCTTTGACAAGCAGTCTGATTTCTTTAGCTAGGATAGCTCTGGTTTTTGTAAGGTCTTCTTTGATAAAGATTTTGCGGCCATAATGTTGTTTTGATTTAAGTTTTGATCTGTTGCCCAGGAGTTTGCGTTTGTTGGCATTACTGATCAACATTACGATGATCTCGGTTGGGACTGAGGCGATGGAGGAAACCTCGGCACTCGGTGACTGATATCGATGTCCTCTAGAGTTAGGTCGACATCTTTGGATTTGGCTATGTTTAAAACCAGCTGGTCTGTGTTTTCACCCTCAACCTCTGGCACACCTGTAATTCTGACATTGTTGCGTCGTGAGTATTGTTCCATCCTGTCGACCTTATCATTAAGAGTTTCTATTAGTTCATCTTTCTCATTGATCCTGCCTTTCAGTTCATTCACCTGTATTTCAAGGTGTATGTTTTGTTCGAATAGTTGAGATATTTCTTCCCTAAACGTTGGTTTTATAGCCTCACCTACAGCTTTACCAATAGCAGAGAGAATATCTTTATTCTGCAGTGCTACAAGTATCTGGTTTACAACATCGCTGGTAGACAATGACGCTGTAGACCCACTTTCATCTCGAAACTCTGTGTCAGAGACATACTCAGAGACACTAGCGTCCGTTGAGACGGACATTGTATTACACTGTCTTTTGTTTTCTACTTCAATTTCAGGGGAAGTAAATACTTCTTCTCTATTTCTTTTTGATGTGTTTGGTGTGTTATCCATAAAGTAAAACAGGGTAAAAACGGGTGGACCGATTCAGTAACGGAGGTAGAGAATTTTCACAATCATTTACAATCCGTGAAATATCAATAAAGTTATTATTCATCTGTCCATAACTTTTACATATATGATAAATGTTATGTATATGCTCACACTGATGATATTTTAGGCTTTTAATCCCTCAGTTTTCTTCGAATTAGGTGAAAAAATCACATAGAGTTGCGAGAGCTGATAGCAACACGTCCAGCCATGGTGACCCTCTCAGTTTAAATAAAGGTGAGCTGTGACCACTTCACAATCTGAGAATCGACTCCTATCCCCTCTCAGTTTGATATATAGGCGAGCTATGAGCCCTTCACAATCTGAGAATAGATCCCTATACACCCTCAGTTTGACATATGGGCGAGTTGTGAGCCCTTCACAATCTAGGAATCAGCCGGCCCCGATACTCCCTCAGTTTAACATAAAGACGAGCTATGAGCCCTTCACAATCTGAGAATCGATCCCTATATACCCTCTCAGTTTCATATACAGGTGAGCTGTAAGCCCTTCACAATCTGTGAATTGACCCCTATACTCCGTCAGTTTGACATAAAGCCGATCTGTGAGCCCTTCACAATCTGAGAATCGACTGCTATACACTCTCAGTTTAAATAAAGGTGAGCTGTGAGCCCTTCACAATCTGGGAATCGACCCCTATACCCCCTCAGTTTGACTTATAGGCGAGCGGTGAGCCCTTCACAATCTAGGAATCGGCCCCTTTACTCCCTCAGTTTGACATATAGGCGAGTTGTGAGCTCTTCACAATCTGAGAATCGACTCCTATATACCCCCTCAGTTTGATATATAGGCGAGCTGTGAGCCCTTCACAATCTGAGAATCGACTGCTATACCCTCTCAGTTTAAATAAAGGTGAGCTGTGAGCCCTTCACAATCTGAGAATCGATCCCTATACTCCCTTAGTTTGACATATAGGCGAGATGTAAGCCATTCGCAATCTGAGAATTGACTCCTATACCCTCTATCAGTTTAAATAAAGGTGAGCTATGAGCCCTTCACAATCTAGGAATCGGCCCCTATACTGCGTCAGTTTGATTTATAGGCGAGCTGTGAGCCCTTCACAATCTGGGAATCGGCCCCTATACCCCCTCATTTTGAGAAAGAGACAAGCTGATTGCTCATCACAATCTAGCAATCGATCCTTATACTTGCTTAAAAACCTTAATAAGCTAGATAATTCCCATTTCATAATGATGGAAATACTACTAAAACACAAATTCCCAGATTGTGATCATTCCCAGATTGTTCAGGTTGCACAATCTGTAGATTGTTTAAACACTCTAGGAATTATTGTGATATACCCCAGATTGTTCGTAACGTACCTACTACCGACTTATTGTTACATTTTGTGTTGAAGGTAGCTTTCATGCGCAAGCCTGTGTCTACTTTCTCGCAATCTAAAATGGCAAATTGGTGTTTTCGCTGCTTGTGTACATTGTAGATTGCGTTGGTTCAAGGAACAACTTGTGCTTTTATGCGAGGGGTTTCTGTGTCATTCACTAACGCGAAAACATGGCTTTCTTAATATTATTACAAGATTTATGGATTTTTTTTAGTTTCACGAGACCATGATGCGATTAAAATATTTTGCTTATCAAAAATTATAAATTTGCAACGTTAGAAATAAACGATATTGCAGATCGAAATCGAGGGTTTCAATCAACAACAGACGCGATCTGAAAAAAATCAATGTTTCGGAGTACTGCATAGCATATAGTGGAAGATAGAAGAATGACTAACTTTGAGCTTTTTCTTTCGGAGTTTGCAAATGTTCATTTGTTATTCATTTGTTTCAATTAAGTTAAAGTCAAATACAAAATTAAGACCTTGAATCTAAAGTTGTTCCATTTTGTTTGCTTGGAGGGATAGTTTGAAATAGCCCTGATCAATGCACCTGTTGAATTTCAATCAATAATTTTTTTCACCAATGATTAAGTGATATTCTACACAATAAAGTTACCATGCCCTTACATAATTGCCTCCTCATCCAAGATCGAATGCGTTTATTGAGCTATCATTGCCCTTTTTATCATCATAGTAGTTGTTAGTTGTTGTTTATATATCTACTCAAATTACCAACGTTAGATTCATCTTATCGTTTTACTGATATGTTAAAGATGTTGTCAATAATGTGCTTAATGAATCTTTCAATAAAAGAATGATGATCCATATCTCTCTATCCATCCATCCCCCCAGCATTTCGATCCCCTTCTTCCTGATCTGTCCACTCTCTTATGGATTATTCTTCATCCAAGTGTTTAGTTACCGAAATCCTGTTAAAACAGTTTAAAGTGTTGTTAGACTCATCTTATCGTTTTACTGATATCTTAAAGATGTTGTCAATAATGTGCTTAATGAATCTTTCAATAAAAGAATGATCCATATCTCTCTATCCATATCCCCCACCCAGGCCTTTCGATCCCCTTCTTCCTGATCTGTCCACTCTCTTATGGATTATTTTTCATCCATGTTTTTAGTTACTGAAATCCTGTTAAAACAGTTTAAAGCCCAACTGATACAGTTTTCCTGCATCCATACATGTTTTTTCCGTTCCTTTATATACAAAACAACTGTTGGTCATTTATTATCTGGTCATGATATCAATAAGTACATTTCTTTAAGATATTACTTTTCTAATTATTTTATCGATTAAAAACTGTGCACACTGTGATATGAACATAGTTCTGGGTTATTGTTGATACTCTAAGAACCAACGGATTATATCTTTATGTATTTGTGGATTTTTCTCTGAAAAAGATAACCACTGTCAGAATTCTTCAACAATATAGACTCTCTTCGTATTTTTATTTCACTATATTAAAACTGAAGAAATCAATAATTAATGGTAAAGCCTTGTACATACAACTTTAATTACAACTATTTCTACATCTTGATTATTTTTAAATGCATCTTACGATATTCTTAAACACACATATATATATATGTTAAACTTCAAAGCTTTGAATTCAATAATATCAATTTTAACAAGATGGGTTGGTGTCTTTTATTGGAAACGTCAATCTGATTTTAGTTTGAAACTCAGGGGCGAACTGGTTGAACATATCTTATTCGTTATAAAGGGACTCGATGATCGATCATCAGCGAAAAGTGTCAATGTTGCAGGCCAATTACGTTTCCTGTATTGATAAAAAGGCCTTTCAGTCCATGACATGTCACTCACCTTGGTCAAGATGTCAACACCAAGGAACTAAGTGTTTAGAGGAGATGTAAATCTAGGAGGATTGAAACTAACACTCTTGTCCGGTGCACGTTGGGATAAAGTGTAATTTACTTAATTATATTCATACAGACAAAAAGTAAAGAAACTAAACGAAGCAGCTGTGTATAATGCTAGTTTTCTCAAGAAAAGTCTTAAGGAGAGGACATTTTGCACCTCAAAAATACTTTATCTTAGTTAATATAAAAAAATAATACAGAAAATCATATCTTTAACAATTGATCATTAGCAATTTGTTTTATTCAACTTACTTCGTGATCTAATGGTCCGTTCATTTCAAGTGAAGAAGATAATAGTTCGATTCTGATGTTTTGATAGAAACTTCATCTGATTCTTTACTGCGAATGTTTGATTAAATTGGAACTGAAAATAAAATTATTCAACTAAATTAAGTGATTTCGGAGACGTTGTTCGAAGTCTAACAAGCATAAGATTTTTAAGTCATAGAAAGAACAGACAGACCGAACTGTATCGTTCAGGGTCTACATCAGGCTTTAGGAGGAAGTATATTGACTACTTAAATTTGTTATATAACCTTCTGACAGTTTTGGTTTAGGTTTAAACAAAGACGTATTTTGTGTGGAACTGAATAGTTGTCCGAAGATGCAGCAATTATTTTTGTATTGACAAAACGTATCCTGTACAGACAAATGTAAAGATGTCCTTAACATGGAGAACTAAGACTTGCATTTACATCAATAAGACTCCGTTTGATGAATAATATTTTTGCTGTTTTCTGAATAATTTCAAAATTTTTGTGTGTAATTGTGAACTGAAAACAGTTGATTTGTTCTCGTGAAAATCTGATTATCTAAAACGATGTCAGTAGAATGCTCATTGCAAGAATACCAATTCAAATATTGGACAAGTAGAAATTCTCGAATGTAAGGAATAATGTTTTGATTCCAAAATACAAAAATATCCCCATTGTGAATTTGGTTGAATCTACGTCACTACAATTATTTGATTATTAGAAAACTAGCTTTGATTCATGGGTATTGATTTAAAAGTGGAAAACGAGAATGTTAATAATCGGAAAACGGAAGGGTACATCTGGATGAATCTCACAAAATCAATCAAGTGTTCTATCTCAATAAAAAGGAGAAAACGTTTGTGTAAACTTCACAAACCCTTGCAAAATACGAAAAGGAATTCACTTAAAATTGCCCCTACTTGAATTGTGAATTTTATCTTGAAATTAAGCCAATTATCACTCCTTCTCTATTTCGCGATGTAAAATAAGAAGATTTTTTGTCAACTTCTGACACAGTCCTTTAATAATGGCTACAGTATAAGATTATACTCAAACCCTCCATTGATTGTAACCACATTCACAATTTTTTTTTCTATTTTTTATCTTTACTTTTTTTTCGATTGCAATGTTGAGTGACATTAATTCGATTTATTTTGCTCGTTTCACTTGCAACAGAAGAGTTTTGGTGTGTCTTCAGTTCTAGCATATTCTGAAGCAATTGGAGACAAGTTCTCAATGATCAATTTCACTTCACAATCACAGTGGCTCGATTTTTCAATTTGTAGTATTTTTATTATTGAATGCTTTTACTTATTTAGATTGAATAAACCATCCTAAAAAATTAAATTTCAATATGTATATAATGGATTTTCTAATTTACATTGTTATCAATTGTCGTTGTCAACCCCTTAATAACCTACGATCTTCGCTATATATGTAAAAATAATTCAAGTATACGTCATGATAATAACAACATCGAAAAGTTGTTTTGAAAAAATATACCAACCATGGTTCGCTAGATCCAGCCAAAGCTCGCGGGTTTTACCGCAATATAACCACAATGGTGTTGCGGGATTTCTCCCTGCCTAAATATTACCAGCCGTGATATAAGTGAAATACTCTTGAAAGCGGCGTTTAACCACAAATCACCTCACCTCTAAAAAATAATTCATGGTGGAAACAAATCTCACGTAAATCATTTGGACTAGTTTATAACCGTGAAAAATGTCTCGACTTTAAACAGTTTTGCTGACCCAATACTTTAGGCTCCCTTCGTTATCTTTTAAATCAAAATTAACTGACAATGGCTACGTTACAAAATCACTGGTATGAGTTGTAATTTATAGCGACATTGCTGCAAACTGTTATGATAGTGTAGGAACCCTGAACCAGTCAAAGCATTCACGAATCGTGGAGAATATGAAGAATGTCTGAAAGACTACGATTATCTTTTGAGAGGTGATGCATCAGAGCCATACCGAAACACAAATTAAATAATTTCAACTGAAATCATAAATTGTTTTAAAAACCAGACCAATAACCGACCACGTACATGTACACGATCATTTCAAAGTCAGACATATTGATATTTTGAGATTGAATGTTGTCTATAATAAGCCTTCAAAATCTGTGTAACTGCACTTCTGATAACCTTCCGTTATTAAAGTGAGCCAGGTTCTCACCAAGGCACGCTCTTTCTTCTTTAAACTAACGACCTTATTGAGCAGGTGTTTATTAAGTCTCCTTACTGTCTTCAGTTTATCCTCTTAGTGTGGTTGACCCACTTTAAGGGTTCAGTAACGCCTAATAACACTAATTAAATGTATGTTACTGTAACAGATGTCACGTCTGCGATAAAGGTAAAGAAATTCATTAAAAAAAAAGTTTCAAATGTCTCCAACTTGGAATGTTTGGAAATTTAGTGTATATATTATTTGCCCTCATCATGTAATTGTCCTGGAAAATGTTAAAATGTTTAACTATGTTTGTAAAAAGAACTGACGAATTTATTTTTTAATAGCTGTTTCACAGTTTAAATGGATATAAGCGTTATTGGAGAAAATCAACAAACTGGTATCTAAAGTTCCTCTCGGTGTGTGGTTTCGGTTCAAGTTAAAGGGAGGATCATGTGCCTTGTTATGTGTTCGTTCTGATGAGTTCTTTGTCATTTCTTTGTCTTATTAAAACGTGTTACCTCTTAAGGTCAAATAAGTTCTCATATCCCCGAAAAGGACAATCATTTTATGCCACTGACTTCGAAAGGTAAAATGAGATTTAATCAAAACCTACATTGTGTGGTATAGATATGGGACATTTATATACCTTTAATATATATTTTATAAAACCTCCGTGTTTATGTCATAGGAATAATATGTGTAATATTACTGATGATCCACTTGAGTCTTCTTACCATGTAATAATCGTGCATTTAGCAAGAGAAACGTCTTACGTGTTCCAAGCACTCACACTCCATTAAGCAATGGAACATCCGGGTACTTTGCAAAACCTTTTCCCAGTCTGTTCATTTCGTTTTGGCTTTAGACGGATTTGAACGTTTCAAATGTTCTATACTGCAAAAGTCAAGTCTCGAAGGTACATTCTCAAATTAATTGAATTCGTTCGGTTTCAATTAATTCAAGTGGTATATATGAAATAACTCGATTGGTGTTTTATTGGTTGCTAATTGGTACCTCGGTGCCGGTCTTTAAAGCAATTGAGTCAGGACTGTAGCTTTACAATTAAGTGTTCTGTGGATCAGGACCCTCAACACGCAAGAACGGATCTAAATGGTCATGCATATAGCTTAGTAGTTGCCTCGAAAGTACAATATCTTCACGGTTATAATAAAATGAGCAACCCTGGCATTGGTAATAAGGTTTGACAAGTGCTATTGTAGAGATAAAATATGACCTTAAATATTATAAGACCTCGGCCAGTACAATGCCAAAGGCGTGCAGCCCATAAGCGTTCCCCTAACTTCTTAATAAATTTCGGGTCATTATATATCAATTTTGAAAAACCGACTTCGCGAAAGGGGCAAATTTATAGATACCCTACGGAATCCTTCGTTAAACCCCCCACGAGCATAACACCTTCCTTACATCTAAAAGCTGTTGTGATTATCAATATCAGCGGATGGGGCAAATGGCCTGGGAGTGTGCTTAATCAGGTACGCGACATCACTTGGTTAAATCATTGGTTGGTTTATATTACCTACATATAGACCTGACCCGGTTGGGCAGCAAGGCATTACTAGAAAGGGTATCCCAATGAACAAAATTGTAACTTGTCTTAATGCTCTTATAAAGCTGGGATCAAACCAACTCGTTCCACTGGACCACATTATTGAAACAATTGATTATAATACTTGAAACACACGAAAAATTACGAAACCCAATTTGAACTAACTATTCTTACCTAGCAAAAAGGAGATCGCTGTCACCAATATTCCCTGTAGCATTTGAAATAATTTTCATTTCTATGCCTGTTTTAATATTTAGGGGAATCTGCTTATCAGCGACTGCCGACTCAGGAAAGAAATCAAGTCCACTCCTTTAGAGTTGAATCACGAGTGCGATATACTGAAAATCTAGGTATTGCAGCGCCGATAAACAAACGCATTTCTCATTTAGTTTTATCGACTTTTTAGCTCTTTCTGTATTTTAAGAAGGTAAGTTTGAGCTTTTTTTGCATTTGTAGCTGGGAAATTTCGTGTGGTCCACGTCACGGCTTTTGCTTTACGGCAGTCTCCTTGATAGATTGATGTTAATGATGAACGTTTTGCATAGAGTGCAGTAGAATTTGCCTTGCAAATGTGAGCCTTTGGCTTTAAAAAAATATTTAGGAATATTCTGAAAATGATATTCTTAAATGACTTGTGTTTGATTTATTTCAAATGCGATATGATTGAATTGACTTGGACTTTAGGTTTAAAGAATGGCATCAATAAGAACAGTGAGGCGGAAAATTATTTTCGACGTATTACTACTGTTTTCTTTAAAGCCTTGATTGATGGCCAATTTCAATATTGTTCAGAAGTCCTTGTATCTTACTTAAAACACTGATATATTCAAAATATACTGCACCAACGTTTCATGCGTAGATAAAATTCCCCCAAAATGTACAGGACATTTTCACTTTCACAATTTCTCTGAGAATCGTGTTCAGTTCGTGTGAGTTTCTAGCGTTTCATCATGTTAAAAGCTATTCAATGGAAATTCAGTCGAAAGTTTATAGACAGAAGGTAGTTCCGAAATGTCTTTGGTTCGTGTATAATACAATTTATGCAGAAGATACCGATTTTTGATTGCTGAACAAAAGAAAATTCAATTTTGTGAAAGGTTAGTATCATTTTAGTCAAGAGTTTGAGTTCAAGCATTAGCAACCGAGATATTAAGTTTCTGGGTTGGAAAGTTTCCTATATAAGTAAATGAATTACATATCGAAACTTTGGCAATTTCAAGATGGTTCTCTGAAAAAAAAATTATATGTATATATTTCTATTTCTTTCCTTTATGAACATTTCACCAACATTTTAGAAACGCAAAAAAGTAAATAAATGTAATAAGATTTCACCAAATCGTAAATAGTAGTATTTAGTTTTTTTCAGAGAGGACCAAAACTATAAAATTCTAACAATTACGTCACATGGGCATACCTCATGTAAAGTTGTTCTCTACTTTATTATAATATTTTTTAATCAAATATCAAAATATTTCTATAAATGATATATTTTCCTTACTAAATATTGTCATTATTTCTTTTTAATTATTGTAATAGTTTTCTCAAGTAGCTTTATATCCACTTGTCGATGAATGAAATGAAAACATTCACAGGTCAAGACTTTGTACTACATTTTCTAAGTCAGATTATTTCGTCAATAACCATTTTAAAAGAAATTTGTTTACACCATTTTGTTCAGAATTAAATTTTGCACCAGAAAAAAATTAAGGTGCTTGACTGGGATTTCGTTCCAGAAGGCAAGCACTTGTTATAAGCGATGTTCATTGAATGATAAAAAAATCTACGTAATTCGCAGCAATGAAAATTTCTCACTGAACGATGCAATTTAATTTCGTGCTGATAATTTACCAAATAACGTATAAATCGTTAACAAATTTACACCCAATTTTAGGAAATCTATTCACCTTTCTATGTTCCAAACATGAGTATTTAGCATCGCTTATTTCTTATTTTTTAACGTCCATCTTTCATTGTAATAGTAAACAAGCCGGATCAAAAAGACTTGATGACCTCGTTATAACGCGCAAGTAGGCACGCCGATCCCGGAGTTTATCAAGTCAAGCATAGTAAGCTTACATTTTTGCAACTGAGCGTGGTAGGATTTACGTTAAATCGGTCTGAAATAGTCGTAAAAAACAATCCAACAAGAGCTTACACCGCATCGGGGAAACTGTCAACAAAGTCACGTGATGTCTGCGCCGATCATCAGACCTTAATTTGTTTGTTAATTTCGCAATAATTACGTGGTACTGGGCACACAAAATCTGATTTGATGTTAGAAGTGTAATTCTCTATGATTCTTTTTAATTTTATGGATGAAATAACGCGTCTATTTGTAATGGATCAAAACCGTGTCAGAGGCTTTGTTTGCGAAGTATGCCCGCGGAGGAGGGAAAGGGGAAGGGCCGATAGGCCCGCCCCCCTTTCCCGACGCCAAGGGCATACTTCACAAACAAAGCCGAGGACCAGGTTTTGATCTTACTTATGAACCGATTAAAGATATAATAAAGACATAATTTTGATATTGGGTACTTTTATGGTTTCAATGTATTTACTTCTGGGAGTTCAACTGCTATGAAGAGAGCACAACCGCGCCCTGCACGTGCTTTGCGCTCGCAACTCACGCCGTGCACGTGAGCTGCATGCGCTATCTGCCTCGTGAAGTTCACATGATTGTCACTGTGAAAAATACTTCATTGTTCTCGTGGGCCTTTATGGCCGAGTTGTCAAAGGCGCCAGTTTAGTAAGCGAGTGGTGCAGGGTTCGACACCAAGCATGCAAACCTTATATTTGTGATTTGTCAAAAATGTGCTATTTTGTGATGGTATTTATTCGAAGAAGGACTTTGAATCAAAGTATTTCAAAACGTGTATAATTCCCAATCAAAATAAATTTCAGATAAATTCTAGAGTAAGCCCCGGGCATTCCTGGAGAAAGCCCTGGGCATTCTTGGAGCACGCCCGGCAAACTGACAAAAGAGGTTTACCCGGTAAAAGTAGAACCTAATAGAACAATAGAGTGACGTCACTAGAGGTTTATAAAACAATAAAAACAATATAAAAACAATTTGTTAGAGATGGTCCCCTTTTCAAAGTGTGTCACTGCGTGCCCACCATTTGCAATCTCCATTGAAAATGACTTCCGCGATTTTGTTTGAAAACGAATTGTTTTCAGTGAAAAACAAAATTCGAAACTTAAAATCGTGAACATGAGGATCTCTACAGGTATATTCACACAAGTATTTATTGTTGACGCGATTAATTAATTTGTAATTCACGATTTTAGTGAGCGAGGCAAGAGTCAAATTCGCCGCAATGCAAACTCGCCTAAAAATATGGATCGATAAGAGTGTCACGTCATGTCCAACACGGTTCATGCATGAAATTTGAACACAGTTATCATTTAATTTCTAGATTATCTGGTATAAAATGTCTTCTAGTTTCAATGTGTATAAAAATTAAATCAATTTGATAAAATTACTCACTGAGATTGTATTCATGACTGAATCCTGTTACGCGATCGCTTGTCGACATTATGCAAATTAATCGGGTCAAGGGCAATGAATGAAACACTGTATTTCGATGGGCCAAATAACCTTGACATGTCAATATGTAAAAGTTTCCATATGGAGCCTACAGCAGGGACAAGTTTAATGGTGTCATTCGGTCTTTATGTCTATCAGTAGATGACCATTCAGGTTGTCAATCTCACTGATCTCTAAAACGGGGCGGGACAGACTAGTTTTCGAAAAAAAATGTCCGGGGTTCAAATCCCACTGGAAGTTCGGCAGCTACTGTACATGCAGTGAGGTGGGAATGCAATACTACACTGAATGTCAGCGCATAACCACCCATGGTTTCAGCCGATGCTCGCAGTTTTCACCGCAATGCGTGTGTAGTCGGCTTTATCCTAACTATTTAGCCTAACAGATGTAAGTGAAATATTCTTGAAAGCGGCGAATCCAAAATCACCTCACCCCATCTCACTCTATCACATGATCTGAAATACATTTGGGTGAAGGAAAGGAGACAGCTTCAAGGAGAGGATCCGTGACTTTCCTGATATCAATTATACAATGAAAATATATTTAAATCCATAACCATTACATTGATACAAAATTATAGGACCATATACGCTTTCCAATGTTTAATATTGGTTTGCAACTTAATTACCAATCTCCGATCCACTAAAACAAAAATTTCTAGATAAAGGGACACCATTTATAAATTTTGACACATAAATATTCAAAAATAACGAAAACATTTCTTTTATGAATGTCACCTAAACTATACATTCTGTTGTGTGAGTATCTGTTATTTATTACTTTCATTCAGTTGGCTTTCAAGTATGTGGAAAGTAGTTTGTGACAATAACATTACTAACACTTTAAATTGAAAGTCCTTCGAATTACATGCAGTTGTATGTCATTAAAAAAAATTAAAATAAGGAAAATAAACTGCAAATAGAAAGCAAGTATTTATTCAGAAAAGGGGAAGAACAAATCACCTTTTCAAGAAATATGAATAGGTAATCTATTTGTGACGTCAATATGAAAATTTATGACTGCCTAGGTTCTTTTTTTGTACGATATGATGATATATCTGTGTATGAATATCTTTTAACTTCGAAAATCCTTTAAGTGTCCGCCATTTCCATCCATTGCTTCTGAAGTTTGGTCAATTCCCTTCATTCCTCCTGGAGGTCCGCTCATCTTCATCATTCCACTTGAAGATCTGCTTTTCTCCAACATTCCCCTTGAAGCTCCGCCCATCCTCATTATTCCATCTGAAGTTCCGCCCATCCTCATTATTCCACCTGAAGGTCCCCCCATCCTCATCATTTCACTTGAAGGTCCGCCAATCCTACCCATCATTCCACTTGAAAGTCCTCTCTTCGCCGACATTCCCCCTGAAGGTCCGCCCATCATCATCATTCCACCTGAAGGTCCGCCCATCCTCATCATACCACTTGAAGGTCCACCCATCCTTAGCATTCCACTTGAAGGTCCGCTCTTCTCCAACATTCCCCTTGAAGGCCCGCCCATCCTCAACATTTCACCTTAAGGTCCGCCAATCCTACCCATAATTCCACTTGAAAGTCCTCTCTTCTCCGACATTCCTCCTGAAGGTCCGCCCACCATCATCATTCCATCTGAAGGTCCGCCCATCCTCATCATTCCACTTGAAGGTCCACCCATCCTCATCATTCCACTTGAAGGTCTGCTCTTTGACATTCCCCTTGAAGATCCGGCTATCCTTATATTTCTACCTCCTTTTGACGGTTGGGCATTTTCATTTTTTCCTTCTAATTGTCTGCCCATTCCGCCAGTTGGTTTGCCAATTTCTGTCATTTCTTCTGAAGGTTTACCCTTTCCCACCATTCCTCCTAAGGGTCGCCTTTTATCATTCATTCCACTTTCATGTCTATCCATCTCTAGCAATTAATGTACCTAAAATTTCACCGATTGCCGTTATTTCTCCTGAACTTGCGCCCATTCCTCCTGAACGTCCGCCCGTCCCGATCACTCCCCTTGAAGGTGCACCCATTCCCATCATTCCTTTTGAAGGTTTGCCCTTGTCGATCATTCCACCTGAAGGTCCACTTGAAACAGTTATTCCAACTGTAGGTCCGCCCCTTCCCATCATTTTTCCTGAAATTCCGCCAGTCCCCATCTTTCTTCTAAGAATTTCGCCCATCCTCTTCATTCTTCTTTCTACACAGCTTTCTTTTACAAACTTTCCCTGTGGAGGAACGCCCCTTATCATCATTCCTCCAGACGACCCGTCCCATCTCATTATTCCTCCTGTAGATTCGTCCTTTCCTTTCATTTTTCCCGGCAATCCTCCCCTTCCAATAATTCCTCCAGACGACCCGCCCCATCTCATCATTCCTCCTGTCAATTCATCCTTTCCATTCATTCTTTCCTGCGATCCGCCCTTTCCCATCATTCCTCCTGAAGAGCTGCCCATCCCCATTCCTTGTGAAGTTAGACCATTTCCCTGTACACGTCCGTCTTTTGCAACCACTCCCTGTGGAGGACTGCCTATTCCCCAAATGGCTCCTGAAGATAACCCATTTAACATCATTTCAAACAAACGGTCTATTTCTTCACGAGATCCGCCCATATCCTTAACACCTCCATGAAATCCGCCATTTTTTAAAGATCCTCGTCGATGGTTTCTCCATCCCATATTTTAAATGCAAACATTATGACATTTTCTTGTTTTCAATTCAAATTGAAGATTTGCCATAAACTGTGTTCTATCAAGCATTACCATCATATGTTTTTGTTGTGTCTGCTTTAAATAAGTTTTAAAATTACGTTTGAGTCATTGGCGCGCGCCACCGTCAACGAAGTGAACTGATAAGCATTGAAATATTAATCTTAAGAAACAACCAATGATTCTCGTTCAATTAACAAATTTAATGAAGTTTGACATAGTTGCACAAAACATCATCATCTGTGTCCCTATAACAGAATGTACAATACACCTTTGGATGAACAATCGGTTGCTTTACATTACGTAGACGTCAAAAGCCCAAAATGCTCTATACAACACTCACATTTGGAACAAAGAAAGATGAATATATATTTGTATAACTTTTTAAAACGAACAATATGTTATGTAAACAAATATTTCACACAAATGTCAAACGGAATTTAACAAATTTTGTATATACCAAGTTCTTAAACAAAAAATAGATAAAACTAGGATAACAGAAATGTCAAAACAACGATTTTACAATAGCCTGGCCACTACAAAGAGATTTAAAAACTTATATAGAAATTAAAATAACAGACCACAAAATGTCCAACCTTATTTCTCCACAACACGTTTCGCAACGTCGTCTCTTCTTTCTAATGTGCCTTTAAATGCCTCGTTTTATACGAAACTTTAATTTGGGTATGGCACCGAGTAGGACCTTATTTGTGAGACCAAATTTTTAATTATTAAATCTGTTTTTGCCTTTTGAAATTATTTTCTTATGCAATGAAAATTACTCTGCCAAGGTTTTTGTAAAGATATGAATGCTTTTTAAACACCTTTAACACGGAAGTGTTGTTTGAGTTGCATGTTAAATTTTATTCAGCAGTTAAGTTCTTCATATATATGGATTATCGGCGTGAGAAATCTTACAGATAGTATCCAATATAAAACCATTAATCCATTTTTCGTTGAGTTTATGCATGGTCATGAAGAACATATTTTTACTTAGTTTTAGTCAACGGTGGTGTTTATTTTTGCATTGAAAGTATATACTCAAGGAGCATGTATGCCAGTAGTTTGTTGATTGGCTTTTTAAAGAGACCTTCAGTTTCATACTGATTTGATTAAGTAGGTTAATAAATTGATATAAACGAGCAGGTTTAATATATTCATAATTTCAATGAACATAATATTAAATGGTATGAGTTAAATAGTATGTTTATTACTCCACTGTAAGAATAATATCTGACATTTCCGCCATTAAGCTACCATTGAGATGGATGTGCTGAACATGTGACGGTATCCATCTGTAGCTGCCGCCATGTGACCCTAGTTAAGTATTCCGTTATGAACAATACACTGCTAAAATATACACCCTAAAACCTACACGGCATGTCGTAAGTAATAGATACATGATGCCATAATGGGCGTATAGCGGAGGCCCCTAGTTTTTGACAACAAGCTGATGTTTTGTACACACCCACTTTTGTTAATCTTTTCACTTTTGTCAAACTGAGGGAGTATAGGGGCCGATTCCTAGATTGTGAAGGGCTCATAGCCCGCCTATATGTCACACTGAGGGAGTATAGGGGTCAATTCTCAGATTGTGAAGAGCTCATAGCTCGTCTTTATGTCAAACTGAGGGAGTATAGGGGCCGATTCCGAGATTGTGAAGGGCTCAGATATCGTCACTATATGAAACTAAGGGAATATAGGAGTCGATTCTCAGATTGTGAAGGGCTCACATTTCGCCTATATGTCAAACTGAGGGGGTATAGGGGTCGATTCCCAGATTGTGAAGGGCTCACAGCTCACCTTTATTTAAACTGAGAGGGTATAACAGTCGATTCTCAGATTGTGAAGGGCTCACAGATCGGCTTTATGTCAAACTGAGGCAGCATAGCGGTCAATTCTCAGATTGTGAAGGGCTCACAACTCGCCTATATGTTAAACTGAGGGAGTATAGGGATCGATTCTCAGATTGTGAAGGGCTCATAGCTCGCCTTAAAATCAAACTGACGGGGTATAGAGGTCGATTCTCAGATTGTGAAGAGTTCACAACTCGCCTATATGTCAAACTGAGGGGGTATAGGGGTTGATTCCCAGTTTGTGAAGGGCTCACAGTTAATCTATATTTAAACTGAGAGGGTATAGGAGTCAATTCTGAGATTGTGAATGGCTCATAGCTCGCCTATATATGAAACTGAGAGGGTAGAGGAGTCGATTCGCAGATTGGGAAGGGCTCATAGCTTGCTATTTATCAAACTGAGAGGGTATAAGAGTCTATTCTCAGATTGTGAAGGGCTCATAGGTCGTCTTTACGTCATATATACGGTGGTATAGAAGCATGTTTACACAGATGAAAATGGAAAATGAAGATGGAAAATGGCAGCATCATATTGAAAATATACTACGCAAAGCAAGTCCACTTATCGTTGTTAGTAAATCCCGCCTGTTCTTGTGGAAACATTCGGGAGGATCCTTTTCATTACTTCTTTAAATGCCCACTGTATGATAGATTCCGATCAAATCAATACTTTTTAAAAAACGATATAACATTAAAATCTACCTTGAGCGGCGACAAATCCTTGTCACAGAGTGCTAACGAATCACTAATAATATCTGTGTATCATTTCATAAATGATACCAACCGATTTTTATAGCTCTTTAATTAAATCTGTACCAAATGCAAAGGTAGAGAATGCTTAATATGAATTCGATTTTTGTAAGTTTAACGGCAAATATATATTTTCACCAATGTACTTGATATCTTAATCGTTTCATGTTTGTTTCAGGAGAACCATTTATATAGGCATTTTCTGCCTGTTTGCTAATCCTTTTTCCTTTTTGAATACATATATTCTGAATGTTGTGTATTACATGTTTCATGGAAAGTAAATACTGTTTAAATCACACAGAAGAAATTAGTTGTTTGCCACTCCCGTCACTATGGTCGCAGCACGGAGTAGAGACGATGCCATTATATGACTCTTCTTGCCTATACTCCGTCAATTTGATATATAGGCAAGCGGTGAGCCCTTCACAATCTCGGAATCGACCCATAGCGCGATATTAGTTTCATTTATAGGCGGGCTATGAGCCCATCACAATCTGTGATTCGACTGCTATACCCTCTCAGTTTAAATAAAGGTGAGCCCTTCACAATCTGAGAATAGATCCCTATACTCCCTCAGTTTGACATATAGGCGCGCTGTGAGCCCTTCACAATCTAGGAATCGGCCCCTACATTCCCTCAGTTTCACATAATGACGATTTCTGAGCCCTTCGCAATCTGAGAATCGACTTCTATACCTCAGACTCAATTCGATATATAATGACGATCTGTAAGCCCTTCACAATCTAGGAATCGATCCCTATACTCCGTCAGTTTGATATATCGACGAGCCATGAACCTGTCACAATCTATGACTTGACAACTATTCTCCATCATTTGGATGCATACACAAATAAAAACCTAAATAATTTAAACAATTATCATTTCATAATGCAAGATGCAATACAAACAAGCAAATTCCCAGATTGTTGTCATTCCCAGATTGTTCAGGTCTCACAATCTGCAGATTGTTTAAACAATCTAGGAATGAAAAAAATTCTTAGATTGTTCGGACATCCTGCAGATTGTGATCATTCCCAGATTGCATGGAACATATCTGTATTATCCAATGGGGAAATTTGTGAACTTTGCTCAATGTGGTCTTTTACCCGACATCATTTCTCTGCGTGATTATCGGTTGTTGGACAAGTCTAAAAAATGGCCGAAAGTATTTTAACCTTCATTTCCTTCCTGGCGTTGATTTGGAGTGATGAATATTTGAGGTGGTAAGGATATTTTGAACGGCTTTCAACGGGCTTTCGTCTTCCCTTATCCAAATAAACAATTGTGCTGATTTTTCTGAAATGATAATTACTTACATCTATTACTAGTTTTCTTTTAGTAGAGAAATGTTGATTTTATGAAAATTATCATTTTTTACACTATGTGAAATCTTTGTTTACAGTGTTCATATCATCAATTGTTGGTCCTTTCCTCTTATTTGTTTATTCAAGGGTTACTCTTTAGCTGGACGAAATATTTAACTTTCAATATATGTGAATTTGGATTTGTGTTACAAAATCAACTGATCCATTTCCGGGACGCAAGTGAATTTTCAGTGATGACTTTGAACTTGTTTGAATTACGCTCAACATGTACATGTATACCCATATTATTTGAATGCACTGTTCGAAATAGCCTACCATGTGGTAACTTTCACAAGGGAAGATTTACCGTGACCTTACCCTTAACAGTACTGTATAACGCTATTGATATCATGAGAACAATGTCGTCCTTGGATTTGACACGCATTTTATTTTAAATTTTGTTTTGTTTAAACTTTCAATCCATATGTGAAACAGTCGATAAAAATATGATATTTGAATTTTGAAAATAAAACAATACAGTATGATGCTGTTTTTGCTCTTTGCGCGGTATGACCATCTATTTCTAGTAAATGGTTGAAATTATACAGAGGGTATCTATATAGTACTTTTGTTTACAGGAATCACATTCCTTAGGGTGAAATTAAGAGTTCATTGCTATGTTATGATTATTATAACCAATGGCAAAGTAAGTCATTGATTGTTTACATGATTTTTAATTTGTTTGTTAAACACGTTAAATGAAAAACTTTGCAGGATAATGGACCGTTTCCGAACTACAGACAAATATTATTAGCTTGTCAGTCTTCTTTTAGGCGTCGCCAAAAGAAACAGGGTTCGCACAATATCAAACGTTTAAGTAAAAAAGTATGAACATCTACTGGTTTATATTTAATTATATTTAATTTTCATGTTCTATCAAAATCGTATATGGACAGATTCGCTGTTTATGTTTGTATTTATTAAGTTTATATTTCTTTAAAGATATGAACCCTTGAACCCTATACTGCTATATGCAAATTGGGTATAACGTCCTAATATGACCATCATTGTTCTAAGAGCAATTGAAAACTCATAAGTACTTAAATTTCCATTTACAGACAAAAATACAAAATAAGATAACTTAACATTTCTATATGATTATCAAACATTGAAAGTTTTTAATTGAGATTACTTGGTACATGTCCACTAATTGTGAAAACTGTGATTGTGAACCCAGATAAGAGTTTATGTTTTTGGTTAAAACAACATTACTTTATATTTCTTCATAATTATTTCACAAAGATGGATCTGATGGGTTGATAGAATGAAGGTTGCTTGGTACATGTTCACTAAATGAGAAGTCTTTTGAACACTCATTCCACAAAACAGACAGGTAGCATTTAACAGATGTATTTGATAACAAAAAAACGAAGATTACTTTATATTTCTACATGATTATCTGACAAGGATGAATCTGATTGGTTGATAGAATGGAGGTTGCTTGGTACATGTCCACAAAATGTGAAGACTGACAGACACTCATTCAACATCACATATACCCATTTACTGTAGACCCAATTATATTTGCATGAATGATCTTGGCGTATTAATTGAAGATGAATCATGACATGTGTTCTCTTGTGCGACTAAACTATGGAGATCTTTTCAGAGTCCAGACGGGAACTCGATTACGTATACAAAGTGAGTTAACTTTTCTCTTGATGTACAGCCTGTCTACATAATTAACTCGTCCATGTTACAATGTGTATCACATTTAGCAAAGTAGTCACTCATCGCTGGCATGTGAATCTCAGACCAACACTGTTTTAAGCAAGAGAAACGTGTTTTGTAGTGTACGTTGGTTCATTTATTCTAGATATCAATGCAATACTATATAAACATAAATGATTTATACATTTTGTATAAATCACATTTTGGCAGTTAGTAAATTCCGATTCTTCCTTTTTACTCGTAAAGATAATTAGTTTGTGCATATACATTAATGTTAAAGACACATAATCAAGGCATTAACATGACTTCGATTTGATTTTGATATCAGGAACAAAAGTTTCAGTATTGAATAGTGAAAAAGTTCATAATGGTTTTCTTTCGTGTAGAAACATGTTCGTGTTCGATTTAAAAATGTTTAAGACAACATTTTAAGAACAATATATGCGTAAAATTCGACAGCAACATTTACTTGTTCACTTTTAGATAGGCTATCTAATAATGGTATCTTTATTACGATTTGGAGCTACGATCGTAACGGTAACACGGACAATAAGTCTTGTCCGATTGATTTTGTGAGCGGAATGATGTAACTGACACCAATGCTTTGATCTCTATCCCCGTGTACAAGGTTTTAAGTTGCCTTGTCGTTTACTTATGGTTACGTTCTAAAATGTATTGAAGAATGTAGACCATTTTTTTAAAAAAGAGAACAGATACCGGAAGTCATTGAATTGTATAAGATCAATGAACTAAAAAATAATAAACAATCTATGTTGGGTATCGATCAAATTCGTGCTTAATAATCGATATCCAATGAATATATCCTTCTCTCTCCGTGAAATTGATATATAAACAACTTCACAAACACATCTGTGTCTAATACTAAGGTCCCGCGTACTAGCTAAAAAGCATTCTTTTCTACACACAGACATAACACTAGATTTCAGAGTATATGAAATGTCGAATATAAAAGGGACAATACTACAAGAGGGTTTGTGTAATTCAAAATGTCCTTTATATATATATTCAAGATAAGCCTCTTCTGTTGAAATTCAACTTGTACGGGATTTTTCTAATCAATTTTAACACGTCTGATCATTGTCCTGTGTTCTTACCTGATTCTATATAATTGAGAATCATAACATCGTTATAGAGCAATCGATAATTGTCAATTCTAGATAATTATTCACTATGAGTATTAGAAATTGTTCGATGTACCCGTTAAGCATTTGAAGGTTTTAATAGATGTTGTACGGAGGAATCATTGTTCAATATAATTAAAATTTGAACGACTAGAGGAATAAAAACTTGGCATTTAGGCCCAATCTTCTAATTCGAAACCACAAATGTCAGAAAAAATGATAAATGGTATTGAATTCATATGCTACTAAGGGAGGTGAGGTGAGGTGAGTTGGTGTTTAACGCCGCTTTCACTTATATCGCGGCTGCTAGTATTATTGCAGGGAGAAAGCCCGCAACACCATTGTGGCTATGCATTGCGGTGAAACCTTCGAACATACATAGGTGCTACAAAGGGATGGGAATCACATATGATTATGTTAATCTGTTAAAATACATGTAATAATAGACCGATCCATTAAGCCCCGCCCCTACAGGTTTTCGACCAATCGGCGCGCCGTATTTTTGACCCACCTTCCCGCGATCGCTTCCTCGGACATCAACAGGCAACATGGCGGGCTGTCTTTATGACACAGGATTTTCGTCCCGACATTTTACGAAGAAATTGCAGTAATATCAAGTCAATATAGTCGATGGCAGTATTAGTAACATTGCAAAAAGGGTCCTTTATTTCAGAAAAATACATCGGAGACAGCATATCCGACTCACATCGGAGATGTATCAATAAAATAATGAGAGGTGAGTGCACCATGCTCGGTTTGTTTACATAAATAAAAGTGTGTTTTGGGGGTTATTTCAAGCTAAATTTTCCAGTACAGTAAAATAAGTTGAATTAATTTAAGGGTAAGTTTGCCTCAGGCGAGGTGAATAAATAGAATCAAATATTCTTTTTCAAATAATATATTTCTAAAGGCTAAGTTGAAATCGATCGATAGAAGGCATTTGTTCCCCGACAGGTTGGGGTGAAACAAATAACACAATAATTATTCTAATCAAACATTAAACAATTTGAAAGCTAAATAGATGTATGAATTGGAATTTCATAGATTAAAAACTAATTTAATTATATTTTTCCAAGTTTCCATTAGATGTGATACCAATTAATAGAATGTCAGATTAAATAAAAAATAATCTCATGAAAACATTGATGAAATACTATATTCATGGATTAAACATATAGAGGCCTAAAGTCTGTGAAAAGATCATCTCATTAATAGGACAATTAATTCTAACCTTCAAAAATTCTTGAAAATATAGACATATAATTGATGACATTCTCTTCATGAATATATAATTGTCAAATAAGTTTTCGACAAAGGTGAAATAATTTAATGAAAATGATCCTATATAGACACACAATCGTCATGTCTGTATAAAATATTAAAAAACAACCAGCAAGTGGAGCCTTCTAACTAATTCTTACAGTTTGTATTGCTAGATCTATAATAATGATAATTTGGTCAGACTATTTATTTTATCTGATTTGATAACACTGACTTTGTCAAAATGTCTATCTAATAAGTTTAATCAATTTCTTTTTATGTGAACAATCAAAATAAACATTGCCAGTTTTTAATTTATTTTGAAAGGCTGTTAATTATCACTATCATCAAACCATACACTCTTTTATTTATGTAATTTTGCAAACCATCAGTTAGAATATTTTCAGGTTTACACCCTTATTGATTGTTAGATGAAAAGAAAAGTCAGTTGATGCATGAATAAAACACACTCATAAGCTTGTGTTCCTTTTTTCAGAGTCAAGGAGGCAAAGGGTTTTGATAAATCTGCCCATCATTAATAAGTACAGATGTAAAAACAGTATGACATGGGCAAATAAAGCAGCATGTAAAATATACCTAATTATTTTTATGATTGAATAATGATACAAGTGAAATCATTGTTTTCTCATTCATTAGATAAAATCTTTTAAATACTTCAGCAAAATAGTTTGCAAATTAATCTGATTGTATCTGAGCAGAATAATACAGTCCTATAAATACATTCATAAATACATATATTGTGACAACATCTATAATGTACTAATAATTATATAAAGGTACTTATAAGAGTTCATATTTTAGGTATGATTCATTTATTGAATGTAAATTATTTCTAATATTTTCATTTTGCAGAAATGTTTACTGAATTGAATTAATAATTGTTTCTTCATCAAATGATATTATTATAAAAAAAGCACATATCACATTCTCCCTATGAATTGCTATATAGTTAAATATTGATAGTTATCACAAGTTTCATGAGTAAAAACAATTATATCTACTCTAAATACAGGTTATGTCCAGTCACTGAAGGAATGATTTAGCCAAAATACAGTTTTAAAATGATTAAAACAGTCAAAATATTACATGATAGAACACTATAAAGGGAGATAACTGACATATGTTACGATGTGTCATAAACTTTCCACGGGTTTCAACTCATAGATTCATAAAAGAAGCTTGTTATTTTCACTGATGCTAGATTAATTTTTTAAAAACGACTGTGTTGAAGGCGAATACAATTTTAGAAAAGATCAGTCTGCGAGATGAAAATCATGTGATCCAGTCCGTACGTGTTGCTATAAATAGGCAGTGCACGCACACATAATGCATATGAACCACAGGATTTTACGATTTTTTCAGGGTTTTTTACCAGCAGTTCTCAGAAATGAAAAACACCTGAAACCATCATCAGCAAATTTATTGTTGCTCGATTTCACAATTAAATATAAATCAGGGCCCATTGACGCGACAGAGGACCTGTTTTCGCGTGATCAAATATTTTTAAACAGTTATTTTGTTCCAATTTCTGCAGTTACATTATCAATAGACTATATTTTCAATAATTCAACCGTTTCTGAGACATGACAAAACTCTAATTAGCCGTAGTCGTCGGCAGAATACTCGTACTCAAAAACACATGTGTCGGACACTTCCGCATGTTTGTCCGAGGTTTGCGGTTGCTAGGGGCGGTCGTTAGGGGGCGGGGCTTAATGGATCGGTCTCTTACAGGATATTTCATTTTTACTTTTTTTCGCATTGATTTTCCCCTGTTAAACTATTCAGAATCTTGTTAAAGCATATGTTTGAATTTCAGTTATATTTAATGCAGATAAAATGATTTATATAATTAAGAGGTAATCGAAACTTTGAATGCCCGAAAATACCGTCAATCGAAATAATAAAACAAAATGGTTCAAATATTCCATTCTACTCTAAATTCTTCAGAGAATGATCTTCTGCAAAAGATGAAATTTAAAATATAAGGAGCTTTTGTGAGGAGGATAAAGAGACAAAGACAGTATCCGAGATCTCAACTGTAAGAAGATTACTAGCGATTACGCCAAAAAAATTTAAGTGAGCACTTTTTCAGGAAAGACATTTTTTAAGATAAACTCATTTTCTGTTTTGTCCCATACGCTTATACTTTATCTAGATCACGAACATGAACTACCTAAACCATCGATTATGTCAACTGTCCAATAAAAAATTCTAATCATCGCTTTGGGCTTTAAGGATGCTAAATTGACAGAATATAATCATAACGTTCTAGCTAATGATTTTTCATGTTCCATATTAATATATACATTCATTTCAAGTGTGATAGAAAAGATCATGTGGATAATCAACTTCTGAGTTTAATTGTAGCGAATTTTTGGTTTAAGATTCTTGGATGCTTAAGGTGCTTAAAGGGGGTCAACAACTTTAATTTTTAACTTCCAGTGTTTTATTAGCGAGGCCCCGCGAGAGTCGTAAAACTCAATCAGCGCGCTCTCTACTCAGCGGTGTTTTTTTTCTGCGCTGCATCCTACGCGCGCGGTTTCCTTACACGCGCGAATTACCCAACCGGATACGCGTGTGAGAATGTCGTTTTAAACAAATCGTTCTACAACTGAACTACCATATGAGATATGAGAAAAAATATATAAATCTTTGTAAAGTGAAATCTTTTTTAGTTTTTATTTCCCTCACCTTTTACAAAATTAGATAAACAATTCTGGTGCTCTGGTATTATGCAGTTGTTTACATTTAACTTGTAAGCTTGGACACTACAAACTTCACAATATTTCTGTCGATATTTTTAAAAGTTAGGTTACGACTTGTGTGGATATTTTTTTAATTTTCGTCACTATTACTCAATTCCTAACTATTTGAAATTTCTTATCTAAGGCAGATAGGGGTTTGAGGGTTTGTTTTTTTTATATTTGGCAGTAAATTGAACCTGGATTAAACAACTGTAAAATCAATGCACTTTTAATATTGATACACTTCACATATAGTTATCCAACTTTTTAAGAGCATAATTGAACACCAAGTTGACATTTAACAAAGACACAATCATTTTTCAGAAATTTAAGACACGTTTGCCATAATTTTAAAATATCACTGATAGTTATAAAAAGGGAATACATGAAGGATATACTAGTCACTAGTTATAAAGTTTAACTAAAAGGGTTACCTTGATGATAGGGTGTTTTAAACTGTTTTTTTTGGGTCAGGTTTAGTATGTCTCGCATTTGAGTTGACTATTCATCAGTAAAATTTTAAGGTATAATCTCATGATGATACAATCGAAAATTGATTTAATATTTTCATTATTTCAAAGTCATCGACAAGGGGTTCACCTCGTACATCATGCGTCCCGATAGTTCCGATATGGGATTTCTAATTACGAATGGATAAGAATAAGAATGACTTGAAAAATGATGTATACAAACCTGGCAGTAATTGTTAACGTACATGTATTTACCAGTCTTACAGAGAAAAGGGCACCAACAATCTGAGCCATAATTAATGATAGATTCACTTTAGTAAATGACAATAAAAATTATCTCGTCCTGATCCCGGATTGACAAATAGTTACTTTGTTTTGATTTTTTTCGCCAATTATTCACAGTAGATGAACACATGCTTTTGACATTTAAAAGATAGTGAAAAATATAAAATATAGTTGGATTAATCTTGAACATAAGCAAAACCGCATAATCTACATTTCGTTATAGATATATCTTATTCCACGTAGTCTCTCAGACATTATACAATGCATGAACGGTAAAGCTGTTATCAACAATGATGTTATCTAATTTATCAGCCAACCAGTCAGGCATAAAGCAATAAAGCACAGCTGTCCTCGGAACAGGAAATGATAATAAGGATATTATGTAAGAGATCGATCACATACGTTGTTTATAACACTTCAAGGAAGTTATATAGTACTTGGAAAGTCTGGTCTAAACAGTCACTGTAATCTCGCTCTACTCCCATGTTTTCAGTTGACGAGCTGGAATAAACATTGTCAATTCACTTCCTCTCTAATTCTGTTTTATTTGTTTATGATTGTATGTGGGCGTAAGGCAGCTTACTGAAATTAAAGAATTGATATATTTCGAAATAATTGCATTTTCATCACTTAAATGCCAAAATCATGATATTTACTTATTTTCAATAATCATCGACAAAAGGCCAACGGCTGTACGGCAAGGACATGCTCCCCCTATAGTCGACCGATTGCAGGTGTTTTTACAGCGACATGTGATAGTAGAGAAGCTATAGCCATTTTCCATTTTGGACTGCAGGCATCGTGTTGTTGGGTTGAAGTTTAACGTCTGCTTCCACCATTGTGTTATGTCGCCGACGTGGGGCCTATGCCTTAGTTATTTGCAATGAATGGGGGAATAAGATTTAGAATATGTCATAGACACCCAAATTAAGTTAATAAAAGTTCTAAAGTGGTAAAAAAAATAATGATGCTATCCCCGGCTATGGCAATTACGTAACTGCTGGTCAATTAGGTCTGAAAGGCTAGGGTTGTTGTTCCCCTTTAAGACATTAAGGGAATTCGAATCTACTAACAACAAAATGCTTCTTTACTTATCGACGTTGACAATCATAACATATAGGCTTGTGAATGTCAACTTCAGTTAATCCTTTAATAATTACATTGTTCTGTAAAACATTTGTTCCAAAATTTAAAAAAAACCCTAAGAATTATTTCATTGATGTCTTAATGGGCCTCACACAAATTTACTAAATGTTTTTAAAGGTTACAATAAATTGTTGCCAATCCTGATGCAAGTTTCGTCAACAAACATATTTCCTTTGAATGATTGAATCCATGTTGCATTCTATTGCCGAATTGTAAAGGTTCCAATTTTAAAAAGATGTCAGAAGATTTCACCTGACATGTCAGTACAAATACCAATACATTGAAGCAAATTAACGTGCTGTTGGCTATTTTGACCTCGTTAAATGATGTTTTCATATGATATCCTTTATTTATAACATTCAGTATTGAATCAAGTTATTTCGACGACCTCACCATATACTTAAGGATGTTCGCTCCTCAGTTACAGTGACAAAACACAATTTCTCAATTTTGATGATTTCTAATTAGATATTCATCAAAATTAAGAAACGTAGTATTTTCATTTTGAAATAATTCCCAATTTTGCTGACTCAGCAATTTTTAATTGTAACTATCATTTGAGCAAGTTCTATAATCTGTTTTTCTTAGAAAGTAGATGTTGTGGAATGATTTGTATGTATGCGTTCAGGTATATCTTTCGAAAATGAGTGGGAGAAAGCATGTTTTTAGTACAAAAATAGCTTGAATGTTGATAATTCAATTGAAATGTTTGAATACATGTTGTGCCGTAGCGGTTAAAACCCACAGTACCATATATATTTTATACTTTTTTTGAAGAAAATTATGTTAACTCGAACATGTTTTCATAGATAAAAAAAGATTGATACAGGAACTAATTTGAATTAAAGATTTCTCAAAAAGGTCATTATTTCCCCATTGACTCCCATGTTAAATCTCTGACAAAGGGATCTTTGTCTTAAATTATCTCGAAAAAACCCACACTAAACCCAATTTTTGGGTTGGTATTTCAAGCAAATACACTAAACTTTTGAAAAAAACAAGTTAGAAAAAAGTTTAATATTTTAAATTTGGGGAACACACATCCTTAAAAGAATTAAGTCGTGTTGCAACATAACCCAAAATAACTAACAATAACTAACAGGGTATGCTCAAACTTGTTCAAGAAACCAAATACTTAAACACACGTTTGAAAGAAATGGTCAAAAAGAATTCTTAAAAACATTTTGTTGAAAAAAATGGAGGCGTAATGTACAATCGGGATAATAAACAGATCATGGAAACGTAAAACTAACCAACGAATAATGGTAACGAGGACAGTACATGCATACGGAAATTTCAAGATATGAGTTCATTAAATTATTTGATTTCAAAGAGAATTAGGTGTAATTTGACTCCTGGTGTATCTTTATGGCGATAACCCATAACAATGTTATGTTACGTACTCATGTTGAATATACATGTAATAGAGGTCATTAAAATTACATAAGGAATGATGGCTATCAGTTTGGTCACATTACAGTTTTGAATACATGTTATTAAGATCATAGAGCATCGTTGAAATTGAATCGCTTCCAACTGACTGGTTTGAAAATATTCCCAAAAGAACTCATCTATCAATTATAAAGAAGGAATTAATGGAAATCATTTCGAAGGTTCAGTCAACGTTTCCATATCATTTTAAGCGCTTAAAGGATTTCAGAATTCTTTGTACTTTAACATGCATTGAAAAAAAAATATATTTGCCCGTGTAATTATGGGATGGTATATTTGAAAGATAATCACAAACCTTTCAAGATAATTAATATATTTTCATTTTTATAAAACAGTTTTCATACTTCCAAATAAAAATCCAAAAGTGTATTTTAATTTATCATTACAACAAGATTTAAAGCACGATTTAATGATTGCCGGTGTTTCAACCGGCCCAATGATCAACCATCCTCAGGCTGATCATGGTCATTAAGTAAACATTGAACAGATTCAGAGTCCAAATGTCGATAAAGACCTTGTTTAATCAGTCCTTCAAACCGCTCGTATACTTGACGACTGAAAACAGATAAAGATCTGTAATTAACTGACTAACACCTTGAGATACACCCAATGGTTAATGAGGACATTCCTGTTGATATCTAAAGTATCCTAATTTAACTTATTCATATTTGGATATTGTATTATAAGTACTTACACGATTAAGTAGTTAAGCTGTGTTCATACATTTTATTAATTAAAATATTAGTTTCAAATTTCATTCAATCTTATTAAAGAGACAAAACACAAATGCGCTTTTTTGTTTAATTGACCAAATTGCACTTATCAGTAGCCTTTTTTGTCAAATAGATTTAGTGTGAACAAGCTTGATCTAAACTTTGTTATATTTTATTTGTATGCGACTAACCATTACACCATTATATCCATTTTAAAGTATGGTTTGAAGCACTACATTATAAGAACTAATAGCTTGAAAATATCAAAATCTTTCTTGAATACTATTGGAAGTCAGCGTGGAATATCTATGTGTATATTTTGCGGTAAGGACACGCAAGATTGATCTTTGATTGGTAAAAATCAATCTGCATCATATCATGTCGTCGGACTTGCAAAGATAGGCCTTGTCGCATTTCTCCAACTATTCTGTGCTTGTCATCAAGGCTGCTGAGAAGGATCTCGATGTTCCAATGAGAAATCAAAAGACAATTGCAACTTTTCGCTGAAAAGGACGCTCCACTCGAAACACGAATTTAAACGGGTTGGTAGGAAGGTTAAAATTATGCTTTGAAAGAGACTGGTGTAATTTAAAGCTATGCGGTAGAAGATGAATTGATGCATAGAGACATTACAGGAGTATTAGAACTAAAATAACAAGCTATGATTAAGAAACCAGACTAAATTTGAGTATTTGTAAACCCTGCTTACTCTCTCACTATGCTTTCTTTCCGTCTGTAAGCTTATACTATCGAATACGTTTCTCCAAGATATATCCACTCTCCTTTGGTTTTCGTCCATGAGTTGAATAAGTGGATGAATAGCGAAAACACGTTAACGCCATGTGTTGAATAAGTATATTAATATCGAAAACACGTTAAATCCAAACTTACTCACTCAATCAAAGTTTGAAAAGACTTTAGACGGACATGTGAGTCGAAACATTTACAGACTTGCATATCCTACCTGAAATGTTAGAAGCAAATATTTTTCACATCCAGCATATATTTTGAATAAATCATTTACTGATTAAGATTTTAATAGAAAGTGGAAAGTATTTTTAAAAATAAATCCTTATCTTTCATGTGATTAATTTAGTACTACCATCGTAATCCTGTTTTGATTTAATGATTTGTAGCAATTTTCACATGAAGTATATAGGCTCAGATGAAAATGACCATAGAGACACGTTCTGTCTATGAATACTCAAACCAAGCATAGCCCTGCAGGATCACTTCCATTTTCCTTCCGCAAAGGCTTCAAATTGAATATTAAATTTTATAAAAAAGACGATAAATAAAATCATTGGAAAATGTTATGAAAAAAGGAACATGATGAAGAAGTTTCATTTACCTTTCGTGAAGCAAGAAAATATTAACAAAAACCTAAAACCATTGATTTTCCTGGCTGACTGTTAATAACACCAATTATCTTTCCAATACATTGATCTATGACTAGCTGAGGGCAATATGGATGTTGCAACGCAAATTTTGTAGATGCAAGGTTTCGCTTTTTTCCAAAAATGGTTTTTCTTCTTCCTTTATACTTGTCTTTAAGATATACTTACATGGAATTACATGTAACTTTGAAAAAGATCTTGTGTAACTTTTATACATTTTTGGGGATTGGATTTTATTCATGAAGTGAAAATAACAAGAAATGGTCGAAATGTGAGAATCAGGAAACGATGAAATTCAAGGCCATTTAATGATATACTAACAACAAATTAAATTTTAATGTCATACGGATAACACGTCGTGGAAAATATTAATCCAACGAATTCAAAACATTTCGTATCATGATATGGGTAGCTCATATGTAGGGCTAATATCTTCGTAAAAAAAGCTTAATATATATAAAAACACATCATGGTTAGTCACGTTGTTCACCTGCTATGAAGTTTGAAATCTGGGTCATTTAACTGATCTAAGACGACAAAAATATTATTTTAACACCTTGTACAGACTGTAATACATTGGGGAACGTTTGATGTTTCTGCACATTGAGATAGTGTGGTATTGTTGACAAGTAGACACATAACGAACATCTTGCATTCAAATGTTCAGAATATTTTGTGAATGCATATGGTTACCACCAGTCCGGGAATTTCTACAAATTATAAAGCATGACTTCTTTTCATTCAAATTGTCCAAATTATCATCCAATTAAATATGAATTTCATCACGAAAGTAATTCAGTTTTGGACTTAAATGAATATCAAAAGTTCAACGTTAACTAAAATGAAAATCCTTCCTCGTTCTGATATCTTCTTCATTCTTCAAGTTATGGCTCTGACACGCATATTCTCTTCAAGGCATGGGCTATGAACATTATTCATTTTTTTCTGGATGCTTTCCTACAAACACGGCAGTTTTCGAAGATGTTGTTCTGTTTCGTTTGAGTATCTTCCATGTGACTGAATCCAACTAATTCAATTTTTGGTTCATTTGCTTTCTGCAGAATTTATTTTCTAATGAATGGGAATCGTTTTGAAAGACATGCTCATCATTTCTATTTCGATTTAACATATTTAAATGTCCAGAAATGGTTTCCCTTTGCTTGCATGAAGCATTAAATTTGTGTCCATTTCATGAAATTTTCATTCCATAGCAATTATTT
This sequence comes from Phorcus lineatus, assembly GCA_921293015.1. Classification (NCBI taxonomy): domain Eukaryota; kingdom Metazoa; phylum Mollusca; class Gastropoda; order Trochida; family Trochidae; genus Phorcus; species Phorcus lineatus. The sequence continues at coordinate 40,023,976 of OV121096.1, forward strand.
TTTGTCGTTTTAGGCTGAAAGTTTAATGTTATTTACTGACGCGGAATTATGGACTGTAATATTTTTTTTAATTGAATAAATATGCCACAGTTATAATTCAATGCATATCTTTCAGGGAAAATTATTAGTGATTTACCTTTTTTATGTAAAAGAAATTTAAAGGAAAATACATTTTTCATCTGTTAATTTAACATGTCCTTCAAGATATGGAAATTGATAAATTTATTCAACAAAAAACTATAAACTTTGAGAAGGAACATTAAAAAACCAGATGTATAACAAGTACTTGCCCTGCTTAACATATTTACCTATTCTATAGGTAAGGCTATCCCACAATAAATGAGTTACGTGTTTAATTCAGTGCATCACCATCTAATCCTATTTCCAACTAACCCATGCAGGTTTCTCATAAACAGAGGTAAATGAGGGTTGAGTGCTTTCTCAATGCTATAATTGAATTCGAAAGTAATATTGGTGGTTTTATACACCCGTCGATGAAAGATACGCATTAGTGCTTTTTGAGAATGTTGATCTCATGTGTAAGTTTTCAGAAATTGTTAAAGGATCTCGTATCAAATCAGATACAGACTAAGTGACAGCTCCTTGAGTGTACCGGCAACTGGGGGAACCAAACGATCAAATTGCGAAACCAACCAAGAGAGTTCAAAGAGAATACAGTAAATTTATGTTTGTCATACATGATAAAAGTATACAAGCAAACTGTAGGACAGGGAATTCAGTAAATACGGACACAGAGTTTAAAAGAATCTGTATAAAGTTAACAAAATTGTAACCCGTGACATCCAGGGGGCGTACCCCACCCAAATGAAATTCCTCTATACGCAATCTATAGATTTCATATTTAAGGTTTTGACCAGTTTATAATGTTTTTATGCAATATTTGGTTTAATGCTTGCGCCAAGAGTCGTAAACTTTGGTATTAGATGTCGGTGGGAAAGTACAAAGACAACATTTGATCTTAGTGATCTTGACATCATTCTCAAGGTCACTATTAGACTTGGATAAGTTTTTCAGAATGTTTAAGCGCAATATTTCATAAACAACTATCCAATTTTGTGTCAGACTTTAATGTAGACCTAATTTTCAAGGTAAGTACAAGACGTTTTAAACTGTTGAAAATGTATCGATTTGTTGGGTTTTGTTTTTTCATTTGTTACCAAAATTTCTTAAATGTCTTGACATATAAAGAATAATTCAAGAACAAGACAAAACATTTTACAGGTTTATGGTCACGTTGAAGCCTGACTTTATCCTGTGGTCATCTCAGTAAAGATTATCTTTTTCATAAGGATAGTAACAATTGTCAGATTTTGTCATATGTAAGTGTTAAGGCCTCTGTAATATCCACCTTGAGTTTTATATTAAGCAAAATCAGTGTCAGAATTACTTTTGATAATGAGTATTTATTGCAATCCGAAGTCGAATGAACTTCAAAACGTTTGACCATTTGAAAATAATTCAGTCAGTCTATGGATTGAAGGGTTAAATTCAGATCATGATTTCACATTGACTGCATTTCTCTATCGGTGTGAAAGGATACATCACGAGCCTCACGAGATCAAACAACCCCAGACAGATCATGGAAATGACACAAATGTTCAAATGTTCTCAGTCTAAGTTTCAATAAAGACCGTGTTCGATCAGTTCCTCAAGCGGTTTTATACACTTATCCATTGGTTATTTGCCGAATAGGGTCATCTGAGAATCTCATAAATGATCAATCGTTCTAATGAATTGTGTAAGTGTATGACTAAGTTAACATGAGAGACTTTATGTTCAATGTTAGTAATTTGACCTGTTATGAATATCACAAGAAGAGAAGACATATAAATATAAACACTTAATAGACAATGCGATTTCCAAATGACATTTCTTCCTCAAGATCGGTAAGTCTACTTGGTTTTGAATTTTAAAATCATAAATGAGCTACATTTTTTCTTGTAGAAACACGTTCACTGCAACTTTTGATATTTTCGTCATATTTGCCTTCAGTTACCAAAAAACATGTTCATAACATATTTTATAAAGGCCAGGTTCTATTGGTTTGACAAGCAGTGATTGTAAAGGTAAGATAATCATAAATCAAAATGAAATGGCCATTTTCTTGATAGATTAGGTAACTGAAAAGACCTTAAAGATAATTGATTTTATGTTTCATGTCCCCGAAATAAATGTTAACAACAACAACATGAAATACGAAAATAAAAAATCTATTGAGATACTTATATTTCATAAATAACTAAATTTTCCATAAATTCTTACCGATATACCTTTTTCCATTTCCTCAACAGTCACGTTTTCAGAGGTTTGAGATTTAAAGACGTGCACTTGTTATCATTTAATTTTATTTGTTTGTATTTACCAGTATTGTTTGCTTTGCTACATCGTATGATATCATATATTGAAAGTTTTGTAAATTCCGCCATCTGTCAAAAATAATAGAGTTTATGGTTAATTCATAATCTCGATAGCCGTTAGCTTTCATTGGTCATAAATAAATGTATTACATGTACGTGCAATTGTACATGTCATCAAAACCGTTGCGTACTTTGTGTCATATCGTGTTAAAGTTATTAGATCAAAATATCACAATAAGAGCTCATTTGCCATTTTAAAAATCAAATAATTTGAATAATTTCGAAGGCTCTGTCCATTAGTTCTGCTTTTGTATCAGCCTCATGATTAGTTCATTTAGTTTTTCTGCTTTCAACATTTCCAATTTCAATTTAAAAATGTTACAATATCAACACAATATTTCCTAGTTATTTTACTATTTAAAAAGAAATGTTCATAAGTGAATATCATGTATATAGAATGACATATCAGATGAAATAATGGATTTACGAGTTTGATTAGTTTTCAGTTTGGAGTATCAAATTGAATTGACCACTGGTCAACGAACAATAGACATTCCATGAAAATAATAAGAAAATAACATTTTGGAATCTTAGTATTAAAGATCATATATCCTCATAGGGGGTACCACTAGCGGAAATACTTCATAACACAGTTAAGAAAAGATATCAACAACTATTTAGGTTCACATCCACCTGAAAATAGCAGAAAAAAACGTATCTTATAAACACTTCCGGAAAACAGACGCGAAACGTTTTATTAGCCAATCAGGTGCTACGGGGGTTGTGACGACATAGACTCGTTAACGACTGGCTGATCTGTGTCATTGTTTACATTATAGATTCCAGCGGTCATGAACGTTTACATTTTCACTGATTGTACTTATAAAAAAAAGCCCCTAAGTCACCAAAGCTATTAATATCAATACATCGACATATTCTGTTTAACAACCCAAACAAACAACAACAACAACAGATAATTAATGTCAATCTCCGATAATGCCGATCGAGTGAACCCAAACTGATATCTGCCGCCATTGTGACTGTTTTTTGTTTGAACACCTCGACAAATCGACTATCCCCCTGTGTAGTTGATTGACCATTGTATATGTAGAATACTTGTTACTACTTTGTGCCATTTGTGTCAACTCAATATCGCAACTCCGTGTTTCTGCTTTGCATGACTGTAACGATGATATCCCGCTTTCGATGGTCTGTCTCTCGGCAACTTCCGGATCTCGTCATTGGGATACGAGGTTCCGAGCAGCTGTTTTTCGCCTTATTACTCAGTTATTAGTGATTATGAAGATCAAATCTTTGATGTGTTTAGTAAATGTACCTCTTGATTCGCAATTTGCCACCTTCAAAAAAACTTTGAGTTACGTACTAATGTATTTTTAATAGTAAGGATACAGATTATTGTTCTTTTGTGTGAGTAATGGTCAGTGTTTGAGATAAAGAGTCTGGTACTAATCTAGAGTGACGTAAGCCAATATTGTCAATAATAACACAACATTTATTGTTGATTGTGATGTAAGTTAAAGCCTGCTTGGAAATGTATCGTAAATATGAAATTCTTTTTCAGTTTTAACTATTTCAACCAAATAAAACTATTTACGCTGAAAAGCATATTATTTCCATTTCCTTCAGTACTTTAGTACCGGTATTTTATCAGAGAGAGGTTTTTAGTTACCTAACACTACTTTTTCACACCAGACAATATAGTCATAAAGTTATTACCTAACAGTCTACATGAAATGCCACACACCTGTACATTATGGCAATTAAGCAATAAACTTAATGACCTCAGCACCTGGCACATTTCCAATAGGTAATACACAAGGCACTGATTAGTTATCCTGTCTAAACTTTATCCTCACTCATGATCAACAGCCTTTATTGAAACTTGATGAAGGTAATTAGGTTTGTCAATACACGTGACACATGACAACATATTAACAAATCTGTACTACTACATATCTTATTTCATTCTGCAATGTTTATCAATATATAATAGGTTATAAGTTATCCACTGTAAGGCTACATAAAATGGTAAATGTTTCTCCGGGGCAGCTCTTTTACTTTAATTTTACTTTTTGTTGCTTCTAAAATGACAATGTAGCAAGAAATTTTAAGTTTTCATAAATGTTATAACCCAAACTGTAGTGTCAACATACAAACAAGTGATATGCCCACATTTTTGTATGTATCCTTAGAGTAATCAGCACCAAAAAAATTATATATACCCCAAAACTAGTAATGTAACAAACTACAAACCTGTCACTGTGTATAATTTACAGATCTATATATATATGCACATTATTTCATTATAGTCTCCAACATGTTGAAATAACTATTTAGTTCAACCCGATGAATTTTTCAACCCCATATGCAATCAAATACTAAAAATTCAAACAGTTAATGGGGTTTGAATTAATAAATTCTGTGACTAATCTAAAGAGACATAAATTCATAATGCAGATAAAAACTCAACATTCGTCTGCAAAATCATCAATTATAGTCAACTCCCCAAAAGTTTCATGATTATTTATCCCACCTCCCCCGGAATAGAATTTTGAATTAGCCTTTCTTTCAAATTCCTTACCCTCTTTCGTTCCCTCTTCTCAAAGTATTCCGTCCGTTTTCTCTTCCGATATGGTTGACTGTCATATCTCGCTGGACAGACGGGTAGCGGGCATGTTATCATCTTCATTTGTTTATGAACTGTTCGTACAGCATTTTTGACGATTCTTTTCCTTTGTGGGGCAAGTCCAAAGTCCGCTTTGAAATCGTAGGAAAGACAGTCCTCTGCGAAATGATCGGATCAGATAACAGAAATGTCATTGGGACTCCACTTCGCTCTTTTGTGACTAACAAACTTTGTCAGGATCCTTCGGAAACCGATGCAGTTGAATGTCTCCTGATTTCTTATTAGTACAGTTGGCAGCAACGAAGGAAGAAGGCATGTCTCTATCGCAATGAAAACGTCGACGAATGCGACCCATATCTGCATTGATACATACTTGTTTACAACAAACGCGGAGCGAGTCCTGTCTATGACGTCACATCTGCCGAAGGAGAGCTCAGGCCACTCTAGGGACTTTTTTAATTGGGCTTTCGAGGTGGCCAATTTCTACGCGCTTTTAACCGTTATATCTTTTTAATTAAAGGACGCATCGAAAATCTGTTTGGTGTTTTATTTACTTGAATGTATTGTCTTTATGAAAATGGGGGTTGAAGTCGGATACAAAACTGGGATATAATATCTTTAAATATCCTTTTCAACGTTCACTTGGGTTGACTTCAGATAAAATTATTTCACCAAAATTAAGTTAACAAATCTCCAAATACAAAAACCCGAGAAAGCGATCAAAAGCAGGTTTGTGATCCATGAATTACTTTCAACTAGTTTCAAAGAGACAGTTATAATGTGATACAATGTATTCCTTGAACCAAACATATATATTTCATTGGCAGAAAAGAGTGAACAAACGGTTATGCAGAGATGACTGTGTATACAGTAGTTTTTACTTCACATAGGTGCTATAAATATCAAAAGCAAAACCCTTGATAACAAAGGTCAAACATAAGAACGGCATCAATGACAACAACAGTTGTTAAACATTCTGTTCTGATTGTAATGTTTCATTCAACATATGACAAATGTGAACACTTTCAGTCGAGAAGTTAGGTAAATTATGTATTGTCCTTACGATGAAACACACTTGAGTCCAGACTACTCGAAATATAACCATTGAAATGAATCGTATCGGGAAGCACAAACAACTTCTGCTTGTCAAGCAAATACGACATGTTGTTTGTCTTGATATCCAACATGAAAGACATTTGAATGGCAGTGGTTGCTCTTGTAAGGATAGGCTCTCCATTGTGATAGATATTGATTGAACTGTATCTTCCAATGAATGAACTTCTGTCAATAAGAATGTAATTGAGAACTTTACCGACACATTGGACATAAACGTCGTGTCGGACCAGTTTGAACATTTGATGAAAAATAATGCTTTATGAATGAAAAAAGGTCAGGACATTAGTTATATTTACATTGAATGACATTTCCAAATACCTTCTTGGTTTGAAGTTTGCAGTAAAAGGCAGAAAAACCTTCATTTATCAGTTAAACATGACAATACCATACAAATCCACATGAATTTAATCTAATTTTTACCTTAATGTATCTCTTGCAGTTGCTATCTTACTTTAAAAAATCTACTATGACTTTATCTTATGAAATTACCAATTATTTCGTATCATCCATTCTGTTAGACAAATGTGAATTGTGTTTTACGTAGCCTGCTGACATGTGTAATACAGTATGAGTGGACACGGGGGAGACAAATCTGTTAAATCAAATAGAAAATCGAAATGCTGTCTTAAAATATAAAAATAAAGGGTCATCTAGTACAAATCAAATATATGTGTGGTAGTGTCGAAGTTATCTATGACATTTGCGCTGAATGGATGTGTTTTGTGATTAGTTTAATCTTGGTGTGCTTATTTGGAAAAAACATTACAACAGAAAATGTAAAATGATGCTGTATGTCTTCTTTAAATATGCGTTTCATCTCTAATAAAAAAAAGCCAGAGGTTCTTTCAATTAAAAGACTAAACCGAAGCATCATATCCAAGTTAAACTTTTAATAAACCAACTGGACAATGTTTTTACAAGTCAGTCTTTATCTTTCATTCTGTTCCAATAACGCCTACATAAAAAATACTTATTAGACCATGTTTCTTCTGATAGCACCGATTCCATTATCTTTTGTAGAGCGAGGAACACGACCAAGAAGTGCTAAACCCATTGATTTTCTTTGCTGAAAGTGATTAACACCAATTATCTTTCCGATACATTGATCTTACTACGCTTCTGGCTATATCGACGCAGCAACGAAATAACCTAATTGCGACATGATTTCACTGTATTTGAAGGAGTGATATACTTTCTTGCTGTTCAGTTTTATTTAAACTGAGTTTTCTGCATAAAATAAGCTTTTTCATGAAATAAAACATTTAAGGAAGTAACGAAAACTTTTTGATAACTTTAACAAACGTTCTTTGATAAGATTTTGATAGTGATATTATGTTTTTAGATATGTTAGGTATAATTTTCTTTGAATTTTTTATAATTTAAAAAAAATCAAAACTACTATTGTGTATAACTATGTCCTTCAAACTGTGATGGAGAAAGAAGAATTTTATTTTCAATCATTATGCAAGGAAAATTATTTCATATTGGAATATATCAACATGTGTAGAATATGATGTCTTCATGTTTCAAGAACAAAAAAACTGCCTTATTTAGGTACGAGAGTTATATAATTATTTTCTGATACAATATCAGGTTCTTGATAAAGGATGTTGGACATGAGTGTATATGTTCATAGTGTCGCTAATTCAAAATGAACTAAACTCCCAGGCAAAAGAAAGGTTTCACATTTATTTGTTTTCATGAAAAGGCTGGAACTGGTTTGTATATTAGTCTAAGCAGGAAATGACAGTATTACTGCATCGTTTCCTCTGTACTGCAGCCAAACCACCATCAGAAGGCATTTTATACGCCACCAGCAGACAGGCCAAAGGACAGACCAAGAGCAGCAAGAACGAGGGTAACAACTGCGGTCGAAGATCGCTACATTAGGCAGATTTACATCCGAAACCGATTCATAACGGCGACATCAACAGCGGCGACGGTACTCGGTCATGTCATCAGCACAAGAACAACCCCTCGTCGACTTCGTTTGGCTGGTATACGAGCTTACCTCCCCTTCCGTGGAATGGCTTTGAGCCGTTTACAGTGCCTACGCAGGTTACGATGGATAAATACTGTGCGCCGGTGGCGACGACTAGAAGAGGGTGCTGTTTACAGATGAAAGCAGTTTTTGCTTACTCAGGAACGATGGCAGGGTTCGAGTTTATCGACGAAGCGGCGAGCGTCTCGAGCCAAACCGTAGAGAGGTTTACCCTTTTTTGAGGTGGAGGCATCATGGTGTGGGGAGGGATTTCTGGCCAAATGACGATGTCGCTGGTTGTTCTGCAAGTGAATCTGACTGATTAATGAGGTACTGAGACCTACTGTCGTTCCTTTCTTTAAACAACAGATAAGAATGTTGATATTGCAAGACGACAACGCAATGCCTCACACTGCCCAAATTGTTGGAGACTTCTTTGAGAACGTCAACGTTACTGTTTTGGCCAGCCAAATCACCAGATATGAACCACTTTGAACACCTGTAGGATCACCTTGACCCCCATTTGAGACAGCTGGTACCACCTCCAAACAACCTGCAGGAACCTGAGCAAGCTCTGTAAAACATGTGGAACAGTATCCCTGCTGACGTCATTCGACGCCTGACGATGATTCCTGTGACTACTGATAGTTTCTGTGCACTTGTCTTATAACTCCACATTTGTTTTATTTTTAATATTGACCCCCTGTCTCTTTCCTTGTGTAGTGGGGCAAATTAAATGCCTAATACTGGAAAAGGATTTATGTTTATAAACCAATCGTCAGAATTCTCATATCAGCGTTTGTTTTTATTTTATAGACTTGAAAAGTGAGTGAAATCTCTTTATATTGCGTCAGGTAATAGTGTCATACCTTTGGTTCGAAATCGTACCTAACTTTCGTGATGAGAACATGAAAATATTTATGTAGACTATATGCTTTGCATGCACTTGTATAGCTTGTAAAGTGAAAACAAATGATTAACTATTTATCTTAAAAAATCAGTATGAATATCATACATCAGCGTCGGTATTAAAACAACTTCGAAAATTCATTTAACATCTCCAGAGGTATACTCATGTCAATAAGGATAATGCGTGTAATACCATATACACCTGGAGGATTAACTTATCAAACATTTCTATTACACCTTAACATTTTCGACGATTTGGTCGTTTAACTAGTGTTACACTGAATTTTAAAAATTCTAAAAGGTATCGAGACGTTTATTTGAGGTATTGTAGTTCTAGTTATTTCTTAAGAATCTGTTTCTTTACATCACTGAAAAGGACAGGCACAATTATTAATGTGCAAAGAAACGAATAAAAGTGGAAAGGAAACATTTGTATCATTCCAGAGTATATCACGTTACTCTTAACACAATCTCCGCCATGGCGTTGGTAATGTCCGATCGATCGTCTTAGTACACAGTTAAAATCTTAGGTATTATTTAAGGGATCAGACCTTGAAATCCTTGATTGCATTTGAGATTAGATAGTCTGATCAGCTCAGAAAACGGTCACCTCATCGGTACGGTTATAATAAAATGGCTCACCCAAGTGTTACTAAAAGAAACACTTGATAACTCATCAAATTCAATATGAGAAAATACCTCACATCCAAATGGAAGCTCATTGTTGCCGAAGCGTCGCTTAAAGGCCGGCATCCGCCACTATACACGGTGTTGGCGTGGCCAAGTTGACCTGAAAAAACTACACCTTGAAGGGAAAAATTTAGGGTACCTATGTTCAAAGTGGAATAAATCAAAATTGTCTTACCGGAAAGTTATCATATTTACACAATATATCCTTGATACTTCAAAGAAGAGGAATTCCTAAACATGTTTGATCCAAACTTAAAACTAAAAGAGCAATTTGACTGCATTTACTCTATTATTATTTCCAAATTTGAATTAACTCAGTAACTGTCACGTGACTAGATTCTTATCATTACCATACCAAACAAGTCTGCCAGTGGAGGAAAAAATCCATTCACAGTGTCAGATTTCACTGCCTTCCCAGCCTGACTGGGAAATCAAAACCTCCCCCATCCCATGTGTCCCCCAAATATTTAGCTATGATGGTGGGGATAAGCTATAGAGACTTAGGAGTAAGGTTATGAAAAGATTATTGTGACAGGAAATGAATGTAGATAATTTTGTATAACTTTTGTCAACAATAGTGAAATATTCACTTCAAATTCATCCAAACATTGTTAAAAGACTATGATTCTTTTGAACAATTTTTAACAAAATAACATAAGTACAGTTCCTTGTTAGGCCTATAGTTAATTCTTTAATTAAAGATCTCATTAAATTAGTGTTAGTCATCTCATTAAATATATAAAACTTAATATACTGGTGATGACATCAGCTTATCACACATAATCAAACTTCATGTTTTATAACTTAAGGGTTTTTTCCCTGATTATTATGCACTGAATCTGAATAGACTACTACCAGCCACAAGTTGTAGTAAAGTTTTATGACCTTTGACCCTGCTGAGCTCTCCCAGGCACCAAAAAAACCGTTACTGCCCTGTCACTCAAACACTGATTATATCTTCTGTTTATGGAATCAACCAATCACAGTAAAGATGACAAAGATAAGAAACCCATGGGTTTTTTGGAGGTTTGGATCCCGGCCTTTAACAATTATTCACTAACTCACTGTTTTAGGACCATCCATTACTTAGTCCGGTTACTGTGCCAAGTTGCCATGGTTGTGGTCCGGTTATTGAAATAGACCAGTTGTGACGTTGACGTTGACGTTGATGAGTCCGAAGCACACCACTGCAGGGTCGATAGGCGTCTTCTTTGACGTCTGGATACGGTGCTACAACTGTTTGTCCGACCAAGCGCATTCGCAGTTACTGTCAGGGATCTGTTATGAGAAGGAAAATAGATAAATGGCGGTCCTAGTATCCTGGGCTTGTCTGTCCTTCATGTCTGCCTATTACCCTTCAACAGACTGGGGATTGTAAAACGACTACAGACAATTTACCGAAAACAGATAGAGAAACAGAAAAATGAAACGATTTTCTTGATATGTATGAAAGTTGTCGAGGAGTAAACATTTCATTGTCGCGTGCATACAATTTGCACCCTTTTTTTTTAAATTGTTAGATTCTACATTTTGGTATTGTTTTGTTTACTCGTTAGTTTGCACAGCAGCCTCGTCTTTGAGTTCTTGTGAGAAAGGGTAAGTCAGGAGAGTCGTGAGATCAAACAACCCCAGACAGATCACTTAAAACAAGCGCTCAACAGATTCCATGTCTGAGTTTCAAGAAAGGGCTTGTTTGATGAGATCCTCTAGCGATTCCTAAACTCTGAGCGGGAGACTGGGAGCGGTTTGACGACCATAAGCAATCAATCGGTTTGTTACCTGTGTTAGTTGGTGACTGATATATATATTACTTAATTACATCATTAACTTATGTAGAATAAATGTTTTTTTCAACATAACTTTATTTTCAGCAGACTATTTCTCAATTTAACAGCCTGCTGTTAATTAAATACAACTTCGCATTTGAAGAAAAGTATATTTTATGATACCATTAGCATTGATTTGCTAAGATGATTGAAGTTATTTGAATATAGTTCTGAACATGGTTTACACATGAATTTATTTGAAAACCTTGGTGAACAAACATTTGGTGAAGATCCATATTCCCTTTTTAAATCAGGTTTATTTTTTATTGAATATTATACATGATAATTTGCATTCAAAACTTGTATTTGCGTCTTATATTGATTGTCCAATTCTACTCGATATTAATGATTGTCGGGCATCTGTTTTAATGTACGGTAAATGAGGTTCTCATGAAACAGTTTCCGGCTTTTAGACTCAGTCTCCATTATCTAGCAAAAAGATGTGACATTTTCTTCTGCCTATTTTTCTGATACATTATCATTCTAAGGCAATTATTGTTATTCTTTGAAATTATTGGTCCATTGACTAACCAAGTAAAACCGAATGCTTTTTAATACTTTGAAATACGTTATTGCACAATATTTTATTATTGAAAAAGGAAACGTTATGTCAGTATGACATGTTATCAAATGAGATTCCCAAAGTAATTCGCATGAATATTTCATATCTTCCAATTAGCATAGCTGCAGCTTATTCTAAAGGAATAATTGGCCAATCTATATCCATCCTTTTACAGGTGTTGGTATTGATTGTTCTAAGATAATATCACAGAATTTCATCATCTGTTATCTGAAAATGATTGCTGATTATCGGATGACTCTAGAGTGCAAGTTAACTGGTATTGCATACACTGCTTCGTCATCAATTTGCTTTTTCTAGCTAAGAACCCTATATATACAGAGCAACGATATTGCACACGTATAGACGTATATTTTTTGACCATATGGTATGCTGTATTTGCGGTTACAATGAAGTCCTCCGATCTACAATATGTTGGGTTTCCACAATTCGCACTCGACGAAAATAACCTACAGAGACTGGACAGTTCGAAAATCTGCAGATAATCTCTTATATAAACAGAACAATCGGATTTTAATGCAGTTTTAAGAAGTTAAACTAGTTCAAACATTATCTTCTAGCACATATTGTCAAAATTTCGTCACCTCTATAGTATAACCGCACGAAGAGTTTATTCGTTTAAATTTGTAATGCGTTTTTTCTACTGCGACCGAGTCTTAAGACACTTACATAAAACGGCTTCTCATTTTGGATATTATTGGACGCCATCTGTTATTTTTTTAAAACCATAACACCATTAGTAAACATGAATAGCCTCTAAAAATGAAAATAAAATTTAGATTAAAATGTAGACACGGATAGGCTTCTCAGGAAAACATTCCTTGTTTATGCAATTCTAAAGGCAAATACCTAAAAAAAAACGTATGCACCAGAAAATCTAAGACATGTGGGACTCGATTTGTTGGACTTTTTAAGTCATTGATGTTATCCCCTAAAATCGGGGGTGGATGGGGGGGATCATCATAGAAGCAGCATAGGATTGCGAAAAAGAAACGGGTAAAATGTAAATTTCAGAACAGAAGTTGAGATTCATTGTACTTTAAAGAGCCACTCCGTGATTTTCATAACATATTATTTACCTTTGAGACGAACCTAAATGTCATATGTGGTGATATAAAATCAAAACATCTTAACTTTTCATGTCCAAAAGACATATATATGACAAATACTGGTTTTCCATTTTAAAAAATCGAAAAACAGCCTTATAAATGCACAGAGGTGTAGATATCACGTCCAATATACATGGATACTAGTTTTATAACCTAACAAACACTATCAACTCCTAACTGCCTTCCTGGCTGTTTTAGTTAAGTCTCCAAAATTACGTTTGACTATTTTACAGGCGCCACTGTCCGGTTTTCGATCATATTTGCGACGTTCTACCTTCATATTGTCACTGTAAAAAACCAATAAGCTTTAATATGTGCCTTTTTGGTAACAGTCGATACTTCGCGATTAAATGACACCATTGATTAAGTTTGGCATAAATGACTCCAACAACTCACGAAGTGGCTCTTTAACATACTCGTATATCATACCCAACATTTAACCATAACGGTTTTGGCATGTGATTTAAGTAACCAAAATTCCGAAAACACTCATTTTCATTTTCCGCTACAAAATCCATTTGAAGTGATCAACAGCTTTAAACACAAGTCATGTTTGTAACCATGCAAAACGTCCATGTGATTGTGTCGATTTTTTGGTAGTATTTCAATATGAATTAAAGGAAATAGGAATATCGAAAATTTGACCCCTTCTGTCTATTGCAACATGCCAAAATTCGAATTTTTGCACATTAGACTAGACGATCCCAAACCAAGTTGAGGAATGGCTATATTTAACATGGACAATAAGTGATCCACTGTCAATTTTGTGGAAGTAACTTTATTGACGTCAAAACAAAACCCAAATTACATGATATTTGTAATACGATACAGTGGTATGTGAACAAACTTGTTGGATGTAGCTGTATGTGTAATATTTTACGTAATGTCTGAAACCTTCATAATGTTCAAAATAATCCAAAATACACTTCACGTTACAAAGTGAACAAAATCAATGATAAAAGATAACAAACGTTGAATAGCCGATAAGGTTGAACATGATATGTTCGCCCAACACGTAGCAAATCTCGATGTACCGGAGACTTTGAGCGAACTTCCATCAAATCGATTTTGTCAATTTGTTCAATGCCATGTGTTCCTCTTAACCAATCATTATATCGTTACTCTGGTGCAAATGATGGGATCACATTAGGTCTTGATTTCTTATAGAGACTGCCAAATTGCTCAATATCTTCTCCGGGTCCTTAAGATCGGTGAATAGATGGCACATTGGCGCAATTAGGGACCTTTAACTGTTACTCGAAGGAGCGGGGAAATGATTAGGTGTTAGATTTAATCATCACTTACGGACACAACAGGTAATAAACTTCTCAATGGATAATTTGTGATAGTTAATCAGGAATAAACCGTTAAGCGAATGGTTATCGTTCTTATTTCAAAATCAAAGTTGTAAATGTTTTCTTGGGTTTTGGTTTTTTGGTTTTTCGCCAAATTTCACGTGCTTTTCAACATTAAAAGTTCTCACCTTTATATTCGGTGAAAAACTTCAGGAACATCCATCTTGTCTGTTGTTTGTGTAGATGTGTTTGATATGGCAAAACTAAGAGTATTATTCAAGCAATTACTTACCTCTATAGTTTCCTCTATAATAAGGGTTATATTTTTGTGTACTGTTAGCACGTATTTATCAATTTCTAAATTTGAATGATGGGCTTTCTGTAAACTTTTCAAAGAATTATGAATAAACTTGTTCCCTTCATTGATGTCTGAATAATCAGTCGCTAAAACACCCAGAGATGTTGACTAGCATATCATTTTAGTCTCTTAGCTAGAGGTCGAACGTTTGCTGAGAGGGTTTAAAGGGACAGTATGACCTTTTTAGGAACATTTTTTTAAAAAAAAAACATTTTCCCATTAATGAATGTTTAATACAAATGCTTTTCTTTCGGAGGCTCAAAACTTCCATTACTTAACCCTACAACCGTATCTTATTAGACAAAAGTATCAAGCGAAAACTGCTAGCGCCCATTCAAATATAAACACCTTTTTATCTTTTTGAGAGAAATGGATTCTGGAAGGTTAACCAAATATGTAAGGTTTGTTTGGGAACTTCTTCATTTGCTAAAAAAAACTTGCTTTACAATTGGTAACATTCATTAAAGTATTCTTGAAATCACTTGTTTACTTTGGATATAATTGAATAAAAATGCCCGTACTGCCCTTTAAAGAAATCAAATGCACTAGTATTTAAATACTATCGTAAGAAAGTTTGGTATGTACCGAAATATGTACATGTTACCTTACTAAAGTAACCTGAATGGTAAAGTGAAATCCGAAACAACAGTTTTTAAAACTCTGTTCTCATGTCTGAAACATATTCATATCTTCGTTGTCGGTTCAGTGCTAACTGAGAAGATAAACAATTGGCGATGGAGAAACCTTCACTGTGTCGATTTTTCTCTCAAGTTCTCTTCTTCTCATAACTTGGACACAAATTGATGGCATGTCAAAATCTTAGAAAATGTATTCAGTATGATCTGAACATGTGTTTTTTTATTAGAAAATGTTCTCCTTCTTTATTAAGATACCCTTTTCTTAGGTTTTCATTTACCCAGAACGAAACATTACCATAAACAAATCGTACAATGAATTGACTATACAAACGCATGTGTAAAGATAACAGTAAAAAAAGGATCTCTGTGATCCATACTGTAAGGACACATTGATGACATTCCTTTCGATCTCTGATCTATCAACTCTCTTTGGATGATTATCGTTCACGTGTTCAAATGTCTGTAATGATGTTGAAAAGACGTCAAATGCAAAACTACACTCTCTACCATTAGTAATGTGGAATATATTCTTAAAGGTTACGCTTTTAACAATCCTGCGGAAATATAGTGCACAAAGTTTATGACCTTTTTAAAGGACAAAATGGGTGCTGTCATTATACACATGCATAAAGGTTCCTGACAAAGAAACTGAATATCTATCAGACAGCTTCTTGTTTAAGATCTAGCAATCACAACGAATCTTGTAACTGTCTTGGTCGTTGTAATGCTTTGTACTATTTGTGTGAATTGAGTTAAATTTGTACTTATTGTAGCAGCAAGAACGCAAGAATTGAAACTCGCGCCACAGATTTTACAGATTGTGCAGGAGTGATAACATTCATATTTAATGTTTAACAGAATGGCGTTGAACCATTCATGCTTTACAGTTTGGCGAGGTTCATATATTAAAATGAAAACAAATGAAAGAACCTCAGTGATGGTTACAAAAAGAACATATCAATAAAAGAGAAACCTTCTTTAGAATTTTCCTCATTTTTACTCTTCTGCAAAATAATCATTTATAGTTTTCTGTGAGCATAATGGATAAGTTATTATCACTTTACAAACATTTGGAAGTGATACATTTCATTTAGGCTCATTGTCATGGAAACACTAATGAAATAACAAAAATAACAATGAAAACTTAATTTCCCTTCAATTACACATTTCTTACTAAATACATAAATGCAATCCCAAAGGCTATTATTTAGAGCACAAAACCATAATAGAACAAAAGTATGGTAGAGCATGGCCAACTATTCTACTTACACATTGTGTACCCACATGGACCAGATGTCCTTCCAACATGGAGTGTGACTGAGGTGTACAAGGCAGCATGGCTTAAAAAACTGCTATTAGGGGTGATGACATGTAAATTCAGCTGATCATGACCTATTGTTTATCAACATTGACCATGTGCTCTTGTTTTGATCAAAACAAGGAGCTGAATCAATGTTTTAATTACATAATTTACTTTGATAAATTATATGATTGGAAATCAATAGGTGTAAGTTGATAACAAAGAAATTAAATATGCTTGTAAATGAACTTAATAAACATGTTTGTATGAAAATGAAAAACTTACTGTCTTCTAACTGATGTGAAAAGGTTAAAGAACTTTATTCGAAGAGTACAATCATGTTTCTGAGAATGATTTATTTTGTAGATGAAAAAGATGTGGAAAAACTGATCTACAATTGAATGAATTAACTTGATGTTGTTTTCGTTTTCTGATTCAGCGGTTTCTCCGCCTTTCTAACCAGTCCGTCTATTCAGTGCACGTTCAATTTCTACTTCACTGAATCTTATTCTCAGTGCATTTAACACATTAATTTGATTAATATCTAGAAAAACAAGATGGACATGCTTAGGATGAAATAATCCTATTTACTAATCCAAAGTTTTATGAGCAATATTTGAATAGAAGAAATATAATTGAGGAAGACATTTTATACGTGAAATTGATTATATATATATATTGAAAAATGCTCTATCAACAAATAGTTTTTCCACGGTAATTTTAACACAAAAATGAAGATCATTTTAGGAGAGATAACTGACTCTTACTTTTGATGTATTTCCACAAACTCATAAATCCACAAAGATGATATGGTTTCGCTAACACTCAGTGGAAAAGTATTGAAAGCTTCGATGAAACTCTCTAAAAACTATATACTAATAACTTCTATAGAACCATATTGAATTTTAAACGATCAATTGACAGATACTTACCATAAAATAGTATCTAGTTCTAGACAATATGCTTAGATTTTCTTATTCTAACTTGAACCTCTTTGCCTAATAGTTCCCTTTTCCTAACTTAGCGCACTTGTTTCGCCCCAGGGCAAAGACAATCTCTAAGTCTGTGATCTAGCGTATAGTGCTTTCCACGTGCACTAATCGGGACTGAGTAACTTGGAACATTACAATGATTCTTCGATTCTAAATGGACAGACAACATTTAAAATAAGCAAAATATCAAATATTTGTCATATATATATGTACCTTGTAGAAAAGTTTGTATGAATCGGGTTTGTTATTAATGTATATAAATGTCTAACGATCCTCTAAACATTTCCTAGAATTCAAAGAAATAAATATTAACCGATAAACAATACTTTCTCATGTTTCCAATCAAGTAAAACAAATCTTTTCTGCAATTAATGGTCGGGACATATGGTTGTCATATGGTTGACATGTATGTAATCGCTAAATAAGTTATCTGACATTTTTCGGTCTACCTCAGTCCTCTTTCTGTCGCGATTTTCTTTATTGGGAATATATAAGATGAATACATTCACGTATAAATACAATGCAGTTTTGCATATATTTTCCTAACATTTGTTCGTTGTTGAGAATAAAACATAATTAAATAATTATTAATTTAGATGAAGATGTGATTATGATTAAGATTAGATGCATGATCAACATGATAAGTTGAATTCCATAATTCACATTTGTTATTTTAGAGTACTTCGAAATCGTATTTTTTTATATCTATATTGTAAATGATTTATTTTTTCAAACGTATTAAGTCTTTGTATTCATTATGGTATTTTTAATGCGACAGATGCATTGAGAGTAAACACCGATAAGTATACAGGGGAAACAGGTTATTTAATATTATTAACCAGAATAAAATCTTCTTATGGATGATTTTAAAACTTTGCAGCGTACGACTTTATTCGGATATCAAACCTCATTCAAGTCACATTTAAAGGTCTTCGATGTGGAAATCCTATTGCTGCAAGGTTCGTTTTAAATTTTTAAATCAAATGTTTTGCATCTTGATTTTTTATTATTCTTTTTATTGTGTGTCTTTTACATTTGTTCACGATTTTTTCTCCATTTTTTTCATTTCGGTAATTGCAGTGATATCTTTCTCATTAAGGAATTAATGAAGTCAGAAAAGTCACATTTACACCTTGCCCTTTAGGCATGGTCTTCTTTCAAATCAATAAACAAGAAAAACACCATTCCATTATTTTCGAGGAATAACATATACTATGGATTTAAAATTCAATTCAACATAATTCTATGTTCGGTACGGCGGTAGTTTATTAAGTGATCAGGTTATAGGATATATAATTTATCAATGTAGGCAGCTGATTACCGAATGACCTCTTTGTCTTAGAGGAAAAGTAGTAACGATATCAGCCACTTGGTTTTTCACTCATTAATTTGCTTTGTCATATTTGTCACATCAATAGATTTATAGAGTTTTAAGGATTGTCAGAGTGCCTTAGTGACCGATAACACAGGTCAAACACTGACTTTAAGTATCGCTTAAACAAAGTACGCGGTATGCGTGTACCGTGTTACCTTGAAAAAAGTTCAGGTTTATGTTTCCAAATGGTAAATGTCACTTGATTTGACTTTGTTTGCAACAGTTTATGACGTATCATGTTAGCAAGAATAAGGATGCACAGATGTACAGACGGACAGATACCGCTGTATACAATATATCTCGTTCCGCTCTACAGGGTGAAAAATATGTCATTTGTGCTTAAATCCCAATTATATTTATGATTCATTTTCTTCCATTTGTGTTTGTGGCTGTTTTTATATTTTTCAAATCTTTATTCTAATATATGATTTACTACATCAAGAATCAAATTGGCAATTTTTCAAGAATAAATATTTTGTTCTATCAGCGATGGCGGATGGTCAATGTTGAACTGAAACAATCTTAGAAAAAGATTTAAAATTATACTCAGTTGATATCTTAGACGAGATTGTATACAGAGTAATAACTTTCAAGCTTCAATTATTGTCATTATCAAATAGGCATATATACTTTAGAAATAAAGGGTATAATTTCTAGAAGTTAACTTTGCCAAGGACAAGAAACCATGTTCACCTTCCTTGAAGGATATCAATCAACTTAAGATTAGCATCTTAAATAAAGAAATAGAAAATAAAATGGAATAATTTTGCAATCTTTTCGATGTTAATGTTAGTTCAAGGACTGACATTTTGTAATGTACTTTAAGTTAGCATTATTGTGCCAATAAGTAGTTATCTTTCACTGTACCGTTTCCGTCTAGAGGGAAACCTTTATCAAGTAGTCATCGGTTTTAAGAAGCCTCCTCTGATTTCTTATCTTTAGATTTCGACTATTATAACTAAAGTACCTGAAAATGAAATATCTTTTATACGTCTCGCCTATTGGCTTCATACGCCATTATTAACCATTGGTGCATCAACAAGCCATTAATACAAATGACATATGATAATTGTAGGTACAAGTAAATGTTTGATCATATTATTATCAGATAATGCAGGTTGTTGTCTGTACAAATGAACTATCGAATAAACTTGGTATCCAAATCTGAAAACGAGAAAATTAGGTAAAAAGACGAACTATTTTCCAAAACCTACTACATTTTCATGCGAATCCTAAAACAGTATATCTACCATGCATTCGTATTTCAACAAAACCTCGTTATCGAAGTTTTGTCCACTATGTTATAAATCATTTGCTTCTTAAAGTTTTAACAGCATTCACCCAGATATAACTGGAAATCATAACGGAACACACTCGGTTAGTCTCCTTATGTATAGTGAATTATTTTACAAACGTACATTCAGGTTTGAGCATAAGGCACTGAATTCAAAAAGCAGAAAAAGACCCCTCAAAATTGATTTGATGACGTTGTTGCAAACAATCCTTTAGAATGTGATATAAACAAAATCAGAAACCTCCTTTTTATTTTAATTGAAATTCTTATGATCTCTCTGATCTTGAGATGAATATATAATTTTATGTATAACCGGTACCGAAAACGCATTTTTTTGTCAAAATGACTCTGATAATTGTTTGACATAATAGGAATAATCATTAAAAGTAAAAAATATGTTTTGATAAAACAATAAGGACTTTGTTGAATCCATATGATTTGAGAAAGAAAATACCTATGGAAAACTTTGATGAAGAAAGTGACTTCGATCTAAAATTTGTTTTCAATGAATGTAACATTTTGTCTTAAAGTGGCATCGAAGGTGCTTATTTAAATAAATCATAACCAAAATGACAGAAGAAAGGAAATTATTACTTTACTGAAATATCTATCTTTATTTAAAACATTAACTTCTTTGAAGATAATATTAAAAACAAGCCATTACTTTATAATTAAAACCTTATTTTCAAAATAAATGATAAGATAAAAATAATTATAAAAGACATTATTGATTATCAAACACGCTATCCAATGACAGTAAATTCGACTTTATGATAAGCGTTACGATTACAGACATTTAATGGAGCTTGAACCAATATTACTTAAGCCAAGTTCGAGATTGAAACGTTCAGTCTGTGAGCCAAAAGAAATACTTCCAACATCCAACATGAAAGTGTTCATTTTGATACTTCTTTTCTGTTACTGGTACCTTAAAACCTTCAGTCAACAGATCAAGTATTCTAAATTTGGAAGAGTTATGCAGAAAGGAAACATAGAAGAAACTTATATAGTATATCAGAAAAAAAATCTTATATCCTGTTGTGGCAGCTGCATAAATTTGCACGGGTGTGCAGTTTTCTCGTTTAGCATCACCACATCGATGTGTTTTCTGCAGACTCCGATACAAGATGTGACTTCTAGCCTCGAGCAGGGCAAGAACAGAGCGATGGGGAATTATTACCAGGTAAACTGTAGACTTTTTTATTATGTCGAATTGTAAAATAGCATCAAATTCAAAGTTTTCCTAAAGTTTTATCTTTTTCATCAAACCATTAAATTATATACAAATAAGGTTATCAAGAATTCATAAAGAATCGACTTTTTTTTAAAGCATTTGTTAACCCTTTTAGTCGGCTTGAGGCTCTCTCGATTAGTACAAAAATGCCAACACTAAATTAAACCTCCAACTTCTCACTATAAAAATGCAAAAAGATGAAAACCTGACTAATCATTTAAAATCACGTTAGGTAAAGCAACTGCTCGTAGTCGATGATGGTCATCCCCAATGTAGAGAAACACCTAAAAAAAACTATCAAAAGTCACACCACAAAATCGTGAACTCGAAACCTTTTAACATTAACAAACTGGCTACACATTTAAGTCTTACAAGAATCGCCATTTGTTCCTAAATTTAAATTAGCATTGTGTTTTCACAATGGGATATCAGGGTGAGGGATATTGTACAAGCCAAAAAATAAAACCAATGGTATATTTTCTGCGTTGACTACCATCAATGCTATCAATGTTAAGTGATTTAGAGGACAGTGACTGCTATAGATCGGTTTTGCGTTATATGCACATAAGTACCAGGAGACCACGCACGGTTAAAATCAGTGTTATTCGATTGCTGAACTATAGAATCTTTTTACTCCTATGGACTTTCTAAAGCTAGGAACCGGTCATTTCAATTCAAATTTGCAGTGGTTTAAAGTTCAGGAGATTGTTTGATGTATCAGACTTTATTTATATGATTTATTAACTTTCTTTTGCATTTGAATTTTTGTGTTATCTATGAAAAAAGGGCGAACTATTCCTTTAGTTTATTTACAACTTGTAAATGGTAACATATTTACTCTTGATTAACCAAGATATACAGCTTCTCAGCTAAAGTTTGTTTCATTACTTTCAAATTTAGTGAACATTTCTTGGTTTTTTTAATGATGCAATGAAATACATATTATTATCAACAGTAAAAAGACCTTGGCTTAGAGATAGATATAATTTATGATCAGATGTGCAAAAGATAACAATTTTCTATAATGACCATTTCTTTTCGAAAATGAATCCAATTATTATTGAATAATGTTTTTTACTGTTTTCCCTTTTTGTTGAATGCCAACATTATTCATACTATTCTACATATCTGTTTCTTGCATATGAGAGGTATAATTTAACCCCTCAGGCAATTATCTAAAAAAATTGACTGCGTTTTGGTTTAGCGGCTGTAGAGCTTATATAGAAACTTAATTTCTCTCCATTGCAGCAGCATGACATGGTGAATAGAAACAAAGAAGACGCAAACAGGCTTGATGAACGTGGTAAGTTATGATATTAGTAAAACATTAGGGAAGATACCAATTGCGTTATTGTACCTTCACAAAAAGCATGGTTGATATATTGGTATTCTTTCAAATCATTTTCGCTGTACGACTAAGTCAGTACGGCAGCACGTAATAAAATTGAAATGAGCCAGATCAGTCGGGGCTAGGATGGCTATTTACTTTATTCGCTGAGTATAGATGAGAAGGTTTGAGATGATGAGAAGCTGTGTACGCTAATTCATATAATTTACTCAAGGAAAACAACCATATGCCCAATATTCATACATTACAAAAATATTTTTCTTCATAAAGGTTATAGGACCCTTTCAGGGGAATGGCAATGAAAATAAAGGTATTGGGGAACAGTGTTCAAGTCAGTTTTGAATTTTGCTCTTTGGTTTGATTTATCGGATTTCCTTAATACAACTACAATTTGGTCACAAAGCATTCATGGTTTTTTTTTTAAATGTAATGTATTTGATATACATTTCATAATGCACAAAGTTGTGCATAAAGAGTCGATAATCACTTTTCGGTGATAAGTGATCAAAATCAAGTCGGATTATAATCGTCCAGGGATTGGCAATTGAATTATAGGTATTTGGAATGAGTTTTGAATCAGGTTTGGAATTTTGCTCTTTGATTTGTCATTTTAGCTTCAACTGGATTAACAAGATAGAATTATGCGTTTTACGTTCCACAATGTTATGAATTACATTAACTTGCAGGAAATGACGAAAAAAATATTCCAAGTGTGAAGAGAGAAAAGGAGTCCTCACTTTCTACACTGAAACTAACAGCGACGAAACTGGCCATATGTTCTGGTAATCTGGAATCAGGGGGGATTTTAGTCCGTCGACAAGTAGGTAAATCACAAAACCAGGAAGAGTTTTTTGTACACTATCAAACGCAAGGAGTAGAAAAGACATACCGATCTCTAGGAAAATGGCCCTATGTAGAAACTATGGTTTTCTTGCCTATAAGCAAACGATTGCTTATTTCAATGCCCAAAAAATTGATATCCACCTGTCTTGATCGCAAAGGATTGATACGCTTATCAAGCATGCGTTACAACTCCCTGGTTGCAGATGAAAAACAAGGCCTCATTTTTGCCTTGATGTGTAACAGCAGAAGTTCTAATATTAGACGAATGACTCTTGAGGGTAAACAACAACGATCAATATATAAAAGGCTTTATCCGATGTTGGATAAACTTCTTTTTGGAACAGCCGCGAATATGCTTCTAATGATTTCCTACAATGGTGAATACAAATCACTCTTTTCAACAGCACTTGGCATGAAAGAGGTCGCATTAGACACAGTCGGTAGAAAAATATTTATTAGTGTTACCAACACGCTATATTCTCTTGAACCAATGCCACAACATATGTCCACAATGCATAAACACAAACTCACACCCACTATAATAGCAAAGCTCAACAATTACCCATCGAATATACTTTTTCACCAAGGTTCTCTTTACGTCAACGTTTTGTCAACCCAAGAGATACACGAAATTCACATCAGCGATCGAGTGGAATTCTTCAATCCACTTCCAACAAAACATAGGAATGTAACATTTTGTTCTTTTAGCTAGACGTTATCGAACGACTAAAAGACTGCCGAATGAAAATGGGATTAACAACATTGGTTGGACAAAATATCCCGAATTTATGTATTTTGTCTTATAAGTATTATCGTTCGATAGTTGAGATAGTCTGAGTGATGATAACCATAGAAATCTTTAAGATTCTGTTTATATTGCATGCCCGTCAAGTGAAAGTGAAATGTTAAATGATTGGATTCTGTTAATGCAATACATATGGTTGATTATATACAAAGAGTGAGAAGTGTTTGTTTTAGGTAGTCACTTTGCACTGATTCTGTGTGACGTCATATATGAATTGCGTGCATCAGCTGAAAGACATTCAATGGGTGTATCAGATGGTAAACATTAATTGGATACCTCAAACGTTTGGGCAAATCAGCTGGATACCTCAAACGTCTGGGCCGATCAGCTGATAGACATTCAATGGGTGTATCAGATGGTAAACATTAACAGGATACTCAAACGTTTGGACAGATCAGCTGATAGACATTCGATTGGTGTATCAGATGGTAAACATTAATAGGATACCTCAAACGTTTGGGCAGATCAGCTGATAGACATTCGATTGGTGTATCAGATGGTAAACATTAAAAGGATACCTCAAACGTTTGGGCACATCAGCTGATAGACATTCAATGAGTGTATCAGATGGTAAACAATAATTGGATACCTCACACGTTTGGACAGATCAGCTGATAGACATTCGATGGGTGTATCAGACGGTTAACATTAATTGAATACCTCAAACGTTTGGGCACATCAGCTGATAGACATTCGATGGGTGTATCAGATGGTAAACATTAATTGGATACCTCACACGTTTGGACAGATCAGCTGATAGACATTCGATGGGTGTATCAGACGGTTAACATTAATTGAATACCTCAAACGTTTGGACAGATCAGCTGATAGACATTCAATTGGTGTATCAGATGGTAAACATTAATAGGATATATCGGCCTATGAGTAATTGAGGGGTCCGGATGACGGGGTATCTAAAACAACTGTAAAATGCAACCTAGTCTTTCAAAAAGCCCAAATGGGATTTTTCTTATAGCTGAGATAATTTTCTATACAATGATATATCACATGAAACCTTTTGAGTATGGTTGCAGACCGATTTATCACCTTGAAAACGTCTAATTTTCAAGTTTGGTTGCAGTCCCCTATAGGCAACTGCAACCAAATTCTTGAAACCATAAAAATACACGTTTTCATAGAACAGAAGAGTCTTGACTAAACATAATTTGGTTGCAGAGAGAAACTAAACGATGATATCGCAAATGTTGGAACTTTACCCGGCTTTTTATTTACATTTTAATGAAACATCGGCAACTTGCTCAAAGCTACCGAGTCCGGTTTTCGATCATGTCGTGTCCCGTTTCGCTGTCGTTTCTGACAAAGTGGATGGAAAATTTCTACTAACCTTGTTAAATCTAACATTCTATATAGTTTATCATGTCTTGGTAAGTATTTATGACATTCCTTGACCAAATTATTCCTAAATTGCCATTTGTTTTTATAATGTGCCCCCGAGACGAATTCGAATTGTTGTCAAATCTCAACACTATTCTCATTGGCTGTAACAGATGCCTCCGATAGCAAACTAATTTTGATAGAAAATAAACATCAGCAAGTAAGTTTAATGACTAATTTCTATCTAAAAACCGATCAAAATCAATCATGAATAAGTAAAAAGGAACGTCAAAATTTTATTAAAAATGTTTGATACTGAATTAGCCAATTGAAAGACGTGTTACTTAGCGCATGGTATTACGTCACACATTGTGTCAGAGGGAACATGTCAAACTGAAACTGTTGATTTGATAGTTTTCTCGTCAATTTACGTAAATTTGAAGTCTGCTGCAACCAAATTGATCTGATAACCTTTTCAAAAAATAATTTTATTACCTGCAACCAAATTATTTTTAGCCAAGACATGAAAAATTATGAATATTTGACAAAAAATAATTTGTTTGCAGTTGCCTATTAGGGTCTGCAACCAAACTCGAAAATTACCCGATTTCATGATGATTTTCCATTTTGCAACCAAACTCCAGAATTCCAAATAATTAACAATATGTTACAGTAAATCATTTCAGCTTTCAGAATATCTTCATCTGAAATATTTTCAAGGACTGGGTAGCATTTTATAGACGTTTTAGATACCCCGTCATTCGGACCCCTCAATTACTCTTGGGCCGATATATCAAACGTTTGGGCAGATCAGCTGATAGACATTTAAGTCTCACGGTAAGCTTTACAAATACTAGGTTACTTTTATCAACTTCAGTGAATAAGTGTTGTTGGTGGGAATGTTGATAACTTCAAACATTATTTTGGGTTTATTTACGGCTTGATGTAAGAGTTTAACGAGAAGACGACCTCTCTGTCCTACGTAATTATAGCACAAACCTCCAACCTGTGTCCATTTATTACCAGTCATTGACATGAAAAGAAATGTTTTTCAAGTTTTTATTACAGTTAAAGTCTGAGAACAAACATGCCTGCATGTTAATCATCACAAAACACAACCAGTCCACACTTCTTTGTTATTGATTTTGTTTTAGTTCTTTATAATCACCATCACCAAGTATGTTTTCTTGGTTTCCATGACAAATAATTCATTCATATTGCCAAAAAAGTTAAAACTGTGGTTGTCATGTACGCATCTGTAAATAATAAATCTGAAAATGATTTTAAAAGATAGTTCAAAATGCTGTCATCTTCAGATAAAGATTTTCTAGGTTCAAAATAGTAATTAACAATTTCAACCTGTAGAAACCTTTTGAGTTAAATACTGCACATCCTTTGTATCCATTGTTCTAGAGCAAAAAAAGATGTGGGTTTAAAGAGCAACAAATAGTCAGAATTGTATAAATTTTGATTGCTATTATACATACTATAAAGATTAAAATATTTTTTAATTGATGAAAACGGAATAAAATGATGAAATTTCCGTTAAGGCAGTGCCATTGTTACACGTTTTCATTAAATGAAATTACTACCTTTTTATTTCTTAACTGACTTTAGAATAATGTAATCAGGTAAAAGAAATGTTTTAGTCCATGCTAGGTAATTATAATATAAATACCTTCCAATTAGGGTACTAGTTTACATTAATCATTATTCTTGTACTTGGAAGGATATCAAGTCCATTACGATCCAATGATAGGGAGTCTCACTCTCAACAGATTATGAAATAAAATTTACACTTTGAATATGGATGAATATTGAATATTTGGTTGGTCCTTAACTTTTGTTGTTGAGTATATTACTGAATCGAGTTCAAAGTATGCAATAGTTAGATTAAGTCAAAGATGAAGAAATGAAGAAAAGTATGCAAGTATCAACTAAAGACTAGTACTGATACATTGTATTGTTCAGAATTCAGAAAGTAAACGAGACTGAATAAAAAGAAAGTTGTTTTCGATCAGGCTTGTATTCCTGTTTTGTGGTTTCCAATGTTTCTCATCTGTAACATTATTCAGTGCACGTTCCATTTTTACCTTACTGCATCATATTCTCAGCGTATTTAACATATTTATTCAATCTAATATAATGAAATATTCAATCTCAAATCTGGAGTTCAACTATTTTAATAAAAATCAAACATCCACGGATTTTTTATGTACGAGATTTGCCTTCCAGCAAAACAATTACCCGGCAAAATCTTGGTCAGCGGTCTTACACTAGTTAAATTTCGCTGTATGAATATAACACTGCGGTATTTTACATTATACCATACAATCATGAAATACAAAATATAAGTTTTGTCTTCTATACTAACTTTGATTTAGTGCCACTGTGGCCCATCCCATAGTGGGCCGGGTGTTTTCACACCCTCTTAACGAGCTGTCCCAGAGGGGGCCACGGACATTTAAGCTGAACCATAGTGGCCCACATAAGTTTGATTGCCGTAATTAGCAGGTGTGATTACCTTGTTAAGAGGTGTCAAGTGATTAACCATTGATAAGACTACTTTTGGAAAAAAAGATAACTAAAAGTAAGAAAATTAGGCAGCAGCATTTATTTACATGGCATCTTTTGTTAAGTCTCAGATTATACACAGGATTTTTCAGTTCAGTTGACACAGTTCATTTACATGAAAGCATGGATCCACAGGTGAACAGGTAGCTGGCCATGTCTCTCTCACAAGTCATGTACTCTAGTCCAAGCTTGTACAGTTGCTCGTCAGTTCTTCACGGGCGCGTTTCCTCATAGCAGATGTTATGTGATGGGCTTCTGTCATCCCTGTGTTGGTCTCATGGCTGTGATCTTTTCCTTTCCTCAAAAGCTGCCCATCTTCGTCAGTTGTATCTGTAGCTTGACATTCCTTGTGCCTACAGCGCCAGCTGATAGTCTTGTTCTTGTTCACCCTCTTCTTGTTGTACTTGAATCCCCCCAGCAAAAGGTCGATTCCATTCTGTCTACTTGACACTATCACTCCCTTCGACTCCATAGCTGAACTGAGTAAATTTTTCAAACATTCTAATATATAGTTTTTTTTCTTCCCTTCTCAGCTAACACAAACATTAAACAACACAAATGTACTTACCAAACTTACCAACACGTAGCCTATTTCCTTCTCATTCTCAATGTCTAACAGTTCGGGAACAGTTAACTACTACTCATCATTAACACCTTCTCTGATCTTTGATCACCTGGTTAATCACCCTTAACACCTTCATTAGTATGTTTTCACAACTAACAACCTCTCCCAGAACGGGCCGGCCTATCACACCTCATTAACGAGCTCTCCCATAGTGGCCCGCCGGTCTGCTCATTACGTAATCTATCCGTGGCCCACTATGAGATAATACCCTAACTTTGGATGCTTTAATTTTCCAAAATGGAATGAAAAGTCTTAAAATATGTAATATATGAATCCTCCTATTCTAGGTAATATCCAATGACTATTCTATAAAATCTTGGAATAATTATTCAATGATATAATATCTATTTTATCATTTACTGAAACGCATTTTTTTAAATTATGATTGTTTAATGTTGATGAAATCCATAATTAAGGAATTGATAAATAAGCTGAAATAACAATCTTTATTGAAAACATGATTTTTGTTAAGATTGTAAACAAGCTATAACTTTTTGTAAACCTAACATCAATAAACGACATTAAAGTAAAAAGAATTATTTATTCAACACACTATCGATTGACATTAAAATTGATGTCATGATAAGCGTTAAGATAACAAGAATTCAATGGAGCTAGAACTGCCATAACTTAAGCCATGTTAAAGGTTAAAACTTTCAGTCTGTGAGCCAAAAGAAATACTTCCAACATCCAATATGAAGGTGTTCATTTTAATACTTCTTTTTTCTTACTGGTACAAAGAAATCTTCAGTCAAACAGTCAAACATTCTAAATTTGTAAGAGTTATGAAGAAAGGAAACATAGAAGAAACTTATATAGTATCTCAGGAAAAAAATATTATATCCTGTTGTGGCAGCTGCATAAATTTGCACGGGTGTGCAGTTTTCTCCTTTAGCACAACCTCATCGATGTGTTTACTGCAGACGTCGACACAAGGTGTGAATTCTAGCCTCGAGCAGGGAAAGAAGAGAGCGAAGGGGAATTGTTCCCAGGTAGTGTGCCGACATCTTCTCATTTGTTATCGTGTCGTGTTGTAAAATAACATCAAATTAAAAATTTCCTTAAGTATCACCTTCATCATCAAACCATAAAATCATTTGCATGTAAGATACTAAGGGATGGTTATCAATATTTCATAAGGAATCGACTTTACTTTATAGAATTTGCTAAGTCGACTTGAGGCTGTCTCGATTAGTACAAACATGGAAACTCTAAAATGAACCTATAACTTAGAATTCAGAAGAACAAATAAAAATATAGTTAAAATTAAATCAAAATAAAAAGTGCAAAAAGCTGAAAACCTGACTAATCGTTCAAAGTCACGCACAGTCAAACCACTGGTCGTATTTGGTGACAGTCATCTCAAAAGAGAAATACCTACAAACTATCATAGGTCACACCACAAAATCGTGAAGTCGTACCCTCTGAACATTTACAAAAACTGGCCACACATTTAAGACTTGCAATAATCGCCATTTGTTCCTGAATTTCAATTGACATTATGTTTTCACTGTGGGGTATGAGGATTGGGGATAATGGACAAGCCAAAAAAAAGGTAAAGCAAATGGTATATTTTCTGCGTTGACCATCATCAATCCTATCAATGTTAAGTTATTTAGTGGACATACACTGCTATAAGTCAGTTTTGTGTTTTGCACGTAAGTACAAGGAGATCACGCACACAAAATCAGTGTTATTCGATTGCTCTTTTATTGCTCGATAATTATTTTACTCCTACGGACTTGCAATTTCTAAAATTAGGAACTGGTAATATCAATTTAAATTTGCAGTGGTTTTAGTTAAGGAAATTTTATTTATATATTATTTTTTAACTTTCTTTTGGCAATGACTTTATGTGTTATGCATGATAAAAGGGTGAACTATTTCTAACATCCTTTAGTATATTTACAACTTGTAAATGGTAAATGATTGACACTTGCTGAACATAAAGATTCTCAACAAAAGTTTGTTTCATTAATTTTAATAAAAAATCAGTGAAAACGCGGTTCAATTAAAAGTACTATAGCACGCTCTTTCGGTTGAATTTGTTATTTTAAGTCATATGAGGGTAAATGCATTTACATTAGCCTTTTTATGATGAACTGTAATATTTACTACTCTTAATATTTCGCCTGTAAACAACATTGAAAACGTTATGACGACCGACTTTGGCTTAGAGATAGACATAACTTATGCACGAACTTGGAAAGACAGTTGAAAACGGCCGAACGAGTAATGTGTGCACCTTTCGAATATAGCTTATCTTTGAACTGAGAAAAAGGATTAATAGTGTTTGTTAAACCAATTTTGTAACTTAAACTATTTAAAAAATATAGTGTAAGCATTGTTTTGCTGTATGTTTTGGAAACCGGAAAAATCGTGAATTCCGTATTAAACTAATTGCAGGAACATCAAGCGCATAAAATTTGTATAAATCGATTTCCTGCATACTGTCATATCATAGCAGCTGAAAAAAACCACAAAAGGAATGGCAAGGCTGACCCAGGAACGAGAGAGAGAGAGCTCTTGGGATGGCCGAAATTGGAGCCACACACGTCCATATTGCTCGAACGTTCCATTGCACGCCAATGACAGTGTCCAGGCTTATGCAACATCACAGACAGACTGGTCGGACCCAGACTCCGAAGTGGAAAACTACGTGTTACTACGCATCAAGAAGATCACTACTTCCGAACCATTCATCTGAGGAACAGATTTGTAATGGCAACGGAAACGGCTCTTGTTCATCGTGTTAGTAGACGTACATGGTCCAGGAGATTACGTGTAGCAGGGATTCAGGCTTATCGCCCCTTCCGAGGCGTAGCCTTGACCCCTCAACATAAGCGTTGTTGACTTCTATGGGTGCAGCGAGTTTTCAGATGGTAAGCCCGGAACTGGAGACGAATCTTATTCACAGACGAAAGTCGTTTCTGTACGTATCACAGCGATGGAAGACAGAGGGTGTACAGGCGCCGTGGTGAGCGTTTGGCCGCTACATGTGTCCCAAATGTCCATCTTACGGTGCTGGTAATGTCATGGTGTAGGGCGGCATCTGTGGTGACATTAAAACGCAACTGGTCATTATAAATGGAAATTTGAACGCACATCAGTACATTCATCAAGTTCGCCAACTAATTGTGTTCCCTTTCATACAAGCTCAGGCCTAGGGAATCGTATGCTAGCTTGATAACGCCAGACCCCACACGGCATTAGCAACAGTCAACATCCTACAACAGAACAACGTCCATGTTTTCCAGTGACCTGCCCGTTCTCTTTAATCCCGTTGAACACTTATGGAATCACTTGAGCAGAAAAGAGCTGGTTCATGTCCTTGCATCAGAGTGGCAACGTATACCTGACGCCGTCATCCGCATTTAACAACGTTGACTAGGAGACGTGTCCGTGCCTGTATTGACGTGGCGGGAGGTCAAACACGTTATTGACAACAACAGAGAATGTTTGTGGTCTCACTGTTGATACTAGACACACGTAAAATCATTGAAGTTATACCCCCTGGTTATTTAAATGAGATAGCAGAAAAATACTGGAAAGATCAAATGAAATCTGTTTGCGTGCATCATTGTCATTTGATTGTGCTATAAAATCATCTTCACAGCATTGAAACATCATTTTTTTGTTTTTATGTTATGAGCAACTGAAGTGAACATATACTTTCTTTTGCCCTTGAGTGTATATATAAATTATCTTTTCATTTGTTATATATACGAAATATTTGTGTGCACTAGTGCCTCTAAGATTCATTCAAAAGAACGGCATGTTTAGAAGAAGAAAAATATATTCCCTTGACATATTTCTTAGCTTTTAGTGGCATATGAGAAGTTAGTGTGATGAAGAAATAAGAATGCTATAGATATATAACTCCTTTATTGCGAATAGATAGGACGTTGTAGTGCATTTTCAAGCAAGTGTTAACACCAATACTTGTATATTCTAACAATTTGTTTTCGAAAAATGTCTTCAAAAATTAGTACAATGAATAAGAAAATTAAGAAATATCAAATTGTTTTCTAGTTTTGACTGTATACCCTTTTTGTGGAATGCCAACATTGTTCCTGGCATTCAACATATCTGTTCCTTGCATAGGTAAGGTAAAAATGATCCCCTCACTAAATGTTCTATTAAGAAAATTAAAATCATTAAAATTTTCTAATAGTGATGATTTTACATAGGAATTCTTACCAACTGAAACATAAAATTGATAAGCAGCTATAAAGTTTATATACTTATTTCTCCTCATTGCAGCAGCACAGCATGGTTTATAGAAACAGAGATGACACGAAAAATGTTGATGAACGCGGTAAGATATGACATAAGAAAAATATTAGGCCATGTAGCAAATATTTGCATATTTGTACCTACTTTTGCCAAAAGCTTGGCTGATTCATTTGTATTCCTTCAATCATATTCGCTTGACGACCTAAGACAGTAGGTCAGCACGCTATGAAATTGAAATGAGCCAGATGGTTACACCCTGCTACATCAGCGTAATTTAATCCGCTGATCCAGCTCCTTCCATATACCCTGATATCCTTTAGGCCAAAAGCCTCATATCGCTAGCTTTCTTACAAGCAAATGAGACCACTCGCATTCAGCAACAGCGACACTACCCGGATGGAAAATTCCCTTGACTTCCTGCTAGTAGCTTCAAGCTCCTTAATTAACGACAATTCATTGGCTGAAAAAAATAACATTTGAGGAAAGCCACGAAATCAAGCCGCGCCAGCCGAACGAGGCATTTGGTCCGAAAGAGATCAGAGTTTTATGTAAGGGGCTCGATTCAACTGATGTAGCAGGATTGGATGTTTTTTAAATCTATTTGTTGGATAACTATGATAAGGCCTCAGATGATGAGATAGTGTTTTTAAAAAACATGCACAATATGCTTACATTCGTCATTGTCTAAAGCCCAAGGAGTTGACTTTTGTCTTTCAACCATAAATAGTAATGTAAAAGGCGAAGGTCGCATATATATTATGTTATTCGATTAATACAAATACAATTTTATCCAGAAATACTTTAGGGGATAATGAAATAAATAGATAACATACTTGTATGAGAAATATTTTATATGTGGAGGAATAGAATTCACAAAAATGTTCAAGTGATCACAGTTTCACAAACAATTGATCGAATACTAGAAAGGAAACCTTTTCTGGCATTATAAAAATTAGTGGACTCTTTCAGGAGAATGGCAATGAAAATTCAGGTACTGAGGATCAGTGTTCAAGTCATTTTAAATTTTTGCTATATCAGCTTTGCTTAATACACCTTAAAATAATTTTGCGAACTATTTATTTTCAATGGACAAAAAAGATATTGTAAGACACATTCATATGTAAGAAATCTTTAACAATTGATATACAATTTGAACTGATAAGGGATCAAAATCTAGTTGAAAATACAATATTTGTCATCATGGCGGTTTTTTAAAGCGGTCTTTGGATTGGCAATTTAGGCACAGGTATTTGGAAAAAGTGTTGATTTTTTTGCCCTTTTATTTAGCAAGTAAGTTGATGATAGTAAGCGTTATCTATATAAATATTATATATCTAAATATGTTTTGTTATTCCTAACTGTGATAAATTGCATTAATTTGTTACGATTTGCAGGAACTGACGAAACAATGATTCCTAGTGTGAAGAGAGAAAAGGAGTCCCCATTTTCTACAATGAAACGAACAGCAACGAGACTAGCCATATGTTCTGGTAATGTGGAATCAGGGGGGATTTTAGTCCGTCGACAAGTAGGTAAATCACCAAAACAGGAAGAGTTTTTTGTACATTATCAGAAGCAAGGAGTGGAAAAGACATACCGATCTCTAGGAAAATGGCCCTATGTAAGAGCTATGGTTTTCTTGCCTATAAGCAAACGATTGCTTATTGCCATGCAAAAAAAATTGATTTCCACCTGTTTTGATCGCAAAGGCTTAATACGCTTATCACGTATGTTTTTCAACTCCCTGGTTTCAGATGAAAAACAAGGCCTCATTTTTGCCTTGATGTGTGACCGCAGTTCTTCTATTATACGGATGACCCTTGAGGGTAGACAACAACGATCAATATATTTGAGAATGTCGATTCATCCAAGGGTTTACCCTATGTTTGATCTTGCAATTGATGTTAAAACTAAACTCCTTTTCGTAACAGCCATGAATAAACTTCTCATGATTTCCTACAACGGTGAACACAAATCACTCTTTTCATCACCGATTGGCATGAAAGAGGTCGCATTAGACACAGTCAGTAGAAAAATATTTATCAGTGTTAACAACACTCTCTATTCTCTTGAACCAATGCCACTTCGTATGACCTCCAGCCGTAATCACAAACTCACATGTACTACAACAGCAAAGCTCAACAATGACCCATCAAATATCATTTTCCACAATGATTCTCTTTACGTCAACGTTCAGTACACCCTCAAAATACACCGAATTCACATCAGCAATCGAGCCACGTTCTTCAATCCACTTCAAACAACACATAGTCATGTAACATTTTGTCCTCTTAGCTAGTTGTTTTCATACAAGTAAAAGACATAAAATCTTTAACATTAGTTTAAGCTTCTGTATATATCACACTCTCGCCAAGTAAAAGTGAAATATTGAATTGAATATTATATTGAATCTGTCAATGCAACACATAGAGTTGATTGTGTAAAAAGAGTGAAGAGGTATTTGTTTTCGGTAGTCAATTAATTATGCCCTCTTGATATCCACTGATATCAAATGGTTAGCAAGAATAAAACATTAAAAAATCTGACCACTTTAAGGCTGTCTATCATTCAGTGTTGTAATATAACCTGTGTATCATATCCATTGTCACGCCTAGATTATTATGTAATAACCCTGACACCCATGCGCAGATATAGATTAGGATACATGAACGAATGCCAAATGTTCTCGTTTGATTATAAGTCACTGATCAGATGTTGTACATTCATTTGACACATCGGAGACTTTACGTTCATGGGCACATCAGACGGTAGACATTCAAGGGATGCAATAGACGTCAGTTATCCATATAGAGAATACTAAACGACGTCCCGTTTAATAACATATTTATGTAACGAGTGTGTGGTTTGGTATTTAACGAGCGAAAGCGAGTTAGATACCGATACCATTCGCGAGTTTCATAAAAATGTAATTATACGGGACTGAGTTTAGTATTTTATTTATTACTCGCTGAATTGTATCAAAGAAAAATCATGAAAATCGCCGGGATAGCCATTGTCGCTGCGCCGCTAACATTGTGACGTCATGATTAACGATTGTGACGTCATGTGGCGTCAATCAACACGCGATGTTATTACACAATGTGTAATAACTTTGTAGATTTATTAAACGGCGGTATCTTCAACGGGAGAGTAATAAAAGAGTTTATCAAACGATAGACATTTATGGAGTGCATCAGACGATAGAGATTCATGGGATGCATTAAGCCTTCGGGCAATATACGTCAGGTATCCATAAGAGTTTATCAAACGATAGACATTTATGGAGTGAATCAGACGATAGAGATTCATGGGATGCATCCGACATAAGACATTCATTGGGTGTATCAGATGTTAGACTTTCACTGTGTATAACAGACGATAGAGTTTCATAGGATTATCAGACGTTAGCCAGCAATCGGCTGTATAAGATGTTAGAAATTAATTTGGTGCAACAGTATATTCTTGACAACAACATTGCTACTGTGAATTTATGATACTATTTATGAATATTCTAGTTTTTTGCCTTTTCTGTGAGTTGTTACACCACCTCTGAAGTGAATATACAGTGAAGAGTGCAAGGGAACTAGAGAAATACGCATCGGATAACAAGTAGCCAATCATTATGTTAACAAATTGATAAAGGTAGTTAAAAGTCACAAAAATGTTGGATTCTCACTTAACGGCAAATTGGATTGTCATATCACTAACATATGATGGTCACTGCTAGAATTATATGTTCGCTAAGAAAATGTCATTTGTGTTTTTTTTAAATGTTAATTACTATTTATAAAATGTTTATTAGGCCACAATTTGAGTATGCATGTGGAGTACTGGAGGGGAGTACATAAGACCAAGCAGATAAACTGCAGCGACTAGAGGCCGCAGTTATGGTTACAGGACTCCTACGTTATGTTTCTAGAAGAGTATTGTAGTATGAAACTGGGTAGGAAGCGTTGAAGGAGAGAGATGTAAAAGAGAACTGGGTTTGCCTTGTTTAATCATGAAAAGCTAAGCATAAAAAAGTGGGGAATAATAACAACTATAACCTTAATAATTCAGAAAATCTTCAACTTACGATTTCAAAAATTAAGGAAATCTGATGAATTATCGTTTCCTTCGGCAATGGGATAATCCTCCCTTTGGAATAAAAACTGTCCCCACAAATCACATTACAAACGTGACTTCAAAAAGACATCAGATGCAGCGCCTTGATATTCTTAGTAGGAAAAAGGGTTTGAAACATTTAACACTGAAGACTTAGACATAGATGTTGTCAAATAAACTATGATCTCTTCCAGTATGTGTTGTCAACGACCCCAGCTGTTCATGTGGTAATCCGTATGAAAATGTATTTCATTATGATTTTTATTGTACATTGTTTCTAATTCAGAGCAATAGGTTATTTAAGGTATTAAATATAACTCCGGGGAGAGTGCCCGTAGATATTTAGTCCTAAATTGCAATGCAGATTTAGTTGTTTAGTAAAACGAATTTGTATTTAAACATGTACATGAAATAAAGAAATTCAGGTCTTAATTACAATTCCCTTACTCTCTCTCTCTTAATAAGTTCTTTACCTTTTGTATGATTCTTTTTATTTTGACTGTACTTTAAATGTAAGATGCAGATTTTATGAAGAGGGCGTGATAAGTTGTATATGATGATATGTTTATTCAAATATTGCAGTCATGCATATTGCAATAATGCCGTCCTAACAAGTTTTGTCTCAAATGTGTATCTCATTGCAAATACAATATGCATGTTTTTTCAATGTCTCCGAATTCAATTGTTTCATATCCCATTTTCACGCTTTTAAACATAAGCGATTAAATGAGTTTACAGATATAATCGAAGCAATGAGACAAATCACTGAACAGATAGGTTGGTGGTAGATGTGAAATGGATTGTGAAAACAGATCAGTTGCTTATCTCTTTGTCTATGCTGTTATGAACGCATTTGATAAGATACTACTAAGTGAGCTAATGCATTTGAAGTTATAAAATCTAATATTTATAACTAAAACAACATGAAAATTAAATTACCTTGACAGATAAGATAAACAGACAGGGCCATTGTTAATCAAAACTTTGATTAGAGATTATTGAAATGTAAACCTTGAGCTTATTAAGAATGTTCTTAATTCAGCTATAAAAACTGTACTTTTAATACAATGGGGAAAAATCATTTTATGACCAGCAAACACTGGTAACTACTTTTTGTTTAAGAAATTTATTTCATTGGATTCGTGTTTGTTTTGAACCAAATTACAAAACAATTAGTTAATCAATAGCAATATACAATGTAAATCACATTTACGGTTGAACATCAGGACTGAGTTTGAGAAATGAATTCGAGATGTTGATAAATTCAGTTTAAATGCATAAATTATCTTTTATGACTTGCACTGTTAACGAAATTGAATATTAGCTTTTAAAGAAAGCTTAAACCTCTCAGGTCTAAGAACTCTGTTAATACAGCGCAATTATTATTTAATACAATCAAAATCCAATTCAAAATATCTTTCAACATCGCAGTTTCACTGAATATGAGTCAATACGAATATCATTTTGAGAAAATTTAACCAAGTTTCACATTCCTTTTCTTACAAAAAGAACACAAGCGTTACCATCATCTGACAACATGCAAGCTTTTATTTTTCCAAAACATTCACACCTTTTATTCATCATTTTACAACGAATACGAAGGTAAATATATCCTATACATTTAAGAAGCTTTAAACTCACGTATTTCACTCTCAATGAATTACTATCATATCTGCATTCATACAACCAACAATGCGTAGACAAAAATCAACAAACTTTATTTTCTTTCTTCTTTTGCCCTCATTTGAAATAAGAATAAATTCAACAACAACGAAAAACTTTAACAAGAAAATGGTTAATGTCGAACATGTCATATCAATGGAATAGGTGTGTTATTTTCTAGATGGGTCGTATACTATTAC
Organism: Phorcus lineatus; assembly: GCA_921293015.1. Taxonomy (NCBI): domain Eukaryota; kingdom Metazoa; phylum Mollusca; class Gastropoda; order Trochida; family Trochidae; genus Phorcus; species Phorcus lineatus. The sequence goes on from OV121096.1 coordinate 40,063,430, forward strand.
AACTAGTTTTAACGAGACTGGGCGTAATGCATGAGCTATACGGAAAGGCTCATTCTCTGTCCTTTTACCACCCCTTTCTAATTATACCCTAGTCACCTCCTACCCGGTGTCTATTTAATACAATTGCAGTCATTGCAATGGAATGGGGTTCATTGATAATTCGACCAAGAGGAAGACATGACTGAAAAGCATTTAAAACCACAACCAACCTCAGGAATATATTCTGTAGTTGAAAAAGATGCAGAGAATTGATAGTACATTTGACTAAAAAAATTAATTCTGTTGTTTTCGTCCAGGCTTGCATTCTGGTTTTGCGTTTCCAAATCTTTCCCATCTGTCCAATTATTCAGAGCACGTTGCATTTCTACTTCACTGCATTATATTCTCAGCGTATTGAACACATTGATTCAATATCAGGTGAAAACAATATTGATTAGAAATAAAATAATCTTTTCACTATTTAAAATCTGTAGCAAATAAATATTTGTTTACATAGATAAAACACCTGCAGATGGGTGAAGTCGTTTGTGTATTTTCATCATCATATATATAACAAAAGCACTTTGTTGACATATAAACATTGAAGTGAAAGTTTTAGACACAAACCTCGTAGTTTAATGTAATGTCAAAAATATGCAGTATGTTTTTGAATTTATTCAGCTTACATTTTTGAAAAGGCAGCAGATTGCAAGTTGTGTCGGGGTATGTTTATGCTTATGGGACTTACCGTAGCATTATTATTATATTATTAATGTTTTAATCAGATGAAGACTACTTAAAGTAACCAATTTCCATAAGTTCATAGGGAACATTCCAGCGAGATAAACACGTAAGGTATATCATTATTAAGACCAACTACAAAGATTAAAATCATAAATTCAAAATTATTTTTTTTGTTTATGGTTATTTGATGAATAACCTAGGAGACGTCGTTTTGAAAATAGAATCTGACTTGGGATCGTCAGCCATCGAATTCACAATGCTTTTAAAACATATAGTAATCACGCACACTTCCATACTGGCATCACTTTAATATAACGTAACACAAATCGTAATAAACATGATATTAGAATCTTACTTCCTCACTCCACTATTGGCTTTGCTATGTTTAGTGAGCTGAATTAAGTGAATTGAAGTTTATAAGTTGAATTTTTCATCAAAAACAATGCAGGATTTTGGATGTTAAAAAGAATCGGTAAGTAATATATATTTTCTAACTGTTGTGATATTCTCTTTTATATATTACTAACCAACCCTGGTGTAAACGTATTTTCTAAGACAAGAAGCTGACTGTGCCCTCTAATGCCTGACATCAAACATGGAGCTGCTACTCAAAGAACATCAAATGAAACTTTTTCAAACCTTAATTAATAGGACTGCTTGTCAGGCGCCCACGACAGGAATTTGATTATGAGCTTGACTGAATTCTTGATAATGACTTACATTGTTGCAAGTTCCTAAGAACTATCTTTTAGATGAGGTCTTCAAAACACATTGGTCATTGGTGTATTTTCAGAATCTGCGACTAATTATCAGTTTTGAAGTTTATTATCTGTTCTAGTCCTAATTTCTGATTAAATATAACACCTGATAATTTTACTGCTCCTGATAGAATGTTGGATTTTGTCACAGGTCTTAGAGGTCATAGAATGACACTGACACGTTTCGAAACCACCATTTATGAGCTGCAGTTGTGTACGTAAAAGCAGTCATCTTGATTGACTTTTACCTTCTCGTACTAACAACAAAGATTTATACTACCTTCAAGACATATCATGTTATTCATATTGGAAGATCTATTGCTATTTAAATATTTTAAGGATATTCAAAATGATTTCGGACGTTTCGTGTTTACTTATTATATACTTTCAAAGATTAAGCTTTTCTCAACAAGGTACGATGGACGTTTTCATTTGCATAAAAATAACCTTACAAAAGCATTGCTTCACCGTTTATAATGGAAAACTATTGAAAATGCCTGAAGGAATTTACTTTAAAATAATACAACAATAACAAAATAAATGTAACAATGTTTAAATTAATTTCCTTTTATAAGATATAGAAATATAAGATATATTATAAAAGGTTTTTTTTTATTTTCGGAATGAGTGCAAGAAAAATAAATGTGTAATATGATTGAAAAGAAATTACCGATCATTTCAAAATGCCATTATCTTTTAAAAACCATTAAAATAATTGATCATCATCGAAATATATAGAGGAGAATAGAACTATGATCACTTATTTTCCCTTATTCATTATCTTTGATTGCTGTAATGTTCCTACTAAAACAGCTAAAAAGAAAAGAAAGCCTCTCTAACTTTATATTAATCAAAGCGATAGAGGACTTTCACAGCCATCACATTACAATTGTCAACAATAAAGAAGTCATGATGAAGAAGTTAACTCTTATAGTCATGTTAGTTTTGACTCATGGTAAGCTTCAATATAGCCTTGCTGACAATGATGTATTTTTGCAAAGCATGAGACTGAACGAACAATAATATCCCTAATGCTGTATAATTGCGTGATTTATTGGTCCAGCTTTGAGAACAATTCTAAGTTTCTTTTACTTTCGGATTTTCTATAAATATAACCCAGTCACCTTTCTGCCTCGTGCAAATATAAAAGATATTCTTGACATGACGTTAATGAGGTGTTTAACTCTCATGTTAAGTTTAATGTCCTTGCAATCGAAAGTTGCTTCACTGAACAACGCGTTTTTGACAGTTTTTTCCGAGTTATAAAATGGGTGCTGATAATACCATTGCCTGCGTGGCAGTTACTGCTACATATTCACGAAACAAATTAATTCCATCACATCACAATATTTTGTCAATACATATATTGTTCGTATCATCATCAAAACTATGTATTTAATTATCAATGGTTCTTATGATATTTCGTGATAAATCTTATTTTGACAATTCGTTGAAACTATTAACGGATACAGTTGCATACATGTGCAGACATCCTCCCCTTAACATTATTATAGGGAAGGTCCTGAATGGCATCAGAAGTAAGCACTGGTTTGGTTATTCGTTAATGATTCGTGATTCGATTCTCGAACCCAAGACTGGCACTGGTTCCCCGGTTTCGGTATTCGTTTTTCTAATATCACAACTGAGCGAGGTTTTAGGTCAAGGTTTGAATCCTGCTGAGGTAGCAACCATCCTGTTACTAAATCTAATCTTTGCAAATTCACATTGATTATTGATTGTTCCACCTTGTATCTAACAGCAATCTGTCCACAACAGTTTCAGGTTAACAAGAAGTTTTTATCACTGTTTGTTTTTCACAACTTCTGATTTACAAGGGGTTTGAGATTGAATCACGAATTATGAACCTATTGTTAACTTCTGGTTGCCACTTAATAAAAAATTGTATTCCTTCTATACAGCTGTAATACATTCAATAAGACCTGCATTCATACATTTCATTTCGTATTTCTAGGTTAAAAACGTCGTAGTTTTGGACGAAATCCAAAGCTAGGGTGGTGATTAACGGAATTTCCCTCCAATGATACCAACCGTGATGGATTAAATGAATACTCTTGAACACCAAATCCTCTTCCCTGTATATGACCCACATGGAGTTACCTCTATGGAGCATTTCACAAATTAATTCTTCTCACTGGTGTTCTACGCATCAACGGCCCCTCTTCAATTTTAGCCAATTCAAGATGTTCTTTCGCAGTTGACTGGATTAATGACGGAAGCGGTATATCTCTATCGAGGGAGAATTAAAATGTCTAAGAATGTTCAAGTTACTGGAGTCATTTCACACACAATGTTGTTTTGTGATGCGGAATTACGTAAAATAATAGTTCTATTTACACACGTTTCCGTGAGAAGAAATTGGTACCCATTTAATGTTATCTGACATTATCAGTAAATGATCTGAAAATATGCACCGTGAATAGACAAGTAAGATCAGATAAAGACATGTATACGTCAACACACGTCCATTTCCAGTCAATTCCAGGGACGTATTTAGATAAATGATTAAAATAAAAAAATGTTCCATATAACAAGAAAATGTTTTTTTAAAGAAAAAAAGCAGTTTTAAAAAGAATGTACAGCGATCGGTAAAAGAGCAAGAATGAGTATGTTGTAAGGGTAAAAAATTTCAAATGTAAATGCTTTTATTTAAACCAGCAAACAAGTCTGTTACAAAGGAGTACCATTCTACGGCTTATCGGTTAAGTATTGTGACAATAAAATGGATTTAGTCATGATTTATAATCGAAAACCGGGTAATGACGCGTGCCAATAAGTCAAATGTAATTTTGAAAACTTTTCTGAACCAGATTATAGGAAAACATGGATAGGTACAGCTAACTAGGTCATATGAATTTTATAAATGTAACTTGTACAAATAATCTGGTATTCTGAAAATTAAATCGGCATTTGCTAGAGTATCAATGAACATGTCTTTATTTACATTTTGGGATGAGTATGTATAATGAGAGATTTAATTTGAACTAACTTTACAACATGTTATGTTTTGGCACTTATCAAAGCTAAATGACATTTTATGAAATATACTCTCTTTGACTTCAATCTATGCAAATCTATTTTCCTACCTAGAGGAGTAAAGGTTTTCACACAAAATTGGCCGCCAATGGTTTTGCTTAACATTTTATCATCTCCTCTACAATTACGGATGATTGGGTTTAATGATAAAATGTTTTAACCCTCAGGTGATACTACATTTGGCATATACTGATGTTAATTGCTGAAAATTTTGAAGAAGTAAATCTTTCAAAAATGTGTTACTGATGTCTGGAAATGACACAAAGTGCATGCATATGTCATGAAAATCCCCTCTATTTTATTATTTTACTAATATACGTCTTGGATACATGCTCAAGAATTCAACCAAGGATTCATTTAGTACTTGATGTATAATTGATCTTTAGCCTGAGGTAGGGCACTTTTTTGCCAAAGAGGGTATATAAGCCAGAAAAGGTTTTCTGTATAAAATTTATGTTTACATTGTCATTGTCATGACATGACATGACATTGTAACATGCATTGTACAAGTTATTTTTTCCCTGCAACTATCACTGAAGCGAACACAACAAAAATAGTAAAACATTTCTACTATGAAAAAAATTTATTCAACTATTATCTTCCTCAAAACATCATACCAAAACAAACACGATTAGTGTGAAGGCAACATGCATGATTTGTTTTGAAAACAAAGCAGCATCCGCCATTCATGACGCAGGTTTATGCAAGAAAGACTTAAAATATATAACGATAACATATATAACATATTTTTCCATCCATGATCATTATTTTTCCAGGCTTTTGACATAGCACATCAACATGGAGATTTTAGGGAGCTTCGATCAATATTACACCAGCTTTAACGACGTGCAGATTAGCAACATTCTGTATAGGGTTTTCATCTATCAATGATTATAAGATGGGTCAACAAATAACATAAAGTCACAAGTCACATAAAGTGTCATACAATTCAAACCTTAAAGGGACACAGAGTATGTCGTTGTGGTCAAACATGTCAAATACCCTAAATTGATGTGCTTCCTCGACAAGTCGTGGTTGTTTCTGAAAATTAACATTTCATTACTCATCAGTTAACATTGTGATTGTGAAAGTTTGACTCTATTTAAGCCGCTTTCAAAATTTAGGAAAGATACTCTGTGCCACTTTAACTAGATTAAATGATAAGGCATGTCGTCCCGAACGAACATTACGCATCCAATCTATCTCAACTATAAAAATATTAAACGAACGACATGATATTAAGAAGCAAAGTATACAAGGACATGTGTTTTTTCAAGTGAACGTAAAAGATACTGTAGCTTTCAAACAAAAAACTTGAATGGTATTCATTTTGTTTGTATGTACATTTGTAAGTGACAAACATAATTCGATAAACAGATATACATGTATATATATATGGTATTGAAAACGAGTTCAATGGTTCCAATTGATGTCAATCGTACTCCTATATGTATCAAAAATATAATTCAAATTAATTTTTCACTCTTCGGACATATAAGTTCATTGATACTTTTAATACTTCGGTACTCTCATTCAACTGAACTTTAATTTATGTATATGTAACTAGTTTTTAAGAACAACATGCAATATGTATAAGGTAATGATATTCGATAAAACTGCTTTGCTAACTGAATTTTTTTTTACGACAAAAGAAACACTTTATTCAATAACTGACAAAGCTATAATACAGCTGAGCTTTATACATGAAAATTTATCATTATCATCCTTTTTAGTTGCAAGGTAATTACACCTCATACAGTTGATGAAAGGTTAAAATCGTATGAGTTTATTGGTATGAATGTTAAACATGAATAACTGCATGTGCTTAAATGGATGCGTAGAGAAACCTAAAGTATACACGGTGATTACAAAATCATTGTTGTCGTATTAATAGCATTAAAGGCAATATAACAATTCATTTTTGCAGTTTGTATGCATTAGCATATATATATAGAAAGCAAACTACCGTATTTACATAGCATTGTTAAACGTTGATATGGTGAAGATAGAATAAATACATAAGCAGATAATGTACAATGAGCATAATATAAGACCAATTAAAGAAATCTCTTTCAGCAATAACGTTCAAGGGTTGTCCACAGCTGAATAGAAGTCGTAGGGAGCATTCGAGAAACCATACGATCCATAATTCACACTGCTATAGGCATTGTTCCATTTCCTCACTCTGAACTTGGACATGCTTGACGTCCCACTGTAGGTGGCGGTTTTTACCGAACCGAAAGGTTGAAAGTAAACCGGGGGATGTTCTTCGAGTGAAGCCATACTGCTAGAAGTGTCTTCTCTGAAAGATGATGTTTATATCTGGTCATAACACAACATACAGTTACCATAGACAATATAATCCTAGTAAACCCTTTAGGGCATAATCGACTTTTAATACTGTATAGATAGACACACTGATATTTGATAGCCGGAAAGATAATCTAAGAAACATCTTCCCTAAAAGACTTTTCCTTTTTAAATGGTAAAAATGGTTAACTCTTTCATTCTTACCATATAATTTAAGTGACATACAGAATTGACTGCATACAACATATTTTTGGGAAATTAAGACAGACTGGAAAGTGGACCTATTGAAGGAAAACATTACCCAACGGTGAACAAATTGAAACCAACGCTATTAAATATGAATTAAAAAAATAAAAACTACGTAAAATGCACATCACTCTAATATCACGATTAATGCTACAATAAACAAAATGAAGATTAAACCAAGTTGGGAGCAGTTGATTAGTGAAAAATGAAATAGGAAAGTCGAACGCATTATTACCTCCTCTTTCTTCTTATGAAGGCCACCAGGGCGAGGATGATTAGGAGGAAAAAGATAAAACCTATTACGCTGAAAACAGCTGTCAGACTCGTAACTATTGGGTCGACATTTTCTGATTTTTTCTCAGCTTCTGAAATAAGAAAATGTTTTTAGGAACTGTATTCCAAATCATTATGATAATTATATACCAAAAACATCGAAATTCACCAATTGTACATATATTCGTGTAAATCTATACATAGTGATCATTAGTCATAAGAAATGTATTACACACTAATGTGCGTTTAGTATGAAATAACTTTTAAAACTAATGTATATACATCCCGTGCCCCTATTTGGTACTATTCACAAACTAACGCTCATTTCGTCTCGAAAAAGTATGGTACATTTTCTTGGGTACTAGTTATTATATCGGATTCTGCATTTCAGCTAAACGTTATACATGTAAGAGGAACATGCATGAATACTATACCTTATTTCTATAAACAAATCAGTTAGGTTTTAGATAAACTGAAGATACACTAATTGATTGACTTATTAACTGACACTTCGCAACCTTTGCTGTGCACAAAGCCTAACAGCCATTGTATCAGACACTATCTTCTATTTGTTTTTTTCTATGCATTCAAACAACATGTGATTATAAAGTGAGCGTTTCCGAGTAGATTCGTAAATAAACTCAATGGAAAGCAAAACTTACCCCCGCAAGGCATAAATCAGAGCCGTTTCAAACTAAGTCTTGCTCGATAATCTAATTAGGCTTGCAGCATTGAGCTAAAAAGAACGTGCTTTGCGTGTTTCATTGCCTGTGGTAGTAACCTAAAGGATATTCCTGGTCGTGCTATTTCGTGCCAAACGCTGAAAATCTGGTAAACAAAAGGTGACGAAATGCAGGGAGTCTTACATCAACCAGTGATTGAGATAAACTCGAATTATGCTTGACGGGGGCGAGATATGAAGGTGTTTTTTAAAAAGTATCAACAATAACCTGGTGGTGGGCAGGGTGAAAGTTCACAGTCCCTTCTATCCGTATCTATGGAGGCTCCAGAGCACTTCTCTCCCCCGTCGCTTGGAGTCGGGTTAGAGCAAGTCCGCGTCCTGTTCGCCGTCCCCGTTACGTTGACACCACAGGACACACTGCAGTAAGGTAGCGACCATTCAGACCAGGTTGACCATCCTCCGTCGGCTATGTTTAATATTAATGACATACGACATATACTCAGTCAATAAAGGTCGATGAAGTCATTTATATATACATTACAATTTGGTAAAACAGAAAGATATCGACTAAATGACCATGAAATATAATCAATGGCGTGCCAATATCATGACAATTATCAGCTCTGATCTGCTACTACATGTATTGACACTACTATAAAATGATCGTGATCCTTTTCTTATATTCTTACAAAAATGCCTAGAGTTCAGAGTTCAATAAATAAATATTCAAGTTGTACAAAAACAAATTATACTCACTTGGACAGTTAAATGTACAGTTTTCCTGCTTGGTTTCTTCTGTCGGACCAGAGCAATTGGCTCCCCTGTTCTGTGATACTGGATTGGTACACGACCTGCTTCTGACTACGGTCCTAGTGGACGACTGACCACAAGTAGTGTTACATTCAGGACCCTCCCAGTCAGACCAGGCAGTGAATCCTCCATCAACTGTAAACATTCGTGTTGATTATATTCAAGGAAATGCATTATCAATGTTAGAAATTGCATATTATTTTGCTTCTTACCTTTTCGTCCATCAAACTTTTCTCTGTGACAATAAGAATAAAACTACGATTCTTTGTTTCTTATAAATAAACTGGATGATCACGTGTCGTCGCTTTTCAAAGTGACAAAGGCATCTCAAAGGTGAAAAGGGATATTATATTTGTCTGCTCTTTCAACATCTCTTATCATAACAACAATATTTTCAAAAATCACCATCTATTGTACATACACGTATAATCCTTTCAAACAACTTTGTTTTGATAACATATCCCTTGTTCGTCATCATACTCTTCTCGAACAACTTATTAGAATCCAGTAATTAACCTTGTTTAACTTTATACACTCATAAACTACAGCAGTGAAATCCTTTATTTATTCATATGTTCTCATTTTATAAATGCCAGAGTAAAATATCTTATGCCTTATTTATACAAAAGACAACATTTTTATAAAATGAAGATATTATTTAATAGTAAAAGGATAGGTACATTAACAAAACTAACCCTGTTCTGTAACGTTATCTTAATGTTTTTAAGAAATTCCGCCAGGAATTATTACCTTAAATAGCATCATATTCATCATGTATATCTCTGTTTTATATATTTGCCTATCATTTGTATTATGCCTTCATATGTATATAGATCTATCGAATACATTATTGTACATCATAATCTAAACCAAATTGTATATTTTGTATATATGTGTGATGTCTATCCTCATATGCCGCTGCTTGCGGCCTGAGTGTAAATAAAGTTCAGTCGATATTCCCCTTATTACTCAACCATTGCATCACTTTTTTTATGACAAGGTTAGTACCTACACCAAACGTCGCGCTCAGTGCAACAAAGAAATCTACTATCAATATAACCTGGATTTCGTTTATCAACTGTATGCTGTAAAAATAATGAAACCTAATATTAAATAAATTTCTGCTTTCATTATAATGAATTGCATAAATCCTGTTTTCCTTATATACTTGAAAAAGCGATACAATAACAAATCATTAACTATGCGTAAAAAAATTGGTTCCCTTGCCGTTAAGTATCAATTCAATATTTAAAACAAGTGGAAGAAATTTTAAGAAAATTTACTGTTATTGCCTTCAACATAAAAATGCAGAAATTTCATTTCAGCGAAGAAATGTAATAAATTTTCTTTCAAACTCATATTCGCAGCCAAAATTATTCTTCAGATAATAAAACTTTCAAATATTTTTCTATTACATCATTATATATTATATATATATATATATATATATATATATATATATATTATTATATCTAACATTACATTACATTACATCTTTTTGGGATTCCTACATTTTCTTAATCTCCGCACAACCTCAGCTACATTCGTTCCACACGTTACATTGCATTGAGGAACGCTCCATTCCGACCATTCAGATAATTCACCTTGTATAAAATCGAAAAAACTTTGATATCAGTGTATAAACTTGAAATTTTTACTAGTTTGTTACGTAAGTGTTTTTGTTGAACATTACCACCTGATTCGTTTATTTTGAGAGTAAATGTATGATTCTATTCATTTGCTAAAACCATTTTAATTTGCTTTTCGCTTTAATCATGAGGATTTATTGTCATTTTTTCAATTGAATTAGTACCATATTGAATTTTATCGTAGGAAATCTTGACTTCATTGTTGGGGTGTTATCATCAAGGAAATCAAGCTGACTAAGTTCGCGTAAGCAACTTTTGCAATGCTTAAATGGTACATTATACTCTGATACTTTATTCATACTTTTAATAAAACTCCTTTATACTAATCATAGATTCAAAATTGACTAGCTTTATATAACATATATACATTCAGTGGGACATCACAGAAAATAACTCGACTTCTCATTTACTTTTAAGGTGTCAAGAATGCACAAATTTTACTAAATTCGGAACCTGATTACCTTTTTTAAAATTTTGAAACGTTATTGTCCATGACCAAATACTTATGGAAGCTACATATCAAACATGGATGAAGGTCAACGACTTTCAATTCCTTTTGTAATCATACAGATAAGTCCTAATGAGTAAAGTTTTAAACAACTTCATTTCCTTTAGATATACAATGTGATACAGGAAATGACGGTGCAATAGATATCGAGCCTTTGCCAAATGATTCAACTAACCTGGACATTCTGTTATATTACAGATGACTTTTCTAGTTTCATTGCGTGCTCCAGTACATTCTGCTCCACCATCTTGAAGTTGGTCATTCGTACATGTTCTGAATCTGTGCACAACCTCAGATACATTCGTTCCACACGTTACATTGCATTGAGGAACGCTCCATTCCGACCATGCAGATAATTCACCTTGTATAAAATCGAAAGAACTTTGATATCAGTGTATAAACTTGAATTTTTTACTAGTTTGTTACGTAAGTGTTTTTGTTGAACATTACCACCTGATTCGTTTATTTTGAGAGTAAATGTATGATTCTATTCATTTGCTAAAACCATTTTAATTTGCTTTTCGCTTTATTCATTAGGATTTATTGTCATTTTTTCAATTGAATTAGTACCATATTGAATTTTATCGTAGGAAATCTTGACTTAATTGTTGGGGTGTTATCATCAAGGAAATCAAGCTGACTAAGTTCGCATAAGCAACTTTTACAATGCTTAAATGGTACATTATACTCTGATACTTTATTCATACTTTTAATAAAACTCCTTTATACTAATCATAGATTCAAGATGGACTAGCTTTATATAACCTATATACATTTAGAGGGACATCACAGAAAATAACTCGACTTCTCATTCATTTTAAGGTGCCAAGAATGCACAAATTGTACTAAATTCAGAACCTGATTACCTTTTTTAAAATTTTGAAACGTTATTGTCCATGACCAAATACTTATGGAAGCTATATATCAAACATGGATGAAGGTCAACGACTTTCAATTCCTTTTGTAATCATACAGATAAGTCCTAATGAGTAAAGTTTTAAACAACTTCATTTCCTTTAGATATACAATGTGATACAGGAAATGACGGTGCAATAGATATCGAGCCTTTGCCAAATGATTCAACTAACCTGGACATTCTGTTATATTACAGATGACTTTTCTAGTTTCATTGCGTGCTCCAGTACATTCTGCTCCACCATCTTGAGGTTGGTCATTCGTACATGTTCTGAATCTGTGCACAACCTCAGATACATTCGTTCCACACGTTACATTGCATTGAGGAACGCTCCATTCCGACCATGCAGATAATTCACCTTGTATAAAATCGAAAGAACTTTGATATCAGTGTATAAACTTGAAATTTTTACTAGTTTGTTACGTAAGTGTTTTTGTTGAACATTAGCACCTGATTCGTTTATTTTGAGAGTAAATGTATGATTCTATTCATTTGCTAAAACCATTTTAATTTGCTTTTCGCTTTAATCATGAGGATTTATTGTCATTTTTTCAATTGAATTAGTACCATATTGAATTTTATCGTAGGAAATCTTGACTTAATTGTTGGGGTGTTATCATCAAGGAAATCAAGCTGACTAAGTTCGCATAAGCAACTTTTGCAATGCTTAAATGGTACATTATACTCTGATACTTTATTATACTTTTAATAAAACTCCTTTATACTAATCATAGATTCAAGATGGACTAGCTTTATATAACCTATATACATTCAGAGGGACATCACAGAAAATAACTCGACTTCTCATTTACTTTTAAGGTGTCAAGAATGCACAAATTTTACTAAATTCGGAACCTGATTACCTTTTTTAAAATTTTGAAACGTTATTGTCCATGACCAAATACTTATGGAAGCTACATATCAAACATGGATAAAGGTCAACGACTTTCAATTCCTTTTGTAATCATACAGATAAGTCCTAATGAGTAAAGTTTTAAACAACTTCACTTCCTTTAGATATACAATGTAATACAGGAAATGACGGTGCAATAGATATCGAGCTTTTGCCAAATGATTCAACTAACCTGGACATTCTGTTATATTACAGATGACTTTTCTAGTTTCATTGCGTGCTCCAGTACATTCTGCTCCACCATCTTGAGGTTGGTCATTCGTACATGTTCTGAATCTGTGCACAACCTCAGATACATTCGTTCCACACGTTACATTGCATTGAGGAACGCTCCATTCCGACCATGCAGATAATTCACCTTGTATAAAATCGAAAGAACTTTGATATCAGTGTATAAACTTGAAATTTTTACTAGTTTGTTACGTAAGTGTTTTTGTTGAACATTACCACCTGATTCGTTTATTTTGAGAGTAAATGTATGATTCTATTCATTTGCTAAAACCATTTTAATTTGCTTTTCGCTTTAATCATGAGGATTTATTGTCATTTTTTCAATTGAATTAGTACCATATTGAATTTTATCGTAGGAAATCTTGACTTAATTGTTGGGGTGTTATCATCAAGGAAATCAAGCTGACTAAGTTCGCGTAAGCAACTTTTGCAATGCTTAAATGGTACATTATCTCTGATACTTTATTCATATTTTTGATAAAACATATTTATACTAATCATAGTTTCGAAATGGACTAGCTTTATATAGCATATATACATTCAGAGGGACATCACAGAAAATAACTCGACTTCTCATTCATTTTAAGGTGCCAAGAATGCACAAATTGTACTAAATTCGGAACCTGATTACCTTTTTTAAAATTTTGAAACGTTATTGTCCATGACCAAATACTTATGGAAGCTATATATCAAACATGGATGAAGGTCAACGACTTTCAATTCCTTTTGTAATCATACAGATAAGTCCTAATGAGTAAAGTTTTAAACAACTTCATTTCCTTTAGATATACAATGTGATACAGGAAATGACGGTGCAATAGATATCGAGCCTTTGCCAAATGATTCAACTAACCTGGACATTCTGTTATATTACAGATGACTTTTCTAGTTTCATTGCGTGCTCCAGTACATTCTGCTCCACCATCTTGAGGTTGGTCATTCGTACATGTTCTGAATCTGTGCACAACCTCAGATACATTCGTTCCACACGTTACATTGCATTGTGGAACGCTCCATTCCGACCATGCAGATAACCCACCTTGTATAAAATCGAAAAAAACTTTGATATCAGTGTATAAACTTGAAATTTTTACTAGTTTGTTACGTAAGTGTTTTTGTTGAACATTACCACCTGATTCGTTTATTTTGAGAGTAAATGTATGATTCTATTCATTTGCTAAAACCATTTTAATTTGCTTTTCGCTTTAATCATGAGGATTTATTGTCATTTTTTCAATTGAATTAGTACCATATTGAATTTTATCGTAGGAAATCTTGACTTAATTGTTGGGGTGTTATCATCAAGGAAATCAAGCTGACTAAGTTCGCATAAGCAACTTTTGCAATGCTTAAATGGTACATTATACTCTGATACTTTATTTATACTTTTAATAAAACTCCTTTATACTAATCATAGATTCAAGATGGACTAGCTTTATATAACCTATATACATTCAGAGGGACATCACAGAAAATAACTCGACTTCTCATTTACTTTTAAGGTGTCAAGAATGCACAAATTTTACTAAATTCGGAACCTGATTACCTTTTTTAAAATTTTGAAACGTTATTGTCCATGACCAAATACTTATGGAAGCTACATATCAAACATGGATAAAGGTCAACGACTTTCAATTCCTTTTGTAATCATACAGATAAGTCCTAATGAGTAAAGTTTTAAACAACTTCACTTCCTTTAGATATACAATGTAATACAGGAAATGACGGTGCAATAGATATCGAGCTTTTGCCAAATGATTCAACTAACCTGGACATTCTGTTATATTACAGATGACTTTTCTAGTTTCATTGCGTGCTCCAGTACATTCTGCTCCACCATCTTGAGGTTGGTCATTCGTACATGTTCTGAATCTGTGCACAACCTCAGATACATTCGTTCCACACGTTACATTGCATTGAGGAACGCTCCATTCCGACCATGCAGATAATTCACCTTGTATAAAATCGAAAGAACTTTGATATCAGTGTATAAACTTGAAATTTTTACTAGTTTGTTACGTAAGTGTTTTTGTTGAACATTACCACCTGATTCGTTTATTTTGAGAGTAAATGTATGATTCTATTCATTTGCTAAAACCATTTTAATTTGCTTTTCGCTTTAATCATGAGGATTTATTGTCATTTTTTCAATTGAATTAGTACCATATTGAATTTTATCGTAGGAAATCTTGACTTAATTGTTGGGGTGTTATCATCAAGGAAATCAAGCTGACTAAGTTCGCGTAAGCAACTTTTGCAATGCTTAAATGGTACATTATCTCTGATACTTTATTCATATTTTTGATAAAACATATTTATACTAATCATAGTTTCGAAATGGACTAGCTTTATATAGCATATATACATTCAGAGGGACATCACAGAAAATAACTCGACTTCTCATTCATTTTAAGGTGCCAAGAATGCACAAA
This sequence comes from Phorcus lineatus, assembly GCA_921293015.1. Classification (NCBI taxonomy): domain Eukaryota; kingdom Metazoa; phylum Mollusca; class Gastropoda; order Trochida; family Trochidae; genus Phorcus; species Phorcus lineatus. The sequence continues at coordinate 40,078,935 of OV121096.1, forward strand.
TTGTACTAAATTCGGAACCTGATTACCTTTTTTAAAATTTTGAAACGTTATTGTCCATGACCAAATACTTATGAAAGCTATATATCAAACATGGATGAAGGTCAACGACTTTCAATTCCTTTTGTAATCATACAGATAAGTCCTAATGAGTAAAGTTTTAAACAACTTCATTTCCTTTAGATATACAATGTGATACAGGAAATGACGGTGCAATAGATATCGAGCCTTTGCCAAATGATTCAACTAACCTGGACATTCTGTTATATTACAGATGACTTTTCTAGTTTCATTGCGTGCTCCAGTACATTCTGCTCCACCATCTTGAGGTTGGTCATTCGTACATGTTCTGAATCTGTGCACAACCTCAGATACATTCGTTCCACACGTTACATTGCATTGTGGAACGCTCCATTCCGACCATGCAGATAACCCACCTTGTATAAAATCGAAAAAAACTTTGATATCAGTGTATAAACTTGAAATTTTTACTAGTTTGTTACGTAAGTGTTTTTGTTGAACATTACCACCTGATTCGTTTATTTTGAGAGTAAATGTATGATTCTATTCATTTGCTAAAACCATTTTAATTTGCTTTTCGCTTTAATCATGAGGATTTATTGTCATTTTTTCAATTGAATTAGTACCATATTGAATTTTATCGTAGGAAATCTTGACTTAATTGTTGGGGTGTTATCATCAAGGAAATCAAGCTGACTAAGTTCGCATAAGCAACTTTTGCAATGCTTAAATGGTACATTATACTCTGATACTTTATTTATACTTTTAATAAAACTCCTTTATACTAATCATAGATTCAAGATGGACTAGCTTTATATAACCTATATACATTCAGAGGGACATCACAGAAAATAACTCGACTTCTCATTTACTTTTAAGGTGTCAAGAATGCACAAATTTTACTAAATTCGGAACCTGATTACCTTTTTTAAAATTTTGAAACGTTATTGTCCATGACCAAATACTTATGGAAGCTACATATCAAACATGGATAAAGGTCAACGACTTTCAATTCCTTTTGTATTCATACAGATAAGTCCTAATGAGTAAAGTTTTAAACAACTTCACTTCCTTTAGATATACAATGTAATACAGGAAATGACGGTGCAATAGATATCGAGCTTTTGCCAAATGATTCAACTAACCTGGACATTCTGTTATATTACAGATGACTTTTCTAGTTTCATTGCGTGCTCCAGTACATTCTGCTCCACCATCTTGAGGTTGGTCATTCGTACATGTTCTGAATCTGTGCACAACCTCAGATACATTCGTTCCACACGTTACATTGCATTGAGGAACGCTCCATTCCGACCATGCAGATAATTCACCTTGTATAAAATCGAAAGAACTTTGATATCAGTGTATAAACTTGAAATTTTTACTAGTTTGTTACGTAAGTGTTTTTGTTGAACATTACCACCTGATTCGTTTATTTTGAGAGTAAATGTATGATTCTATTCATTTGCTAAAACCATTTTAATTTGCTTTTCGCTTTAATCATGAGGATTTATTGTCATTTTTTCAATTGAATTAGTACCATATTGAATTTTATCGTAGGAAATCTTGACTTAATTGTTGGGGTGTTATCATCAAGGAAATCAAGCTGACTAAGTTCGCCTAAGCAACTTTTGCAATGCTTAAATGGTACATTATCTCTGATACTTTATTCATATTTTTGATAAAACATATTTATACTAATCATAGTTTCGAAATGGACTTGCTTTATATAACCTATATACATTCAGAGGGACATCACAGAAAATAACTCGACTTCTCATTCATTTTAAGGTGCCAAGAATGCACAAATTGTACTAAATTCGGAACCTGATTACCTTTTTTAAAATTTTGAAACGTTATTGTCCATGACCAAATACTTATGGAAGCTACATATCAAACATGGATAAAGGTCAACGACTTTCAATTCCTTTTGTAATCATACAGATAAGTCCTAATGAGTAAAGTTTTAAACAACTTCACTTCCTTTAGATATACAATGTAATACAGGAAATGACGGTGCAATAGATATCGAGCTTTTGCCAAATGATTCAACTAACCTGGACATTCTGTTATATTACAGATGACTTTTCTAGTTTCATTGCGTGCTCCAGTACATTCTGCTCCACCATCTTGAGGTTGGTCATTCGTACATGTTCTGAATCTGTGCACAACCTCAGATACATTCGTTCCACACGTTACATTGCATTGAGGAACGCTCCATTCCGACCATGCAGATAATTCACCTTGTATAAAATCGAAAAAACTTTGATATCAGTGTATAAACTTGAAATTTTTACTAGTTTGTTACGTAAGTGTTTTTGTTGAACATTACCACCTGATTCGTTTATTTTGAGAGTAAATGTATGATTCTATTCATTTGCTAAAACCATTTTAATTTGCTTTTCGCTTTAATCATGAGGATTTATTGTCATTTTTTCAATTGAATTAGTACCATATTGAATTTTATCGTAGGAAATCTTGACTTAATTGTTGGGGTGTTATCATCAAGGAAATCAAGCTGACTAAGTTCGCGTAAGCAACTTTTGCAATGCTTAAATGGTACATTATCTCTGATACTTTATTTATATTTTTGATAAAACATATTTATACTAATCATAGTTTCAAAATGGACTAGCTTTATATAGCATATATACATTCAGAGGGACATCACTGAAAATAACTCGACTTCTCATTTATTTTAAGGTGCCAAGAATGCACAAATTGTACTAAATTCGGAACCTGATTACCTTTTTTAAAATTTTGAAACGTTATTGTCCATGACCAAATACTTATGGAAGCTATATATCAAACATGGATGAAGATCAACGACTTTCAATTCCTTTTGTAATCATACAGATAAGTCCTAATGAGTAAAGTTTTAAACAACTTTATTTTCTTTAGATATACAATGTGATACAGGAAATGACGGTGCAATAGATATCGAGCCTTTGCCAAATGATTCAACTAACCTGGACATTCTGTTATATTACAGATGACTTTTCTAGTTTCATTGCGTGCTCCAGTACATTCTGCTCCACCATCTTGAGGTTGGTCATTCGTACATGTTCTGAATCTGTGCAAAACCTCAGATACATTCGTTCCACACGTTACATTGCATTGAGGAACGCTCCATTCCGACCATGCAGATAATTCACCTTGTATAAAATCGAAAAAACTTTGATATCAGTGTATAAACTTGAAATTTTTACTAGTTTGTTACGTAAGTGTTTTTGTTGAACATTACCACCTGATTCGTTTATTTTGAGAGTAAATGTATGATTCTATTCATTTGCTAAAACCATTTTAATTTGCTTTTCGCTTTAATCATGAGGATTTATTGTCATTTTTTCAATTGAATTAGTACCATATTGAATTTTATCGTAGGAAATCTTGACTTAATTGTTGGGGTGTTGTCATCAAGGAAATCAAGCTGACTAAGTTCGCGTAAGCAACTTTTGCAATGCTTAAATGGTACATTATACTCTGATACTTTATTCATACTTTTGATAAAACATATTTATACTAATGATAGTTTTAAAATGGACTAGCTTTATATAGCATATATACATTCAGAGGGACATCACAGAAAATAACTCGACTTCTCATTCATTTTAAGGTGCCAAGAATGCACAAATTGTACTAAATTCGGAACCTGATTACCTTTTTTAAAATTTTGAAACGTTATTGTCCATGACCAAATACTTATGGAAGCTATATATCAAACATGGATAAAGGTCAACGACTTTCAATTTTTTTTGTAATCATACAGATAAGTCCTATTGAGTAAAGTTTTAAACAACTTCATTTCCTTTAGATATACAATGTGATACAGGAAATGACGGTGCAATAGATATCGAGCCTTTGCCAAATGATTCAACTAACCTGGACATTCTGTTATATTACAGATGACTTTTCTAGTTTCATTGCGTGCTCCAGTACATTCTGCTCCACCATCTTGAGGTTGGTCATTCGTACATGTTCTGAATCTGTGCACAACCTCAGATACATTCGTTCCACACGTTACATTGCATTGTGGAACGCTCCATTCCGACCATGCAGATAACCCACCTTGTATAAAATCGAAAAAAACTTTGATATCAGTGTATAAACTTGAAATTTTTACTAGTTTGTTACGTAAGTGTTTTTGTTGAACATTACCACCTGATTCGTTTATTTTGAGAGTAAATGTATGATTCTATTCATTTGCTAAAACCATTTTAATTTGCTTTTCGCTTTAATCATGAGGATTTATTGTCATTTTTTCAATTGAATTAGTACCATATTGAATTTTATCGTAGGAAATCTTGACTTAATTGTTGGGGTGTTATCATCAAGGAAATCAAGCTGACTAAGTTCGCATAAGCAACTTTTGCAATGCTTAAATGGTACATTATACTCTGATACTTTATTTATACTTTTAATAAAACTCCTTTATACTAATCATAGATTCAAGATGGACTAGCTTTATATAACCTATATACATTCAGAGGGACATCACAGAAAATAACTCGACTTCTCATTTACTTTTAAGGTGTCAAGAATGCACAAATTTTACTAAATTCGGAACCTGATTACCTTTTTTAAAATTTTGAAACGTTATTGTCCATGACCAAATACTTATGGAAGCTATATATCAAACATGGATAAAAGGTCAGCGAATTTCAATTCCTTTTGTAATCATACAGATAAGTCCTAATGAGTAAAGTTTTAAACAACTTCATTTTCTTTAGATATACAATGTAATACAGGAAATGACGGTGCAATAGATATCGAGCTTTTGCCAAATGATTCAACTAACCTGGACATTCTGTTATATTACAGATGACTTTTCTAGTTTCATTGCGTGCTCCAGTACATTCTGCTCCACCATCTTGAGGTTGGTCATTCGTACATGTTCTGAATCTGTGCACAACCTCAGATACATTCGTTCCACACGTTACATTGCATTGAGGAACGCTCCATTCCGACCATGCAGATAATTCACCTTGTATAAAATCGAAAAAACTTTGATATCAGTGTATAAACTTGAAATTTTTACTAGTTTGTTACGTAAGTGTTTTTGTTGAACATTACCACCTGATTCGTTTATTTTGAGAGTAAATGTATGATTCTATTCATTTGCTAAAACCATTTTAATTTGCTTTTCGCTTTAATCATGAGGATTTATTGTCATTTTTTCAATTGAATTAGTACCATATTGAATTTTATCGTAGGAAATCTTGACTTAATTGTTGGGGTGTTATCATCAAGGAAATCAAGCTGACTAAGTTCGCGTAAGCAACTTTTGCAATGCTTAAATGGTACATTATCTCTGATACTTTATTTATATTTTTGATAAAACATATTTATACTAATCATAGTTTCAAAATGGACTAGCTTTATATAGCATATATACATTCAGAGGGACATCACTGAAAATAACTCGACTTCTCATTCATTTTAAGGTGCCAAGAATGCACAAATTGTACTAAATTCGGAACCTGATTACCTTTTTTAAAATTTTGAAACGTTATTGTCGATGACCAAATACTTATGGAAGCTATATATCAAACATGGATGAAGATCAACGACTTTCAATTCCTTTTGTAATCATACAGATAAGTCCTAATGAGTAAAGTTTTAAACAACTTCATTTTCTTTAGATATACAATGTGATACAGGAAATGACGGTGCAATAGATATCGAGCCTTTGCCAAATGATTCAACTAACCTGGACATTCTGTTATATTACAGATGACTTTTCTAGTTTCATTGCGTGCTCCAGTACATTCTGCTCCACCATCTTGAGGTTGGTCATTCGTACATGTTCTGAATCTGTGCACAACCTCAGATACATTCGTTCCACACGTTACATTGCATTGAGGAACGCTCCATTCCGACCATGCAGATAACCCACCTTGTATAAAATCGAAAAAACTTTGATATCAGTGTATAAACTTGAAATATTTACTAGTTTGTTACGTAAGTGTTTTTGTTGAACATTACCACCTGATTCGTTTATTTTGAGAGTAAATGTATGATTCTATTCATTTGCTAAAACCATTTTAATTTGCTTTTCGCTTTAATCATGAGGATTTATTGTCATTTTTTCAATTGAATTAGTACCATATTGAATTTTATCGTAGGAAATCTTGACTTAATTGTTGGGGTGTTGTCATCAAGGAAATCAAGCTGACTAAGTTCGCGTAAGCAACTTTTGCAATGCTTAAATTGTACATTATACTCTGATACTTTATTCATACTTTTGATAAAACATATTTATACTAATCATAGTTTCAAAATGGACTAGCTTTATATAGCATATATACATTCAGAGGGACATCACAGAAAATAACTCGACTTCTCATTCATTTTAAGGTGCCAAGAATGCACAAATTGTACTAAATTCGGAACCTGATTACCTTTTTTAAAATTTTGAAACGTTATTGTCCATGACCAAATACTTATGGAAGCTATATATCAAACATGGATGAAGGTCAACGACTTTCAATTCCTTTTGTAATCATACAGATAAGTCCTAATGAGTAAAGTTTTAAACAACTTCATTTCCTTTAGATATACAATGTAATACAGGAAATGACGGTGCAATAGATATCGAGCCTTTGCCAAATGATTCAACTAACCTGGACATTCTGTTATATTACAGATGACTTTTCTAGTTTCATTGCGTGCTCCAGTACATTCTGCTCCACCATCTTGAGGTTGGTCATTCGTACATGTTCTGAATCTGTGCACAACCTCAGATACATTCGTTCCACACGTTACATTGCATTGAGGAACGCTCCATTCCGACCATGCAGATAATTCACCTTGTATAAAATCGAAAAAACTTTTATATCAGTGTATAAACTTGAAATTTTTACTAGTTTGTTACGTAAGTGTTTTTGTTGAACATTACCACCTGATTCGTTTATTTTGAGAGTAAATGTATGATTCTATTCATTTGCTAAAACCATTTTAATTTGCTTTTCGCTTTAATCATGAGGATTTATTGTCATTTTTTCAATTGAATTAGTACCATATTGAATTTTATCGTAGGAAATCTTGACTTAATTGTTGGGGTGTTGTCATCAAGGAAATCAAGCTGACTAAGTTCGCGTAAGCAACTTTTGCAATGCTTAAATGGTACATTATACTCTGATACTTTATTCATACTTTTGATAAAACATATTTATACTAATCATAGTTTCAAAATGGACTAGCTTTATATAGCATATATACATTCAGAGGGACATCACAGAAAATAACTCGACTTCTCATTCATTTTAAGGTGCCAAGAATGCACAAATTGTACTAAATTCGGAACCTGATTACCTTTTTTAAAATTTTGAAACGTTATTGTCCATGACCAAATACTTATGGAAGCTATATATCAAACATGGATGAAGGTCAACGACTTTCAATTCCTTTTGTAATCATACAGATAAGTCCTAATGAGTAAAGTTTTAAACAACTTCATTTCCTTTAGATATACAATGTAATACAGGAAATGACGGTGCAATAGATATCGAGCCTTTGCCAAATGATTCAACTAACCTGGACATTCTGTTATATTACAGATGACTTTTCTAGTTTCATTGCGTGCTCCAGTACATTCTGCTCCACCATCTTGAGGTTGGTCATTCGTACATGTTCTGAATCTGTGCACAACCTCAGATACATTCGTTCCACACGTTACATTGCATTGAGGAACGCTCCATTCCGACCATGCAGATAATTCACCTTGTATAAAATCGAAAAAACTTTGATATCAGTGTATAAACTTGAAATTTTTACTAGTTTGTTACGTAAGTGTTTTTGTTGAACATTACCACCTGATTCGTTTATTTTGAGAGTAAATGTATGATTCTATTCATTTGCTAAAACCATTTTAATTTGCTTTTCGCTTTAATCATGAGGATTTATTGTCATTTTTTCAATTGAATTAGTACCATATTGAATTTTATCGTAGGAAATCTTGACTTAATTGTTGGGGTGTTATCATCAAGGAAATCAAGCTGACTAAGTTCGCGTAAGCAACTTTTGCAATGCTTAAATGGTACATTATCTCTGATACTTTATTTATATTTTTGATAAAACATATTTATACTAATCATAGTTTCAAAATGGACTAGCTTTATATAGCATATATACATTCAGAGGGACATCACTGAAAATAACTCGACTTCTCATTCATTTTAAGGTGCCAAGAATGCACAAATTGTACTAAATTCGGAACCTGATTACCTTTTTTAAAATTTTGAAACGTTATTGTCCATGACCAAATACTTATGGAAGCTATATATCAAACATGGATGAAGATCAACGACTTTCAATTCCTTTTGTAATCATACAGATAAGTCCTAATGAGTAAAGTTTTAAACAACTTCATTTTCTTTAGATATACAATGTGATACAGGAAATGACGGTGCAATAGATATCGAGCTTTTGCCAAATGATTCAACTAACCTGGACATTCTGTTATATTACAGATGACTTTTCTAGTTTCATTGCGTGCTCCAGTACATTCTGCTCCACCATCTTGAGGTTGGTCATTCGTACATGTTCTGAATCTGTGCACAACCTCAGATACATTCGTTCCACACGTTACATTGCATTGAGGAACGCTCCATTCCGACCATGCAGAAAACCCACCTTGTATAAAATCGAAAAAACTTTGATATCAGTGTATAAACTTGAAATTTTTACTAGTTTGTTACGTAAGTGTTTTTGTTGAACATTACCACCTGATTCGTTTATTTTGAGAGTAAATGTATGATTCTATTCATTTGCTAAAACCATTTTAATTTGCTTTTCGCTTTAATCATGAGGATTTATTGTCATTTTTTTCAATTGAATTAGTACCATATTGAATTTTATCGTAGGAAATCTTGACTTAATTGTTGGGCTGTTATCATCAAGGAAATCAAGCTGACTAAGTTCGCATAAGCAACTTTTGCAATGCTTAAATGGTACATTATACTCTGATACTTTATTTATACTTTTAATAAAACTCCTTTATACTAATCATAGATTCAAGATGGACTAGCTTTATATAACCTATATACATTTAGAGGGACATCACAGAAAATAACTCGACTTCTCATTTACTTTTAAGGTGTCAAGAATGCACAAATTTTACTAAATTCGGAACCTGATTACCTTTTTTAAAATTTTGAAACGTTATTGTCCATGACCAAATACTTATGGAAGCTATATATCAAACATGGATGAAGATCAACGACTTTCAATTCCTTTTGTAATCATACAGATAAGTCCTAATGAGTAAAGTTTTAAACAACTTCATTTCCTTTAGATATACAATGTGATACAGGAAATGACGGTGCAATAGATATCGAGCCTTTGCCAAATGATTCAACTAACCTGGACATTCTGTTATATTACAGATGACTTTTCTAGTTTCATTGCGTGCTCCAGTACATTCTGCTCCACCATCTTGAGGTTGGTCATTCGTACATGTTCTGAATCTGTGCACAACCTCAGATACATTCGTTCCACACGTTACATTGCATTGAGGAACGCTCCATTCCGACCATGCAGATAATTCACCTTGTATAAAATCGAAAAAACTTTTATATCAGTGTATAAACTTGAAATTTTTACTAGTTTGTTACGTAAGTGTTTTTGTTGAACATTACCACCTGATTCGTTTATTTTGAGAGTAAATGTATGATTCTATTCATTTGCTAAAACCATTTTAATTTGCTTTTCGCTTTAATCATGAGGATTTATTGTCATTTTTTCAATTGAATTAGTACCATATTGAATTTTATCGTAGGAAATCTTGACTTAATTGTTGGGGTGTTGTCATCAAGAAAATCAAGCTGACTAAGTTCGCGTAAGCAACTTTTGCAATGCTTAAATGGTACATTATCTCTGATACTTTATTTATATTTTTGATAAAACATATTTATACTAATCATAGTTTCAAAATGGACTAGCTTTATATAGCATATATACATTCAGAGGGACATCACTGAAAATAACTCGACTTCTCATTCATTTTAAGGTGCCAAGAATGCACAAATTGTACTAAATTCGGAACCTGATTACCTTTTTTAAAATTGTGAAACGTTATTGTCCATGACCAAATACTTATGGAAGCTATATATCAAACATGGATGAAGATCAACGACTTTCAATTCCTTTTGTAATCATACAGATAAGTCCTAATGAGTAAAGTTTTAAACAACTTCATTTCCTTTAGATATACAATGTAATACAGGAAATGACGGTGCAATAGATATCGAGCCTTTGCCAAATGATTCAACTAACCTGGACATTCTGTTATATTACAGATGACTTTTCTAGTTTCATTGCGTGCTCCAGTACATTCTGCTCCACCATCTTGAGGTTGGTCATTCGTACATGTTCTGAATCTGTGCACAACCTCAGATACATTCGTTCCACACGTTACATTGCATTGAGGAACGCTCCATTCCGACCATGCAGAAAACCCACCTTGTATAAAATCGAAAAAACTTTGATATCAGTGTATAAACTTGAAATATTTACTAGTTTGTTACGTAAGTGTTTTTGTTGAACATTACCACCTGATTCGTTTATTTTGAGAGTAAATGTATGATTCTATTCATTTGCTAAAACCATTTTAATTTGCTTTTCGCTTTAATCATGAGGATTTATTGTCATTTTTTTCAATTGAATTAGTACCATATTGAATTTTATCGTAGGAAATCTTGACTTAATTGTTGGGCTGTTATCATCAAGGAAATCAAGCTGACTAAGTTCGCATAAGCAACTTTTGCAATGCTTAAATGGTACATTATACTCTGATACTTTATTTATACTTTTAATAAAACTCCTTTATACTAATCATAGATTCAAGATGGACTAGCTTTATATAACCTATATACATTTAGAGGGACATCACAGAAAATAACTCGACTTCTCATTTACTTTTAAGGTGTCAAGAATGCACAAATTTTACTAAATTCGGAACCTGATTACCTTTTTTAAAATTTTGAAACGTTATTGTCCATGACCAAATACTTATGGAAGCTATATATCAAACATGGATGAAGATCAACGACTTTCAATTCCTTTTGTAATCATACAGATAAGTCCTAATGAGTAAAGTTTTAAACAACTTCATTTCCTTTAGATATACAATGTGATACAGGAAATGACGGTGCAATAGATATCGAGCCTTTGCCAAATGATTCAACTAACCTGGACATTCTGTTATATTACAGATGACTTTTCTAGTTTCATTGCGTGCTCCAGTACATTCTGCTCCACCATCTTGAGGTTGGTCATTCGTACATGTTCTGAATCTGTGCACAACCTCAGATACATTCGTTCCACACGTTACATTGCATTGAGGAACGCTCCATTCCGACCATGCAGAAAACCCACCTTGTATAAAATCGAAAAAACTTTGATATCAGTGTATAAACTTGAAATATTTACTAGTTTGTTACGTAAGTGTTTTTGTTGAACATTACCACCTGATTCGTTTATTTTGAGAGTAAATGTATGATTCTATTCATTTGCTAAAACCATTTTAATTTGCTTTTCGCTTTAATCATGAGGATTTATTGTCATTTTTTTCAATTGAATTAGTACCATATTGAATTTTATCGTAGGAAATCTTGACTTAATTGTTGGGCTGTTATCATCAAGGAAATCAAGCTGACTAAGTTCGCATAAGCAACTTTTGCAATGCTTAAATGGTACATTATACTCTGATACTTTATTTATACTTTTAATAAAACTCCTTTATACTAATCATAGATTCAAGATGGACTAGCTTTATATAACCTATATACATTTAGAGGGACATCACAGAAAATAACTCGACTTCTCATTTACTTTTAAGGTGTCAAGAATGCACAAATTTTACTAAATTCGGAACCTGATTACCTTTTTTAAAATTTTGAAACGTTATTGTCCATGACCAAATACTTATGGAAGCTATATATCAAACATGGATGAAGATCAACGACTTTCAATTCCTTTTGTAATCATACAGATAAGTCCTAATGAGTAAAGTTTTAAACAACTTCATTTCCTTTAGATATACAATGTGATACAGGAAATGACGGTGCAATAGATATCGAGCCTTTGCCAAATGATTCAACTAACCTGGACATTCTGTTATATTACAGATGACTTTTCTAGTTTCATTGCGTGCTCCAGTACATTCTGCTCCACCATCTTGAGGTTGGTCATTCGTACATGTTCTGAATCTGTGCACAACCTCAGATACATTCGTTCCACACGTTACATTGCATTGAGGAACGCTCCATTCCGACCATGCAGATAATTCACCTTGTATAAAATCGAAAAAACTTTTATATCAGTGTATAAACTTGAAATTTTTACTAGTTTGTTACGTAAGTGTTTTTGTTGAACATTACCACCTGATTCGTTTATTTTGAGAGTAAATGTATGATTCTATTCATTTGCTAAAACCATTTTAATTTGCTTTTCGCTTTAATCATGAGGATTTATTGTCAATTTTTCAATTGAATTAGTACCATATTGAATTTTGTCGTAGGAAATCTTGACTTAATTGTTGGGGTGTTGTCATCAAGGAAATCAAGCTGACTAAGTTCGCGTAAGCAACTTTTGCAATGCTTAAATGGTACATTATACTCTGATACTTTATTCATACTTTTGATAAAAAATATTTATACTAATCATAGTTTCAAAATGGACTAGCTTTATATAGCATATATACATTCAGAGGGACATCACAGAAAATAACTCGACTTCTCATTCATTTTAAGGTGCCAAGAATGCACAAATTGTACTAAATTCGGAACCTGATTACCTTTTTTAAAATTTTGAAACGTTATTGTCCATGACCAAATACTTATGGAAGCTATATATCAAACATGGATGAAGATCAACGACTTTCAATTCCTTTTGTAATCATACAGATAAGTCCTAATGAGTAAAGTTTTAAACAACTTCATTTCCTTTAGATATACAATGTGATACAGGAAATGACGGTGCAATAGATATCAAACCTTTGCCAAATGATTCAACTAACCTGGACATTCTGTTATATTACAGATGACTTTTCTAGTTTCATTGCGTGCTCCAGTACATTCTGCTCCACCATCTTGAGGTTGGTCATTCGTACATGTTCTGAATCTGTGCACAACCTCAGATACATTCGTTCCACACGTTACATTGCATTGAGGAACGCTCCATTCCGACCATGCAGATAATTCACCTTGTATAAAATCGAAAAAACTTTTATATCAGTGTATAAACTTGAAATTTTTACTAGTTTGTTACGTAAGTGTTTTTGTTGAACATTACCACCTGATTCGTTTATTTTGAGAGTAAATGTATGATTCTATTCATTTGCTAAAACCATTTTAATTTGCTTTTCGCTTTAATCATGAGGATTTATTGTCATTTTTTCAATTGAATTAGTACCATATTGAATTTTATCGTAGGAAATCTTGACTTAATTGTTGGGGTGTTATCATCAAGAAAATCAAGCTGACTAAGTTCGCGTAAGCAACTTTTGCAATGCTTAAATGGTACATTATCTCTGATACTTTATTTATATTTTTGATAAAACATATTTATACTAATCATAGTTTCAAAATGGACTAGCTTTATATAGCATATATACATTCAGAGGGACATCACTGAAAATAACTCGACTTCTCATTCATTTTAAGGTGCCAAGAATGCACAAATTGTACTAAATTCGGAACCTGATTACCTTTTTTAAAATTTTGAAACGTTATTGTCCATGACCAAATACTTATGGAAGCTATATATCAAACATGGATGAAGATCAACGACTTTCAATTCCTTTTGTAATCATACAGATAAGTCCTAATGAGTAAAGTTTTAAACAACTTCATTTTCTTTAGATATACAATGTGATACAGGAAATGACGGTGCAATAGATATCGAGCTTTTGCCAAATGATTCAACTAACCTGGACATTCTGTTATATTACAGATGACTTTTCTAGTTTCATTGCGTGCTCCAGTACATTCTGCTCCACCATCTTGAGGTTGGTCATTCGTACATGTTCTGAATCTGTGCACAACCTCAGATACATTCGTTCCACACGTTACATTGCATTGAGGAACGCTCCATTCCGACCATGCAGAAAACCCACCTTGTATAAAATCGAAAAAACTTTGATATCAGTGTATAAACTTGAAATATTTACTAGTTTGTTACGTAAGTGTTTTTGTTGAACATTACCACCTGATTCGTTTATTTTGAGAGTAAATGTATGATTCTATTCATTTGCTAAAACCATTTTAATTTGCTTTTCGCTTTAATCATGAGGATTTATTGTCATTTTTTTCAATTGAATTAGTACCATATTGAATTTTATCGTAGGAAATCTTGACTTAATTGTTGGGCTGTTATCATCAAGGAAATCAAGCTGACTAAGTTCGCATAAGCAACTTTTGCAATGCTTAAATGGTACATTATACTCTGATACTTTATTTATACTTTTAATAAAACTCCTTTATACTAATCATAGATTCAAGATGGACTAGCTTTATATAACCTATATACATTTAGAGGGACATCACAGAAAATAACTCGACTTCTCATTTACTTTTAAGGTGTCAAGAATGCACAAATTTTACTAAATTCGGAACCTGATTACCTTTTTTAAAATTTTGAAACGTTATTGTCCATGACCAAATACTTATGGAAGCTATATATCAAACATGGATGAAGATCAACGACTTTCAATTCCTTTTGTAATCATACAGATAAGTCCTAATGAGTAAAGTTTTAAACAACTTCATTTCCTTTAGATATACAATGTGATACAGGAAATGACGGTGCAATAGATATCGAGCCTTTGCCAAATGATTCAACTAACCTGGACATTCTGTTATATTACAGATGACTTTTCTAGTTTCATTGCGTGCTCCAGTACATTCTGCTCCACCATCTTGAGGTTGGTCATTCGTACATGTTCTGAATCTGTGCACAACCTCAGATACATTCGTTCCACACGTTACATTGCATTGAGGAACGCTCCATTCCGACCATGCAGATAATTCACCTTGTATAAAATCGAAAAAACTTTTATATCAGTGTATAAACTTGAAATTTTTACTAGTTTGTTACGTAAGTGTTTTTGTTGAACATTACCACCTGATTCGTTTATTTTGAGAGTAAATGTATGATTCTATTCATTTGCTAAAACCATTTTAATTTGCTTTTCGCTTTAATCATGAGGGTTTATTGTCATTTTTTCAATTGAATTAGTACCATATTGAATTTTGTCGTAGGAAATCTTGACTTCATTGTTGGGGTGTTGTCATCAA
This sequence comes from Phorcus lineatus, assembly GCA_921293015.1. NCBI lineage: Eukaryota > Metazoa > Mollusca > Gastropoda > Trochida > Trochidae > Phorcus > Phorcus lineatus. Next base: position 40,094,249 of record OV121096.1, read on the forward strand.
GGAAATCAAGCTGACTAAGTTCGCCTAAGCAACTTTTGCAATGCTTAAATGGTACATTATACTCTGATACTTTATTCATACTTTTGATAAAACATATTTATACTAATGATAGTTTCAAAATGGACTAGCTTTATATAGCATATATACATTCAGAGGGACATCACAGAAAATAACTCGACTTCTCATTCATTTTAAGGTGCCAAGAATGCACAAATTGTACTAAATTCGGAACCTGATTACCTTTTTTAAAATTTTGAAACGTTATTGTCCATGACCAAATACTTATGGAAGCTATATATCAAACATGGATGAAGATCAACGACTTTCAATTCCTTTTGTAATCATACAGATAAGTCCTAATGAGTAAAGTTTTAAACAACTTCATTTCCTTTAGATATACAATGTAATACAGGAAATGACGGTGCAATAGATATCGAGCCTTTGCCAAATGATTCAACTAACCTGGACATTCTGTTATATTACAGATGACTTTTCTAGTTTCATTGCGTGCTCCAGTACATTCTGCTCCACCATCTTGAGGTTGGTCATTCGTACATGTTCTGAATCTGTGCACAACCTCAGATACATTCGTTCCACACGTTACATTGCATTGAGGAACGCTCCATTCCGACCATGCAGATAATTCACCTTGTATAAAATCGAAAAAACTTTTATATCAGTGTATAAACTTGAAATTTTTACTAGTTTGTTACGTAAGTGTTTTTGTTGAACATTACCACCTGATTCGTTTATTTTGAGAGTAAATGTATGATTCTATTCATTTGCTAAAACCATTTTAATTTGCTTTTCGCTTTAATCATGAGGATTTATTGTCATTTTTTCAATTGAATTAGTACCATATTGAATTTTGTCGTAGGAAATCTTGACTTCATTGTTGGGGTGTTGTCATCAAGGAAATCAAGCTGACTAAGTTCGCGTAAGCAACTTTTGCAATGCTTAAATGGTACATTATACTCTGATACTTTATTCATACTTTTGATAAAACATATTTATACTAATCATAGTTTCAAAATGGACTAGCTTTATATAGCATATATACATTCAGAGGGACATCACAGAAAATAACTCGACTTCTCATTCATTTTAAGGTGCCAAGAATGCACAAATTGTACTAAATTCGGAACCTGATTACCTTTTTTAAAATTTTGAAACGTTATTGTCCATGACCAAATACTTATGGAAGCTATATATCAAACATGGATGAAGATCAACGACTTTCAATTCCTTTTGTAATCATACAGATAAGTCCTAATGAGTAAAGTTTTAAACAACTTCATTTCCTTTAGATATAAAATGTGATACAGGAAATGACGGTGCAATAGATATCAAACCTTTGCCAAATGATTCAACTAACCTGGACATTCTGTTATATTACAGATGACTTTTCTAGTTTCATTGCGTGCTCCAGTACATTCTGCTCCACCATCTTGAGGTTGGTCATTCGTACATGTTCTGAATCTGTGCACAACCTCAGATACATTCGTTCCACACGTTACATTGCATTGAGGAACGCTCCATTCCGACCATGCAGATAATTCACCTTGTATAAAATCGAAAAAACTTTTATATCAGTGTATAAACTTGAAATTTTTACTAGTTTGTTACGTAAGTGTTTTTGTTGAACATTACCACCTGATTCGTTTATTTTCAGAGTAAATGTATGATTCTATTCATTTGCTAAAACCATTTTAATTTGCTTTTCGCTTTAATCATGAGGATTTATTGTCATTTTTTCAATTGAATTAGTACCATATTGAATTTTGTCGTAGGAAATCTTGACTTCATTGTTGGGGTGTTGTCATCAAGGAAATCAAGCTGACTAAGTTCGCCTAAGCAACTTTTGCAATGCTTAAATGGTACATTATACTCTGATACTTTATTCATACTTTTGATAAAACATATTTATACTAATGGTAGTTTCAAAATGGACTAGCTTTATATAGCATATATACATTCAGAGGGACATCACTGAAAATAACTCGACTTCTCATTCATTTTAAGGTGCCAAGAATGCACAAATTGTACTAAATTCGGAACCTGATTACCTTTTTTAAAATTTTGAAACGTTATTGTCGATGACCAAATACTTATGGAAGCTATATATCAAACATGGATGAAGATCAACGACTTTCAATTCCTTTTGTAATCATACAGATAAGTCCTAATGAGTAAAGTTTTAAACAACTTCATTTCCTTTAGATATACAATGTAATACAGGAAATGACGGTGCAATAGATATCGAGCCTTTGCCAAATGATTCAACTAACCTGGACATTCTGTTATATTACAGATGACTTTTCTAGTTTCATTGCGTGCTCCAGTACATTCTGCTCCACCATCTTGAGGTTGGTCATTCGTACATGTTCTGAATCTGTGCACAACCTCAGATACATTCGTTCCACACGTTACATTGCATTGAGGAACGCTCCATTCCGACCATGCAGATAATTCACCTTGTATAAAATCGAAAAAACTTTTATATCAGTGTATAAACTTGAAATTTTTACTAGTTTGTTACGTAAGTGTTTTTGTTGAACATTACCACCTGATTCGTTTATTTTGAGAGTAAATGTATGATTCTATTCATTTGCTAAAACCATTTTAATTTGCTTTTCGCTTTAATCATGAGGATTTATTGTCATTTTTTCAATTGAATTAGTACCATATTGAATTTTATCGTAGGAAATCTTGACTTAATTGTTGGGCTGTTATCATCAAGGAAATCAAGCTGACTAAGTTCGCATAAGCAACTTTTGCAATGCTTAAATGGTACATTATACTCTGATACTTTATTTATACTTTTAATAAAACTCCTTTATACTAATCATAGATTCAAGATGGACTAGCTTTATATAACCTATATACATTCAGAGGGACATCACAGAAAATAATTTGACTTCTCATTTACTTTTAAGGTGTCAAGAATGCACAAATTTTACTAAATTCGGAACCTGATTACCTTTTTTAAAATTTTGAAACGTTATTGTCGATGACCAAATACTTATGGAAGCTACATATCAAACATGGATAAAGGTCAGCGAATTTTAATTCCTTTTGTAATCATACAGATAAGTCCTAATGAGTAAAGTTTTAAACAACTTCATTTCCTTTAGATATACAATGTAAAACAGGAAATGACGGTGCAATAGATATCGAGCTTTTGCCAAATGATTCAACTAACCTGGACATTCTGTTATATTACAGATGACTTTTCTAGTTTCATTGCGTGCTCCAGTACATTCTGCTCCACCATCTTGAGGTTGGTCATTCGTACATGTTCTGAATCTGTGCACAACCTCAGATACATTCGTTCCACACGTTACATTGCATTGTGGAACGCTCCATTCCGACCATGCAGATAACCCACCTTGTATAAAATCGAAAAAACTTTTATATCAGTGTATAAACTTGAAATTTTTACTAGTTTGTTACGTAAGTGTTTTTGTTGAACATTACCACCTGATTCGTTTATTTTGAGAGTAAATGTATGATTCTATTCATTTGCTAAAACCATTTTAATTTGCTTTTCGCTTTAATCATGAGGATTTATTGTCATTTTTTTCAATTGAATTAGTACCATATTGAATTTTATCGTAGGAAATGTTGACTTAATTGTTGGGGTGTTATCATCCAGGAAATCAAGCTGACTAAGTTCGCGTAAGCAGCTTTTGCAATGCTTAAATGGTACATTATACTCTGATACTTTATTTATACTTTTGATAAAACAACTTTATACTAATTATAGTTTCAAAATGGACTAGCTTTATATAGCATATATACATTCAGAGGGACATCACAGAAAATAACTCGACTTCTCATTCATTTTAAGGTGCCAAGAATGCACAAATTTTACTAAATTCGGAACCTGATTACCTTTTTTAAAATTTTGAAACGTTATTGTCCATGACCAAATACTTATGGAAGCTACATATCAAACATGGATAAAGGTCAGCGAATTTCAATTCCTTTTGTAATCATACAGATAAGTCCTAATGAGTAAAGTTTTAAACAACTTCATTTCCTTTAGATATACAATGTAATACAGGAAATGACGGTGCAATAGATATCGAGCTTTTGCCAAATGATTCAACTAACCTGGACATTCTGTTATATTACAGATGACTTTTCTAGTTTCATTGCGTGCTCCAGTACATTCTGCTCCACCATCTTGAGGTTGGTCATTCGTACATGTTCTGAATCTGTGCACAACCTCAGATACATTCGTTCCACACGTTACATTGCATTGTGGAACGCTCCATTCCGACCATGCAGATAACCCACCTTGTATAAAATCGAAAAAACTTTTATATCAGTGTATAAACTTGAAATTTTTACTAGTTTGTTACGTAAGTGTTTTTGTTGAACATTACCACCTGATTCGTTTATTTTGAGAGTAAATGTATGATTCTATTCATTTGCTAAAACCATTTTAATTTGCTTTTCGCTTTAATCATGAGGATTTATTGTCATTTTTTCAATTGAATTAGTACCATATTGAATTTTATCGTAGGAAATGTTGACTTAATTGTTGGGGTGTTATCATCCAGGAAATCAAGCTGACTAAGTTCGCGTAAGCAACTTTTGCAATGCTTAAATGGTACATTATCTCTGATACTTTATTTATACTTTTGATAAAACAACTTTATACTAATCATAGTTTCAAGATGGACTAGCTTTATATAGCATATATACATTCAGAGGGACATCACTGAAAATAACTCGACTTCTCATTCATTTTAAGGTGCCAAGAATGCACAAATTTTACTACATTCGAAACCTGTTTACATTTTTTAAAATATTGAAACGTTATTGTCTATGACCAAATACTTATGGAAGCTACATATCAAACATGGATAAAGGTCAGCGAATTTCAATTCCTTTTGTAATCATACAGATAAGTCCTAATGAGTAAAGTTTTAAACAACTTCATTTCCTTTAGATATACAATGTGATACAGGAAATGACGGTGCAATAGATATCGAGCCTTTGCTAAATGATTCAACTAACCTGGACATTCTGTTATATTACAAATGACTTTTCTAGTTTCATTGCGTGCTCCAGTACATTCTGCTCCACCATCTTGAGGTTGGTCATTCGTACATGTTCTGAATCTGTGCACAACCTCGGATACATTCGTTCCACACGTTACATTGCATTGTGGAACGCTCCATTCCGACCATGCAGATAATTCACCTTGTATAAAATCGAAAAAACTTTTATATCAGTGTAAAAACTATAAATTTTTACTAGTTTGTTACGTAAGTGTTTTTGTTGAACATTACCACCTGATTCGTTTATTTTGAGAGTAAATATATGATTCTATTCATTTGCTAAAACCATTTTAATTTGCTTTTCGCTTTAATCATGAGGATTTATTGTCATTTTTTCAATTGAATTAGTACCATATTGAATTTTGTCGTAGGAAATCTTGACTTAATTGTTGGGGTGTTATCATCAAGGAAATCAAGCTGACTAAGTTCGCGCAAGCAACTTTTGCAATGCTTAAATGGTACATTATACTCTGATACTTTATTTATACTTTTGATAAAACTCCTTTATACTAATCATAGATTCAAGATGGACTAGCTTTATATAACATATATACATTCAGAGGGACATCACAGAAAATAACTCAACTTCTTATTTACTTAATAATTCTTTGAATTTATTGTCATTTTTTTTATTAGCCAAAGACTCTGTATACAAGTGATAACCTTAACAGACCTTTTGTATCTGGAAAACAAGACGGATATTCGATTATTGGTATAGACCTTGACAGGGAAAGAAGGGTCACAAGAGCTTGCATTTTAAAGAACCACCGTCAAAGGGATTTGTACGCAAGATTTCAGGTGTGTTAGCCTTTGCTTCAGGACAGGAAGATTTCAAATCTAGTGTGTTTAATCATGTTTATATATATATATATATATATATATATATATATATATATATATATATATATATATATATATATAGGTATTTCAATACATATCAAATTTTCAGTATTTACAATGGTAATGATTCAAGCAATATTTTCCTTCTGTTTGGGCAATGAAAGACATATTTACATCTATTTGATCCATTCTCCGTCGTCATGAAACCATTAAAACTTAAACATATACGTCATATTTACACAATGGACAAATTCGTGAACAATAACCAATATTGGACAATCTTCCTTCTTTTGCTTTTAAACGTATATATCAAACTAGATTTTAATCTTACAGACAAAATACGTATTTTGTTTTTCCAGTGAAAGAAGGCTTTTATACTCTTTATATAATCTGTATTTTGTGTTTCTTTGCAATATATTTTTCCAAGATTGGTAAAACATAATCATTGCCACATCTTTCAATCTCTGGGGGAAAAAAATATTGTCAACTGAATGGCTGATCCACACAAAACCAAATCAATGAATAAATAACAACATCCGCATTGATTAGACATAATGTGAGTATCCATAATTATCTAAATTAACCAACATTTCATATGCAATTTTAGGTATTCTATTATTTGGGATTTTAATTAACTTCAACCTATATCTATCAGCCCGACATAGAGCGGTGATATATAATGGATATCGGCCACATTCGCCGTAAGTTATAACGTTTGGTGTTTGGTGACCTACATTAAGGAATCTTTTACATGCCATGGTATGTTCATTTAAATTTTTTTCAAATCTGCCAAGTCCCTACACCTTAGACTCCTATAACATATGATTAAACTAGCTTTTTAGGATGTGACCCATGTGACCTCCATAAGGCTGTTTAGGATCACAATATCTATAAATCATGTATTTCCCATCAGCAAAGGGGTCCGTATAGAAGGTTTCAGTTTTCTAGGCAACGTGTTTCTAGAAAATAACATAAAAGTAGGTTTTTAGGACCGATAAACTATAGATGATAATTCTAATGCCCAAGAAGTCATTTCATACAATTTCAGCTATCAGCCCTTTTCCATCTACAGAAAAGACAATAGTAGGTTCTGGCCATGGTCCCTGTGGCAATAAGTGGGGGACACCCGATTACCTATAGCTAATCGGTGATTTATGATCCTCTTTAGGCAAGGAGTTTGGATTTCAGCTTTTTAAACCTTGTGCTCCTTGATAATTACTTTAAGTAATTTATGGCCACGGGGTCATGAAATCAGCGAATTAGAATCCACTTTGCCTAAGGAGTAAATTCACAAAATTTCAGCTTTCTATGCCTTCTCTTTCTGCAGAAGAAGACGGAATAGGTTTGGCCCCTGTTGTCAACAGTAGGGACCAAATCAAATCTATAAATTATAATCCCCATCAGTGCAAGAGTCTGTACACAAGAGTTCGGATTTCTATGCGTTTTTCTTTTCGGAAAGAAGATGAAACTAAAACTATGTTAAGATATTTAAAAAATAAATATCAATCTTTTCAAACAAACGTTTTCTATGGACATATTAAATAGCAATTGCTCATTAATGGTCACTCCAAATAAAATGCATCCATGTCACTGCAGCGAAGAAATGTAATGAATTTTCTTTTTTCCTCCTATTCCATGAAATAATTATTCTATAGAGATTTAAATGATGAAACATTTTTCCATTTTTTAGAATAATTTACATTAACATGATGGCAATATGTTTGTGAAGTCTGTACGCTTCTTGTATTCAGTTATTTCTTCGCGATAGACGTTAATAATCTTATATGATATATGAATTTTCTCAAATGTTATACAATGTAGCATCTAATTTTCCCCAATACTCCTATTCAGTGTTTCTAATGGGTTTCTTATCCAATGCAAAACAATTACAAAACAATTACATGTTAATAAAAAAAATCAAAAAGCAAATACCCACCTGGACATGAAATAACAGGACAATCTTCCCTTTTCGAATCCAGTGTTATTCCTGAACAGTTGGCTCCTCCATTCAGTGTAGCTGGATTAGTA